>JARHVA010000498.1:402500-1002500 GCA_037957365.1 Torreya grandis | reverse complement strand
ACACCCCAAAATGACTGTATCAAAAAGTTTAATTCTGACTTAAGCATATCTATTCACTTAGAGTTGATTTTGATATTTTTCGGAGGCTAAACATGATCATCTGAGGGTCTGAAATTAACATTTAATTATTTTTTCATGAATTTTATATTTTTATTACCAGGCATCAATTTCAGTTGAATTTCATTTCGTAGAATAATTTCAATATTTTTGCTATTTCGATAAATTTTTAGAGCTGCACGTGCTTGCATGCAAAACTTACTATAAATAATGGTTGCTAAAAATAGACTATTTTTTTAGATTTTAAATTTTTAGATTTTTTGCTTGTCAACTCTAAATTTCAATTTGAGGCTTATTTAAGCATGGTTTGGGTTTATAATTATTTCAAGTCATTTAATACACATCAATTCTATATTATTGTTTCAGATCTTAGCCTATCAATAATTTTATTATCTTGATAGTTTTTAGGTTCATTATCTTTCTATTTTGGCTTATTGGTAATTTTATTATCTTGATAGTTTTCATGTTCATTATTTGATATCAAAGCAAGTTCAAATCTTGGAGGAGTAAAGAATGATGAGAGGAGGAGGAGGTGTTGCGTAGATGATCCAGACTATACAAGAGCTATATATGCAAGTTCAAAAATTAACATAGGTTATCATCAATCAATAGAGAAGACAAGGTGGTGATGAGGAAGACAAATCATAATGAAAAAGTTTAGCAAGAAGAAGAACAACATGAGTAGCCACCATTGATGGAAGAGACTATGGTTTAGAATATAGAAAGAAGAAATCAAGGAATCAAGGTTAATATTCTAGATTAGGGAGGAAGTTTAAAACCAAAAGAGTTGATAGATTGGATGAATAACATGGAGAAGTTCTTCGAGTAGAAGAGAGAGAAGACAAGAAGGTAAAGTTTGCATGCACAAAATTGAAAGGTCATGCAATGATTTGGTGGGATCACCTATAGAAAGAGAAACAGAAAAAAAGGTAAAGAGAATATTAATTCATAGAAAAAGATGGAGGAGAAGCTGAGGGAGAAATTTCTTCCTATGGATTATGCACAAACCCTATTCAGAAGATTTTAGAATTTGAGGCAAAAATATCATAATATACAATAGTATACAAATGAATTTTTTAAGATTTCCATATGAGTGGAGAATGAATAAACAAAAGAGTAGATGGATGCAAGGTTTGTAAATGGTTTGAAATTTTTTTATTCAAGATGAATTAAGCATGCATAGAATACTTAGCATGGAGGAGGCTTAATAATTAGCTTTGAAGGTAGAAGAAAAACAAAATAGATAGAATTTTGGAAGAATGTCTCTTTGTCCAAGAAGAGGTAGATCCCCTCCAAATAGGGGATGAGGTGGGTTTATTACCACTAGAGATGGGTCTAATACCAATAGAGGTGAATCATCACATAGTGCAGAAAGATAAGATGACAATAAACAAGGGTTTCAATACTAGCAAAGAGGAAGAAGATTTCAGAGAGGATGAGGTTATGGTGGTGCTAGAGGATGGTTTTTGAATCAACATAGATCTTATGTCTATTATAAATGTGGAGAAGAAGGGAGAATAGCATTTGACTATCCATACTATCAAGATCAAGAAAGGAGGCAAGAAGATTGCCCAAGAGTGATTAGAGTTGAGGCTGAGATACAAGAACAAAATATTGAAGTTGCACTAGTAGATGTTGGAGAGAATCTCATGATGAGAAGAACCATGATCGCTCTGAGGAAAAAACAAGTGCATAATAAATAAGGTGGTGATGCATGGTTATGATTAAATATTTTTTGAATAAGATGTACTTCAAGTGAAAAGGTATGCAAAGTAATTATAGATGGTGGTAGTTGTTAAAATACAGTTTATAAAAAAATGATTGAGAAACTAAATTTACAATGTGAAAAACATCCTAATCCTTATTGGATTTCATGGTTTAAGAAAGGAAGTGAAGTTATAGTAGATAAAAGATACGTAATCAAGTTTTCTATAGGAAAGAGTTACAATGATGAAATATGGTGTGATGTTATTTCAATGGATACATGTCATAGGAAAGACCATGGCAATTTAATATGAAAGTAATTCATGATGAAGCAAAGAATAGATACAATTTTTAGAAAGGTGGTACAAAGGTAGTTTTGTTACCTCTTAAAGAGGAAGAGAAGATAGAAAGCATGCTCTCTACTAAAGAAACTATCGAAGATATGAAGGTAGTAGATTACTGTTATGCATTAGTAACAAACAATGAAGAAACATAAATAGTGCCAATACTAATAGAAGCAGCAAGAGTGTTGAAAAAATATGCAGATGTTATGCCTAATGAATTACTAGATGGTTTACCATCGAAGATATATATATATATATATATATATATATATATATATATATATATACATACATATATATATATATATATATATATATATATATATATATATATATATATATATATATATATACATACATACATACATACATATATATATATATATATATATATATATATATATATATATATATATATATATTGATTTGATTCCAAGATCAGCTCTATCCAATCAAGTAGTTTATAGGATGAGTCCAACATAACATGTAGAATTAAATAAATAGGCTACTGAATTGCTATGGAAGAAGGTGATAAGGGAGAGTATGAGTCCTTGTGCAAAACTAGCTTTGATAACTCCAAAGAAATATGGAGGATGGAGAATGTGTGTGGATAGTAGAGTAATTAATAAAATTACAATAAAGTATAGGTTTCCTATACCTCATTTAGATGATATGATGGATGAGCTTGCAGGAGAAAAATATTTGACCAATATTGATCTAAGGAATGGTTATTATCATATTCGAATTCATGAAGGAGTTGAGTGAAAAGTTGTAATCAACACTAGGGATGGTTTATATGAATAGATGGTGATGCCATTTGGATTATCTAATGCCCCTATCACATTTATGAAGGTGATGAATATAGTGTTATGAGAATATATTGGTAAGTTTGTGGTTGTTTATTTTGATATTCAGTAAGACTAAATAAGAACAATTACAACATTTGATAATAGTAACGGATTTGTTAATAAAGGAGAAGTTGTCTGTAAATTTGAAGAAGTACAGGTTTATGTAGAATAATTTGGTATTTTTGAGATTTGTAGTTTCAACAGATGGTGTGAAAATGGATGAAAAAAAGATAAAGGCAATTGTTGAGTGGCCTATTCCAAGAAGCATTACAAAGGTAAGAAGTTTCCATGGTTTAGAAAATTTTTACATAAATTTTATTAAAAAAATTAATAGTATTATGGTACCGATAACAAATTACATGAGAAGAAAATAATTTGCATGGACTAGATCAGCCACAATTTTTTTTGAAATTTTGAAGAAGAAGATTACAGAAAGACCAATTTTAGCATTATTGGATTTTAACAAAATGTTTGAGGTTGATTGTGATTCTTCATTTGTGGGAGTTGGTGATGTGTTGAGTCAAGACGAAAAGCCAATATCATATTTTAGTGAGAAATTGAATTAGGTAAGAATGAAGTATTCTACTTATTATGTTGACCTTTATCAAATTGTACAAGTATTAGGACATTGGAGGCATTACCTAGTGCCTAAGGAGTTTATCCTATTTATAGATCATGAGGCTTTGACATATGTGAATACACAAAATAAGTTGAATAGTATCCATACAATGTGGGTTTATTTCTTGTAGGGGTATAATTTTGTGTTGAAACATAAATCAGGAAAACAAAATTAGGTTGCTGGTGCATTGAATAGGGGGTAGCATTATTAACCACTATGGTGATTGAAGTAGTTGGATTTGAAGCTATTAAAGAATTATATGATACTGATCCATATTTTAGCAAGGTAGTTGGGAATTGTAGGAATATATTAATAGGTGGGACATATGCTATTTATGATGAGTATCTTATTCAAGAAAGTTATCTCTTTAAAGGAAAACAATTATGCATTTTAGTTGGGTCTCTATGAGATAATATAATAAGAGAATTACATAGTGGTGGTTTGGCTGGAGATAATAGCTTTTGTGGAGGAAAAGTATTTTTGACCAAAGATGAAAAGAGATGTGACAATGTATGTTTCAAGGTGCAGAATATGTCAAGTGGTTAAAGGACATGAAGAAAATACTTGACTTTACATGCCATTACTAGTTCCAAGAGGGCCACAGACAGATATGAGTATGGATTTTGTGTTAGGATTGCTAAACACATACAGAGGTAATGATTAAATTTTTGTTGTTATAGATAGATTTTATAAAATGGTTCATTTCATTGCATGTAAGAAAACTAATTATGCCACTAGAGTTGTAGGATTATTTTTTATGGATAATGTGAGATTGCATGGTGTTCCAAAAACTATTACTTCAAATAAGGATTCAAAATTTCTAAGTCATTTTTGGAGGACTTTATGGAAGAAGATGGGTACTAAGCTACAATTCAGTAGTGCATATCACCCATAAATAGATGGACAGACAGAAGTTGTGAATAGGAGCTTGGGAAATTTATTGAGATGCATAGTGGGAGATAAGCCAAAGCAATGGGACTTGGATTTACCACAAACTGAGTTTATATATAATAGTTTAGTGAATAGGTCAACAAAAAATCTATATTTTTAAATTGTTTATGGGATAAATCCTATGGGTATTTTATATTTGGTACAATTTCTAATTACAGATCAAATTAGTGATGATGTAGAAGCATTTGTAGAGCAAATACAATAGTTGCAAGGAGTAAGAAGAAAGTTACAGGAAAGTAATGAGAAATATAAAGCAACAATGGATGTAAGAAGATCTAAGGTATTTGAAGAAGGAGAGTTGGTAATGGTTTACTTGAGGAAAGAGAGATTTTCAAAAGGCACATATAATAAGTTGAAGTACAAGAAAATTGAGCTATGCAGATTTGTGAAGAAAATCAATGGCAATGCTTATGAGGTGAGTTTACCATAGAATTTTGATATGTTTTCAATATTTAATGTTTCAGATTTATATGACTTTCATGAATAATATGGTGAAGATGACGAAGATGAAGAAGTAAATTGGGAGCAACAGGTTCTAAAGAAGAAGAAAGAAAAAATAGTGCAAATTTTGGATATGAAGATAGTGAGCACAAGGCAGGGGAATTATAACAAGTATTTGGTACAGTGAGAAGGATTGAAACAAGAAGATAACACTTGGATTACAGAATGAGTGTTAAAGAAGATTGATAAAGATAAATGTCAATAGTATAATCAAGTCAACTCGTAAGAGTTGACTTGTTTTCAACTAGAGGAGAATGATGTAGAAAAAATAGGCCAACATTCTCGAGGCCACAACTTTTGACCTATAACTCCATTTGAGCTCTTCCATGTAACAAAAATGATTGAATCAAAAAGTTTAATTCTAACCTTAGCCATTCTATCCACTTAGAGTTGATTTCAATATTTGTCTAAGGCTAAATGTGATCATTTGAGGGTCCAAAATTAATGTTTAGCAATTTTTTTGGGAATTTTTTATTTTTAGAAATTGTATATTTTTAGAAGCAAACGTCAACTTCATTTGAATTTTGTCCCATAGATGTTAATATTTAGGTTATTTCAAGAAATTTTTAGAGCCATGTACGCTTGTATACAAACCTTACTATAAATAACGATTGCTAAAAATAGACATTGTTTTATAGATTTTAGATTTTTTAAAATTTTCAATGTGAAATCTAAATTCTGAGTTGAGGCTTATTTAATCATGGTTTAGGTTTATAATTATTTCAATTCATTAAATATAAATCAATTCTGAGTTATTGTTTCATATCTTGGCCTATTGGTAATTTTATTATCTTGATAGTTTTTGGGTTCATTACGAATTGGAATTGGTAAATACTTTCTAAGTGTTAATTTGGTGTAGTAACCAATGCATTTAATGTGTTATTATATCATTTCACTTGATTATCATTACTATCAATTAAATCTTGAATCTTATTACTCAATGAGAAACATTTATTTGTAGTGTGACTCCAAGTTATATGATAATCATAATATGCATTCAAATCATAATTATTTGGTAAAGGTTGAGATGAGCCAAACTCATGTTGAAGAGGTAGAGGGACCATATTTCATTCAAGTAATTGTTTAAACATTTGGTGAGGACTCTAAGCTAATTGTGTAAATTATCTTCACTCTTGGGATGGAAGGACAAGCATGTTGAGTAGTTTAAATATTACATTAATTACATTCTTGAAATCATTAAAATATTATATTGAAAAGTGGTAATATCATTAGCCTTAGCCTTGAATGTGTTTTTAACTTGATATTCAACTCCACTATAGGGACTGGTTCTATACCCATATTTAAGCATGTTGTCCTATATAAACATGATCTCATAGTTACTAACTACAAGACAAAATTCATTAACATATTGACATTTGTTAAACATCACTTTTTCATCAATAGGTTGCAGACAACTTTGACAGAAAATTATTTGTAATTTATTATCAAGTCATTGGTGACACGTCTTTATAAGCATTATTTTGAAATTAAGCACATAGTCACTAATAGGTTCTTTAGGTCCTTGTTTATATTACAAAAGTTGTGAAAATGTGACTCGTTGGTTAATGTTGGTTTAAAAATGAGATAAAAAACTACCATCCAAAGAATTGAAATAACACATAGATCCCTGTGGTAGGGCATAAAACCAATCCAAGACATAATCCTTAAGAAATCCAGGAAAGAGATTAGTCAACAATATATTATTATGTGCAAATTCAAGATATGAAACATAGAATCATTTGATATGATGTGAAGGATCACGCTTTCCATTGAATAATTCAAACTTAGGTAAAATAACACATGTAGGTAAGGGCTAGACAAGGACCTCATAAGCTAACACATTGATTAATATATCATGAGAAGTAACCTAATGGCTAGAATTTTTAGATTCTTGTGAAAGATGTTGAAGTTGTGCTTGCATGTATTGAATTTTTTTTGGTGTATGGCATATTGAGAAGTAGTTGAAGAAGCATGAGTGGGAATATAAATTCTGTAATTTTGAGAAAGACCATGAAGAAAATAAGTAGATTGAAACATAGGTCTAGAATTATTGGGTACGAAAGAAGCAATAAGATAAAAATGAATCAACATAGTAACATAAGTACAAGTAATAGGTAGAGATGCAAGAATAGAATCCATAGTAGTAGTAGCTTCAACACTTAATGGTAAAAGGGAAACCTCTAGTAGGTTAAATAGAAGAATTCAAATATTTATTTTCAAGATGTACTTCCTCAAGTACATACTCTTTAGCTAATTTAATATTATTTTATTTCTCTCTAGTAACATAAATCATGACATCTATTTATTTAGGAAAATAAAAAAAATGAAAGAAAGTTATCTCATGTTTACTCATAGTTGTAATTTTTTCAATATATTCATTCCTAGTCTTGTCATTAATAGCATTGGAATACATGGTATTAAAATCAAAAGCATCTACATTTACATCATTAACATTTGTATGATTTATATTATCATCAATAGGAGTAGGAATGACATCAAAGGAATTTGAAAACAATCAATGTCTACTCCTTAATATATCACTTTGCCTAGTATGTGTCTTAGATCTAGCTTTTTAAATGGGCACAAAATATAAATATAGAGAAACATGCAAAAATATAGGGATAATGATATCACAATAAGACGACAAAACCCTATATAAATTAAAAAGTTAAAAAAATGTAATAGCAAACCTTAAAGGGAATGAAAGAATGAAACCATACAATTGATATTTTATAAGGAGGGTTTTACCAAAAGATGAAACCCTGTGTTGTGTAATTGAAGGATTAGGTTCACCAAAAAAAATGTATAGGGTGCCTAAGTATTAAAAACACTATACTGGCCACATAAAATGGGAAAGACAATTCATATGTGATATAAATACAAAAAAAAAAACCTAAATTATCAATTGAAAGAAGATGAATGAAAGGACCTTAAGTAATTGATAATTGAAATGTGAAAATAGAGATGCATACATGATTTATTACTTATTTGAATTATAATAGAAATTGAGAATGTTGAAAAATGGGTCCTATAATAGTGCAAAAGAAATTCAAAAAGTAGATAGTAATAATAATTTTATTGCCTGATAATGGAAAGACCATGAATGAAATGTATCGAAAGAGACAATCCTCTTGAAAGTGATTTCTTATTCCAAAAATGGTTGTGTATACCCTTTTGGTCTAAAAACTTTTAAAACCTTTGTCTAAAAAATGATACCTAAAATGTCTTTCCAATATGCAAAATGATGCATGTGGATGTCAGAATCCTTTCTCCTTTGCTTGAGCTTAAGTACACATAAAAATGTATAAAAAATTGGGATTTTTTTTAGTGTACTTCCTTAATAGATACCTATCAAGTACTTTACAATACATGTAGAGTTTGGCACTCAAGGCTCATGCATGTCAACAAGCAAATAATGTATATCTCTAGTTCCCACCATTAACCCTATGAGACACAAGAAGTCATAAAATAAATATATAGACACTTTCAATAATGCAATCCTTCTTTTAGTATATAAACATGTGACTAGATTTATTCTATAGATAGATAGTGAAATAAGGAAGAAGTATGATCAATGTGAAAGATCCTTGATAAAAAATGATAGCTTAGGGCCTTTGACAATGTGTTCAATGGCTTAGCATACATATATATATATATATATATATATATATATATATATATATATATATATATATATATATATATATATATATATATATATACATCTTTGAATTAAAATAGGGGTCATTTGAGTGTATGTTAACCATTAAAAAGTGTGAAAGTTGATATTCGAGGCATGAAAAACATGGCATTATGGAACAAAGAACCCACAATTGGTTAATGACCAAAATTTTACAACATGACAATAGTCATGACCACTTGTGGACTATACAAGTCTGTTAAAGGTAACTAAGCTCATAAAATAGACATCAATATGTTTTTAAGAATGTCTTTGAGTATCTCAAGGAAAATAAATGACATATCTCAAGATGCTCATGAGCACAAGGTGATAGGATAAGATTGCAAAGTGTCAAATGTGAAGGGAAATATGTGAATAAGAGCCTAATTTGAGCCAATGATCCAAACATCCAAAAACATAAAAGCATTACAAATGTAATAGTTCAAGTACCAAAATTAGGTGTCTAAAACATAATATGTGAAATCCTTTCTTTTGATATATGTGATTCACAGGGTCATCCCACACCTTAAAAGAGTAGAATATGATATAATAATGACATATTAAATCACATGGTGATAAATAACTTATTTTCCTTTGCACCTGCACATGGAAGCCATAACTTGGTAGTAAACTGACATATTTTCCATTGTTCCCACACATGTACACAATCACATGGTGGTATACAACATAATTTGTCTTGATTTTCTCTTATTTCTACACATGGAAGTAATCACATGGTGGCACATGACATACTTTACTTGGTCTCACCTCAAGACATGCATACATTCATATACAATATAGACACAAATATATAGATCTACAAGGACAATTTTACGGTCTTTAGTACAATCATGTCTATTTATTCATATCCTCATTTTCTCTCATTTATTTCAATAGCTCATTAATTATGGATTTAAATTGAAATGAATTCACTTATAGATGTTTTTCATATGTTTACAGGGTTACAAAATTTTAAATCACAGACACAAGACGTTGAATTCTAGTTCTAAAATATTCATTGCCTCCTTATATGGATATTAGTTGAATTATCTCTTCCTTTTGAATTTCATCTTGCTATCATTAATTTACTCAATTGGATAACTATCAACAGAGGGTGAGTTGATTGCAACATACTTTTATATCCACATTATTTATTTAACTTTCACACACACACACACACACACACACACACACACACACACACACACACACACACACACACACACACACACACACACACACACACACACACACACACACACACACACACACACACACACACACACACACACACACACACACACACACACACACACACACACACACACACACACACACACGCACACACACACACAAGAATGCATGCATGCGCGTGCACACACACACACACACACACACACACACACACAAACACACACACACACACACACACACACACACACACACACACACACACACACACACACACACACACACACACACACACACACACACACACACACACACACACACACACCCACACACACACCAAAAAAAAAAAAAAAAGAAAAGAAAGTGGGCCATTATATAGACACATAAATTTAGTACATGACTTGTTAAATTGTGTGGTATTAATATATTTATGTGGTATGGAAGGACTGTATCAATAGATGGAGTAGGGCCCTATATATATGGGGCACTTTTCCATTTGAATGGTGGAGTGCTCATATTTCTTAAGTTTTGTTTCAATTTTGACATGTTATTTTAGTTTTATTCAATATGCAATACTTTTGACTAGATATGTTTGTCTTATTGATTATATTTTATTCTTCATTTAGCATGTCTCATTTCTCTTCTTCCTTATTTCTCTTTCTATCTCCTTATTTTTCTCTTTTTTATTTTATTTTGGTGAAGTTTTCTAAATTTTTCCTGGATCGTGCAATATGGCCTTGAGTGACTAAGAACATATATTATGGCCCTAGTCTAACGAGGAATGTACTATTTTATTGGTATTATTTCTTGCGTGCATCCTTTGAACATTATTTTTTTGTTTCTCAATGTTTGTGACCATTTTTGTTAGAATTTTTTTCTCATTGTGTGTTAGATTATGTGCCAACAAGGTCCTAATTTAAATAATTATATAACTACACAAATGCATTAATGCATTTAGGGATAGGGGATTTGTACTAGATTTATCTATTGAGTTGTAAAGCAATGATTTCATGTATTATAGTAGCACCCATGTACCAAAGTTAGAAGTCAATAATTTAGTGATCAAACATGTAGCATTTATGAGTTGTTGCATTCTTTAAAGGATAAGGTTTGGGACAATTACCTTGCCATGGATTATTGTTGAACTATATTATAATTATGTGTTATTCTCAAGACCTATACCATAAAACACATATAATTGAGACATGGCTCTGAATCCACCACCCCTCCCCCCTCATTTTTTTAATCTTATTTACAATAATTTTAGAGTTGATTAGAGTTTTTAAAAATATCAATTTCATAGAGATATATGCGTAAATATTGAAAATTGTGTGAGGTTTTCAAAGCCAAGGAATAGAGGAATAGAGCTATCAATTTTGTTTTTCAAAATTTTACAATTTCCAATAATGTATAGTGTATAGTCCTAAGAGTGACATGATAGGAGTGTATGGTTTTGTTCATGTCATTCTCCACTTTTTCCAGCTTCAAATTGCATCCAAATTCATGAACATTCAATATTATTCTCATATCCCTCAAGCTTTGTGCATTTTAATTATTATAGAACATTCTTTTATGTAAGTAATTCTTATTTTTATTGTTATTTTAGGATAAATATAGTTAGATATGAATCTCACATGTTTATGGATTAATGTATTAGATGCTGATATAAAACCCTTATCTCATAAAATACCTACTTATAGAAAGTACAACCATGGGGTTGAGGCAACAACCTTTCATAACATTGCATGGTTGCTCAGTGCCAAACATATTCCAAAACATTCAATGGGATATCTCAACAATAGTATCCATTTTTTATCTAGAGGAAGCATTATGTCCTCATAATCCTAACCCCCACACTAAATTACATCAATTTAATATTACATTTTTTTATTGAATCCTATTCTAGTTAGTTTAATACATTCTAAATTTGATACTAGAAATAAACTTTAAAAATGTAAAGCTCAAATTTAAATGTACGTTTACTCAATAGTTGTAATCTGCTACATATAATCTAAAATATGGGCATAAATGCTAATATCTATATAACTTTGATTTTCTATATAAAAATTATTTGTAGGCTCAAAGACTTTCAAGGCATCAAATTATATTCTAACTTGAATATTTACATTAGTAGCCTACTTAGAGTTATCTAAAAGCTTCTCTTCTTGAGTGTGTTGAGGCTACATTTGTGTTGGTAATTGCACTTGTATTTGAGAGTTGTATTTATTAATACTTCTGAATAACTTATTATTTTCCTTCTACATTTCCTTACACATGTTGTAACCATCAAAACTTGTTTTGCTTATCAACCACACACTTGAACATTTTTTTTTTAAGTGTTAAAAATTCTAAATATTAACAGGGATATTATTCAAAAAAATCTACGATACTTATTTTTTCAATATTTTATATTTAACAACATTTAAAAAGAGAACGATCATTACAAATAAAATAAATGACAATCAATTTACAATTTTTACTTATATTTATATTTAAAAATTTAACATCAATTATATTTCATAAAATGTGTAATAAATGAATATAATAAAAGTAAATATCATGAAATTGATTCATGACTCCATGGGATGACCCACTTAGTAAATGATCATTTATTTTTGGAGGGCACTGTACTCAACCTAAATATATTTTTAATATATATCATAAAAATGTTAAAATAAGTTATATAAAACAATTTAATAACTAAACATGTGATTCAAGGCTCATACATCTTCTACTTTAGACAAAGGTAAGAAGTCAAGTGATATTTGGTTCCATTGCCATTGCTCATCCACCCATGATGACTCTAAATTTCATGCACAATAGTCCTTGTTCATAAAATATACATCAGGACCCACATTAATGGATATCACTAATCTAGATGCCTCTTGTTTAAGTATCAATGCCATTGTGATCTACATCTTTAAAGATCATTAATGTCTCATCCACACCAAGTTATCGGGGATGGGTTAGCCTCTCCATGTCATCATTGATGATGGTATTCAGAAGAACATCATTATACAAGCCATAATTCAACACCTTAATCTTACCACCATTGTACATCCTAAGCCATATTCTATGGGGTGGTTGTAGTAGGGGAAAGATATATAGGTCCATTGATAGAGCACTTTCTAGTAAAAAGTTGAGCCTGTGGAAGATAATGTCACTTGTGACATCATACCTCTGTAGGTCTAAGACATATTGATGGGAAGACCTTATCTATACAAATGTGGAGCTGCATATCATGCCAAACCACAACATTAGACTATCTACATGGAAGATCATTTCTACAACCTCTTTGAGATAGTACCCACGACCAAAGTCACCTTGGTATCTATCAAGAAATTTCACAAAATTATTTTTCATGGATAAAAGTTCATAATGTTTATGGCCTACCCTGACATGCCTACGTAGTTGATGACAAAGCACACTCTAGCAGTGTGCAGCACTCACACAATGTTGTAATAGAAACAAATCAACAAGTTGCTTAATTAGTGTAGTGAAGTCTTCATAGAGCTTGAATGCCTCACAACACACTACATAGTAAATCACCACATTAATTTGGTTCCTAGATCTCCTTTATCGAATATCCCCTTGTATCATAGATTAGTTTGAGACAATGACAAAATCTAGTGCCATATATAATAAATGGTAATTAAAAATAGTATAATATTAAATGGTAATTATTATATAATATATATATTATAATATTTTTTACATTAAATATTATTTATATAATTTATGTGAATATTATATTATATAATATATATAGTTATTATATTATATAATCTATATTATAAAAAAAATTATATGAAAATAATGACAATTTAATAATTATCTCTAAATTTATGACAAATTTAGATATTCTTCTAAAACACTTTTATCATTTATTATTAATTATAAAATATGATTTATTACAAAATAAATATAGTTACATTTAGATATTTTTCTAAAAAGTTACATTCCTTCCAGCATTCCTTACATCATCAGGGCAATTACTAGTTCTAATTAATTTTTGAATCTAAACTCTTTAATAGAGTGAGAAAAATTAAAATCCTCTTAAGATTTTGTATGTGACATATTCTCTTTGAAAAACATGAAGTGTACAATAGTGATCATGTAATATAATGAGTTTGAGTAATGGTGAAGTGGTGGAGAAGGACAAGGCCATACGAGACATGCAAACTATAAAATATTTTGAAGTGAGTTGAGGGATGATGATAAAGAGCTATGACAATGTATTTTAAGTGATATCATACACCACAGACCTTGTAATGTACACTAAACTCAAATTTAGTGTAGTAGGTAAACATTTGTATTTATAACAAAATCTCTAGAGACTTAAACCATAAACCTCTCAAATCTATTCAAAAAGCATTCACATTTGATTTGATAGCTGTAACGCTTTAACTTTGATATACCAACTATCATCCACTCAACTAACCAATTATCTTAATATGAATGACATCTCAAAAATGTACAAACAAATTTGATTTGATATTTGTAATGCTTTATCTTTGATATACCATTACCCACTCAACTAACTAATTATCTTAATATGATCAACATCTCAAAAAGGTACAAACAAATCCTTGATTTATTCATGAGAATAAAACACTTCTAGCATAATAATTAGAAAAAAAATTATTAATCAAATAAAATATAATCTAAATTAATATGAATGATAAAATATCTTATCACATCATCTTTAAAATATAAATCTAAAAAAATAGATAAGAATAGATTCGAATCCAACAAAAATGATACATTGAGCAAACCAAAGCTAAAAAAAACATTTTCCCTGGCACCATCAAAGTCTTGTCATTGAGCAAACCAAAGCTATGTGCTTAATAATTGATTTCCAAACAAATATTGTTCTTTGTAAAATCAACCCCTCCCCCAAAAAAGAGAAGAGGTTGTTCACCCAAATTTAATAACCACAGCAAGGAGACAATCAATTTCCATTAAAAATATATATATTAAAATTATAATAAAATCATTTTTTAAGAGTATTTTTAATTTTCTTTATCAATCAAGAACAATTAAATTTGAATTGGATCATCTACCATATTAGATGTTTAAGTATCAATTGAAATTTTAATAAGAATAAGAATATTTTAATATTGTTTTGAATGTTTTTTATAAATTGTATGAATAAATTTAGATCACATTTTATGTTTCAACATGTAATAAAAGAAAATTAAATTTATACTTTAACTAATTTAAATCTACACCCAAAAAAATTCAAATATTTTCTTTCATAGTTAATATAAATTTAAAATTAAGTTATTATAACTAAAATAAAACATAATTTAGATGGAATGATAATTGAAATTTAGTTTATATAAAATTAATTAAGAATATTATTCAATGAATAGGAATATTTCAATTTTAATTTTAAATTAATTTTGTTTCATTAAAAATTTGTTGTAATATCTTAATTCTTATTTTTATATAGAAATTTAAAGTTACATAGATATTGGTATATTTATTTATTTTTTAGATTATATATAGTAAATTATAAATAATGAGCAGTGTATATTTAAATTTGAATTTTTTTTTGATTAAATAATCATGATTAAAGAATATTCAATCTATCAAATTTATTTAAGGAATTATCTTGTCCTCATTTGATTGACTTTTTATCAGATATCTAGAGGGATTTGTACCTTGGTAGATGGCCTATAACCATCATCCTTTCTAATTGGATTATAACTCTTTATTTTTTATTTTGATCAAAATATGTATTATATTTAAAAATGAGAAAATATAATAAATGTATGATTTAAAAGAAAAACTATATGACATCATAACCTGAAACCAAAACATATTGGGGTAACCCAGGAAACCAAAAATACTAAATCTTACATCACTGTTGACATCAACAATACAAGAAATAAAAGATACAAAGAAACACATTAGGTAACAGGAACCATCAACACTATAGATGGAGGAAGTGACAGGGAGGATTGTCTGGTTTATCATCCTAACATCCCTAGTGGGGAGAAAGGTATCAGGTATGGTCCAACCATCATCTTATTTTTTTCTTCAACAATATCCCAAACTTTATATATCACCTTTGAAAAAATATTTGCACGTTTATATAAGTAAAATAATTTAAATTTAAATTTTGTAGTAGTGTTGGGCCCTCTCTTCCATGTTTACGAAGAAAAATGATTTGAATTTGGATTTTATTATTGAATTTAAATATGTTGTACATGGTGTAAACATAAAATGAAAAACTTAATAAATAACACACCAAAATGCATTCTATAGGAGAGAAGGGAGAATGAGCACAGCTAGGGTTTGAGGATTTTTCCTTTAAGTTTTTCAATTTTTCCTATTGATCAATCCAGACAAGCAACTAGATTGACTGGTGGGCTATAAGATGAATCCTCCAAGGGGGTTTTCTTCCCCCAAAAAAGCATAGTTTAAACAAAATTGTGGCTAGAGCAAAAACCTCAGTCTTAGAAACATAGATTAATGCATTGATGAAGGCAACTGACAAGAAGAAGCTCCAAGATCCATAAAATGGATCTAAAAGAACATGCACACAAGCTGTTGAAGAAAACTTGATCACCATGTTAGATCTAGTAGAAATGAAGAAGAATATAGTGAGTCTACATGATACAACCCTGATTTGTAAATTTATGGGAGCATAATTAACTATGCAGGTGCTCCATGCATGGACCAGAAGAAACTAGAAGACAAACTAAGAGTATGAGCTAAAAATTTGTGCTAAAGGGTACTTCATAGGAATATTTTCCAATGAATTGGATAGAGAAAAGTCTTCAAAGGAGGGCCTTAATTAGTTATAAATGTGGGGCTATTCATGAAGCACTGACATACAACCTTCAAGCCAATAGAGGAACTTCCAAATACGACACTTGTATGGATTTGAATGTACACTTAACTACAAGAATTTTGGTCTAGATATGTCTTCAAAATCATTGTTAATATTATTGGTAAAAAAATTGACATATCAAAACCATATCATGGCAAAGGCCTATCTAGCTATGATAGAATATGTGTGGAGCTAAATCTCCCATAGACCCTTCCAAATAACACCACACTGAAAGTAAGAGAAATGGAGTGGGTGCAAGATTTATATTATGAGAGTATCCCATTCTATTGTAGAAGCTACCATGAATATGGACACCTCTTAAAAGAATTCCCAACATTAAAGAAGAGAAATACCATGTAGAAAGTACCTAAACCAATAGAAAATGAGTCGAAGGGATCTTTAATCTAGAAAGAAAGCATACTATAATGAATGAGAATTAAATAGCTAAAAAATATGTGCCAAAAGAGAGCAAAAAAGTCATTAATGAAAAATCCAACTCAATGGAAGGAATATAATCTATTCCACAAACTCAACCCTAAGATAAATAAAACAACATAGAGATGGAAGACATTATAACAAATTACAAATTTAAAGAGGATTTTAAAAATCCACTCAAAGAACAAAGCCCATGAA
This sequence comes from Torreya grandis, assembly GCA_037957365.1. Lineage (NCBI taxonomy): Eukaryota > Viridiplantae > Streptophyta > Pinopsida > Cupressales > Taxaceae > Torreya > Torreya grandis. The sequence goes on along the minus strand of JARHVA010000498.1, from coordinate 985,132 downwards.
ACTCATCTCAAAAAAAGACAAAAAGCCTTCAAGGTAAGCAAATTAAAGGAAATATCATAACAAAATCTTGAAACACAAGGAAAATTGGAGAAGCTTGGATAAGGAAGATAAGACATATTCAAAGATGGATGAGGATATCATGAGAATAATGTAAATTTTGAATCTTAAAGAAAAATTCAAAAAGAGAAGGAGAGGGAGACCCAGTAAAAAATAAAAAGAGACATGAGGAAGAAATGAAAGCTATTGAAACAAGGACTCAAACTCAATTAGATACCTTCTTGATGAGTACCAAATAAAATAATATTTTTTGATACAGATTATCTCTTGGAACATAAGGGATCTCAATGCTCCCTTCAAAATAAAATCATTGAAACAACTAATTACCCAACATAAACCAAATGTTGTGATGCTTCAACAAACTAAACTAGAAAATCTGTCAAAACACAATGAAGATATTTCAATTGTCTAAGAAGATAAATGGTATAGAATGATTCCATAGGTGCAATAGAAGGCATGGTTTTCCTATGAGATCCAAACTCAATCAATTTTGAAATCATTTAAGTCCACAATCAATATCTTATTTGCAAATATGTTTCCTTGAGGACAAGACTCAACAATATATTGCCACGAAAAAATGTTAAATTGAAATTACAATATGGTGGCCATTATTGGTAATAGTTGGTATATCTAATAATATCTGGTATACATAGGGTATTCATGGGATATAAATTACATGAGGATCTAGGCCCCTGATTATGTCCTAGACCGGTCTTTGCTTCGGTTAAAAACCATCTTCACCAATATAATAATAATAATGATGATGATGATGATGATGATGATGATGATGATGATGATGATGATGATGATAATAATAATAATAATAATAATAATAATAATAATAATAATAATAATAATAATAATAATAATAATAATAATAATAATAATTGCGTTGTTATTTTTTCTTTACTGAGCTTGTCATTAGTGTTTAAGAGCATAAGCAATATTTTTTATTGATGTCAATTACACCATAAAAACCACAACTCACAATTTTTTTTTTAAATTTAATTATTTATAAATAAAATAAAAATAGAGGAAATAAATAAGAGAATTTGTTATAACCAACAATGCTTAAATAATTTATTTAAATACTTTAAATATATGTGGATTTGTAAAATTTAATTTATTTTTTATTCATTATAATTTTAAGTTAAGTTTAAAGGATTGAGAGGTATTCATTTCATCAAAATATTTAAGAATTGAACTTGTTTTCATTTTTTTTAAATCTATGTATCTTTTATCTTGGTGAATAACATGAAATAGAACTTTTTCCAACATCCCTTTTTATAAATTAATCTTAATTATAATTTTAGATTTAAAAATTAAAATATATATAAATAAAAAAGTATTCATTTATATCCTTTTAAAAATCTTGTATAATAAATTAACATTAACTTGAGTAGAACTAATTAAATGACTTCTATCTTTACAAAAGATAAAATTACTACAAATATCTTAAATATAATTATTTGAAAAACATTCATTGATAACAAGTTGGATTTTTTACATACTACAATTATTTATAATATTATAACCTTCTTTATAACTTTCTCATTTGTTAGTAAAAATTCATGTTGGTCTAACTACACCAATGTATGAAGTTCAAAATATTTTTTTGGAAAAAATTGGGCCACTCCAAACTACATCACATAGTCAAGGTATTATGATTTTTTGATTAAATTTTATAAGAATAAAAGAAAATTTTCTAAATGACAATCAAATGGATATTAAATTTAAGAGTAGAATTAAATTAAACATATTCAATACATTACAACACATCGCTACCGCCTCATATCATTGTAGAAAGCCTCTCGATGTAAAATTATCATAAACTTGTCAAATTATATGTATTCCCTATGATTAAAGGAACACAATTGTGTTGAAATCGATGTTGAGCCTTTCTTTTCCATATTTTTATTTGCATAGCCTCAATTTGAAACCATGACCCTTTTGAGTAACATGCCTTTAATTTAAGTGATTTCCTTATTTCTTTGGTTTTAAGGAGAATGATATGATTTGTGAGGTATAATATCAAAAATAACTAATAATAAGTATTGTTGATGTAAAGCATGGTTTTATAACTTGAAAAAGATTGTAAATCGATATTTATACCTCACTCGAACTTCATTATCATAACCCTATATCACCTTTTGTGCATAAAGCGTTAAGCAAAAATACTATAATAGTCATTTTAATAATCCTTCCAAAACATATTTTTCTTAATCAGTGATCCCTTAGATTTATTTTATTAATACTTCAAAGATAGGCTCCCATTATGGTTATCTTTTCTTTTAAGGGTCCTAGTATGGTGTTTCCATATGTTCTTAATGAGTGAAAGCAATAAGATAGATTCCATATCTTAGTTTATTTCCCTACAAGCCAGAGACCCCTTTGTAATAGATGCAGATCATTTAAATCCAAAAATTACTCTAAAAACAAGTCATGTGTACGATGTAATCCCTCTAATGTATGATATCCCCTAAAATACCTTGTCATTTCACCTCGTCATCACCGCCCAATGCACTTTGAAATATTTCACGATTTGCATGTTATGTATGGCCTTACCCTTTCTTCTATGGATATGAGTATGGTGTTTATGTATGTTTTCAACTCTGATGTATTTATTAGATAAAATCCATAAACTATTTTATCTAATAAATATTATTAAAATCTTTCATTTTCATAATAACAAAAAAATAAATATTTATCTGTTTCAAGAGTGTGGCTGAGAAGTCTTCAATTGTACAGATTTGAAAACAAATTTATTTCTAATCATGGGGGCAGCTATCCTTCCTTTCCTTTTTCCTGACAATGCTTTCAACAGTTGGATTATTTTTTTCTTACAACTGAAACTGATTTTTTTTAAGAAGGGTGGACGTATCATAGTTCTCCCACTGAGTTAATAAGTTTATAAAATGAAACATCAATGGGCGAATTGTGCTGCTCAGTAAACACTTATTACAAATTGTAAGTTTATAAGCTATAATAATGTTGTGGGAAACAAGAAATGAAAAATTGAAGAAACAAGATAGAAACAAAAATATAATGAGAAACAGGGTTGAGAGAGGTTGTTCATTAAAAAAAAATAGAAAAGCATTATAATTCAGAAATATATCTCCTAAACATTTAAATTTGCATAATAAATTATAGATAATTTATATAATTCAAGGGAAAAAAATTTATATCAAATGTGTGTCTTTACTTATGATCTAAATATTGCACAAAGTGTTTAAAATTAAAAATGTATAAAATTCAATATCATTAAAAAATTTAGTTGTGCCTTTATAAACTCTACAACATTCACATTGAAGGAGTATTAGTGTTTCTATTTCCTAAACCTTCCTTTATAAATAATTGCAATCTAAGTATAGAGAATATGACCTCTAAACAATTAGAATCTGAGAATAGGGCCTCTACATTATCTTCTAATATCTCAATTAGCAACTCATCGTTACCATTATCCTTGGATTCACGATAAGTTTATACTCTTCAACTTATCTCTAAATATAACTTTATTAATAAAAAAAAAATTAATGTATTACTATAAATATATTAATAGATTTTTTTATAAATATTTGTTTAATCGATTAAAATAAAATCTAAAATCAAACTTTTAGAAATAATTAATTATATTAAAAGAATCTATAATTTACTTAATAGCTATTGATAGTGATATAAGTCATATGTGTCAATGTGAACATAATGACACTAGTAAAAAAGTTAAGGTAAAAATGGGTGGAGATTATTCAAAAATGTAGGGTTGTATAATATACATATTAAAGATTTTATGATTGTCATGTCACTATTAGTCATGTGTGTCACTATGAACACAATGACATGAGAGAAAAATTTAAGGTAAAAATGAGTGGAGCTTATTCAAAAATGCAATCTTATCTAATAAATATAGTAAAGTTTTTATGGTTATCGTATTATTTTACTTATTATTTGTTTAATTATTATGTATTTATTTTTAAATTGAGAATAATTTGTCCACTGCATCTATCTTCTCTAGTTACCATTGCCATTGTACTTGATGAGTAAAAGTCCCTCTAAAACCTCGTTATCATTACATAGCCATTTCAACTTGTTCTAATGTGAAACGTGACACAAATGTTGCATTCCTTATGATAGAGGGTTACAAGATGTGTGGTTGACAAAATTCATTCCCACTTTGGAATTTAATTTTTTAATAGTTTTTCCATCAATAAAAACTAGATTATAACCATTATATCTTTGTAAGATATTGTGACTCTCAAATATCATAGCATATCCATCCCTCAATAAATCTAACAAACCATCAATAAACATTTCTTTTTTATACTATTAATTTGACCCATTACTCCCTTTCCAGGGTATTATTTATAAGTATATTATTTATGGCTATTGATTTGGTTTTAGAGTTAAAACTATAGAAAAATCATTGATTAAGCGATGGAACACTCATATTACTTCATGAGTAAATATGTTGTGAGAAATAGTTTATATTTATTGAATAATAAAATGTTATTATTTGATATCCCATTCCTCCTAGTGTACTTTGCACCTTAGGGGCATTTGCTAGTTTAGGAAATTTAATACACAATTTAGTATATTTGTCATTATAATAGAAATGACACTAATATAATACATTAAGAATAAATTATAGATACATAAAACTACCCTCTAGATAATTATTAGTCATTAAATTGTATATTTTGAAGATGGTGATGTCTTTTCAATTATGGGTTTAAATTTGCCATTATTGGTGCAAATGTTGACTTTCAGTACATTCTATACATCTTATTATCACTCTTCAGTTATCATGCCCCTTATCCCCATATTTTTCTTTGTTATGCTCCCTCTGCTAGAAACTAGTAGTTCTTTTTAGGAATTACCATATGAACATTATCTTAGTTTTTAGTATTAAGATTCAGAAGTGGAATGGGTAAATACTTTTTAAGTGTTGATTTGGTGTAGTAAATAGTGCATTTAATGTGTTATTGTATCATTTCACTTGAATGTCATATTTATCAATTAAATCTTGAATCTTATGTCTCAATGAGAAACATTTATTTACAACGCGACTCCAAGTTCTATGATAATCATAATATTCATTCACATCATAATTCTTTGGTAAAGGTTGAGATGAGCCAAACTCATGTTTAAGAGGTAAATGGACCATATTACATTCAATTAATTGTTTAAACACTTGGTGAAGACTCTAAGCTAATTATGTAAATTATCTTCACTCTTGAAATGGAAGGACAAGCATGTTGAGTGGTTCAAATATTATGTTAACGACATTCTTGGACTGATTATTAGCATGAAAAGTGGTAATATTATTAGCCTTAGCCTTGAATTTTAGTTTACCTTGATATTCAACTCCACTATAGGTAGTGGCACTAGGCCCATATTTAAGCATGTTGATATCATAGTTCCTAACCACAAGACAAAGTTCATTGAAATATTGGCATGTGTTAAACATTACTTTTTAATCAACAGGTTGAAGAAAACTTTGAGAGAAAATTATTTGTAATTTATTATCAAGTAATTGGTGACACAACTTTATAAGCATTATTTTGAATTTAAGCACGTAGTCACTAATAGGTTCTTTAGGTCCTTGTTTATACTAAAAAAGTTGTGAAAATGTGACTTGTTGGCTAATGTTGGTTTTAAAATGAGATAAAAACTACCATCCAAAAAATTGAAATAATACACAAATTCCTATAGTAGGTCATAAAACCAATCCAAGGCATAATCCTTGAGAAATCTTGAAAAGAGATTAGTCAATAATATATCTTTATGTGTAAATTCAAGATATGAAATATAGAATAATTTGATATGATGTGAATGATCACCCTTGCTATTGAATTATTCAAACTTAGGTATAATGAAACTCATAGGCAAGGGCTATACAAGGACCTCATAAACTAACAAATTGATTAATATATCATTAGAAGTAACCTAATGGCATAATTTTTTATATTCTTGTGAAAGATGTTGAAGTTGTTCTTGCATGTGTTATTCTACTTTTTTGAGAAAGACCATGATGAAAATTTTTAGATTGAAATATAAATTCTACTTTTAATGATTCTTTTGTACAAGGCTCAAAACAATCATTAAGCTGAAAATGAATAACCATAGTAAAATAAGTACAAGCAAGAGGAAGAGCCAAAGTAAAAGAACCAATAGGAGTAGTAGCTTCAATACCTAATGTAAAAGGGGAACCTCTAGTAGGTTGAATATAAGCATTCAAAGGTTCATTTGCAAGATGTACTTCCTCAAGTATGTATTCCTTAGCAAATTTAATCTTATTTTGTTTCTCTCTAGTAACATAATCATGGCACCTATTTCTTTATGAAATGATGAAATAAAAATTTCAAAGCAGGCTATCTCATGTTTACTTGTAGTAATTTTTGAAATATATTAATTCCTAATCTTATCATTAATAGCATTAGAATACATGATATTAACATCACAAGCATCTACATTTACATCATTTGTGTTTTTGTCATTCACATTTATATGATTTACATAATAATAATGACATCTTAAATCACATGGTGATACATAACATATCTTCCTTTGTTCTTGCACATGGAAGCCATCACATGGTAGTACACAACATATTTTTCATTTTTCTGACACATGCAAATAATCACATGGTGGTATATAACATAGTTTCTCTTGATTTTCTCTTGCTTTTACACATAGAAGTAATAACATGGTGGTACATGACATACCTAAATTGGTCTAACCTTGGGACATGCATGCATTTAGATACAATGTAAACAAAAATATATGGATCTATAAAGACAATTTCATGGTCTTCACTACAATCATGTCTATTTATTTTTAGCCTCTTTAATTTCAAAATCTCTTTGATTATGGAGTTATATTGAAAAGTATTCACTTATAGATGTTTTTCATATGTTTTTAGTGGTAAAAATTTTATATCATAGACACAAGAGCTTTAATGTTAGTTCCAAAATCTTCATTGCCTCCTTATATGGATGTTAGTTGAATTATCTCTTCCTTTTGACTTTTAGATTGCTATCATTAATTTACTCACTTTGATAACTATCAACAGATGGTGCGCTGATTGCAACATACCCATACATCCAATTTATTGATTTTACTTTGACATATATACACACCCACATATAAAAGTAAGGCCTTATTTAGACACATAAATTTAGAACACTTGTTAATTATTGTGGTATTAATATATGCATGTGTTATGGAAGGACCATAGAAATAGATGGAGGAGGACCATATATATATGGGGAGTTTATCCATTTGACTAGAGGAGTGCTCATATTTCTTATGTTTTATTTGACTTTTGACATGTTCTTTTATTTTTAATCAATATGTGACACTTTTGACTAGATATGTTTGTCTTATCAGTTATATTTTATTCTTCATTTGGCATGTCTCCTTTCTCTTCTTCCTTCTTTATCTTTCTATCCCCTACTTATTTTTCTCTTTTTTATTTTATTTTGGTGAAGCTTTATAGTTTTTTACATGATCATGTAATATGGTCTTGAGTGACCAAGAATATATAGTGTGGTCCTAGTCTAACGAGGAATGTACTATGTTAATGGTATTATTTATTGTGTGTGTCATTTGATTATTAGTTTTTTGTTTCTCAATGTTTATAAATGTTTTTGATACTTTTTTTCAGTATTTCTTTCTCATTGTGTGTCACATTACGCACCAACAAGCTCCTAATTTAAAATCAAGAATTATATAAATACACAAATGCATTAATGCATTAGGGACAAGAGATTTACACTAGATTTATCTCTTAAAGTTGTAAAAGAAATGATTTCATGTATGGTAGTATCACCCATGTACCAAAAGTAGAAATCAAGAGTTTAGTGATCAAACATGTAGCATGTACAAGTTGTTGCATTGTTTAAAGGATAAGGGTTGGGACACTTGCCTTGCCATGGATTTTTATTAAACTACATAATACTTGTGTGTTATTCTCAAGACCTATACTCTAAAGGGGTTATGATTGAGACATTCCCTTGAACCCATCACCCCTCTCCACTCATTTTTTATGGGTTTACAAGATTTTGAGAGTTGATTAGAGTTTTAAGAGAGAAGATCAATTTCATAGAAATAAAAGAAAAAAGATTGAAAATTAAGTGAGGTTTTCAAAGAAAAGGAACAGAGTAATAAGAGATGTCAAATTTTTTTTTCAAAATTTTACAATTTCCAAGAATGTATAATGTTTGGTCCTAGGAGTGACATGAAAGGAGTGTATAGTTTTGGTCATTCATGCAAAGTTATCTGATAACTCTGAATTTTATGGGTTTTGTTCGTGCCATTCCCCACTTTATTCAACTTCAAATTGCTTCCAAATTTATGAAAATTTAATAGTCTTCTCATATCTCTTGCTTTGCACATTTTAATTATTCTAGAACATTCTTTTATGCAAGTAGTTTTTATTTTTATTGTTATGTTAGGATAAATATAGTTAGATCTGAATCTCACATGTTTATGGATAAATGTATTAGATTTTGATGTAAAACATTTATCCCATAAAATACCTACGTATAGGAAGTGCAACCATGGGTTGAGGTAATGATCTTCTATAACATTGCTTGGTTTCACAGTGCCAAACATATTCTAAAACATTCAATTAGAAATCTCAACATTAATACCCATTTTTTATCTAGAGGGGAGCATTATGTCCTCATAATCTTGATCCCCACACCAAATTACATCAATTTAATATTACATTTTTATTAAATCCTACCCTAATTAGTTTAATATATTTTAAATATAATGCTAGAAATAAATTTTAAAATTTTGTAAAGCTTAGATTTAGATTTACGCTTATTCAGTAGTTGTCATCTGATATATGTAATCCAAAACATGGGCATAGATGCCAATATTTATGTAAATTTTAGCTTCTACATTAAAAAAATTTTAAATCTCAAGGACTTTCAAGACATCAAATTATCTTCTAACCCGAAGATTTACATTAACAACCTACTTATAATTATCCAAAAGCTTCACTTCTGGAACGTGTTGAGGCTACGTTTATGTTTATGATTGCACTTGTATTTGAGAGTTGTATCTATTAATAGCTTTGAATAATAAGTGATTTTCCTTCTCCCTTTCCTTACACATGTTGTAACCATTAAAACTTTTTTTGTTTATCAATAACACACTTAAATGCTTATTTTTTTGGTAAGCGTTAAAAAATCTAAATATTAACAAATATATTATCCAAAAAAATTTACAATACGTATTTTTTAATATTTAACAATATTTAGAAAGAGCATAAAATTTTTGCATAAAATAAATGACAATCAATTTACAATTTATTTACTTATATTTATATTTAAAAATTTAACATTAATTTAATTTCATAAATGATATAATAAAAATAAATATTGTAATATTAATTCATGACCCCACGGATGGCCCACTCAATAATCATTTATTTCAATACATATCATAAATTTGTTAAAACAATTTAATAACTAAACATGTGTTTCTTATAGTAATCGTATAGGCATTTAGAGATATATATATATATATATATATATATATATATATATATATATATATATATATATATATATATATATATATATATATATATATAAATTTAAGTTTATATTATTATATTTAGAAGGATATAAATATAAATTTATATATAATATTTATTTTAGTAAATATTAGTTTTAAGTAAATATTGGTTTTATATATATGATTTGGTGTTTTTTTAATAAAATAATAGGAATTTATATGTTTATTGTATTATGTACGTAATCTTGGTAACACGTACATATTCTTTATAATGTGTATATATTTCTTTTAAGGCCTATGTATATATATATATATATGCGTATATATATATATATATATATATATATATATATATGTGTGTGTGTGTGTGTGTGTGTGTGTGTGTGTGTGTGTGTGTGTGTGTGTATTTCTAAATTCGATGGTTTTGAGTTTGAATTCAAATAATTCATACAGATTATTTGAATAACACATACATGTTATTTAAATAACACATATGTGTTAGTAGAGACATCTATAAAATTATTCCCCAACTCCATACACATACCTAAAATTGATTCAAGACCCCATGAAATGACATTTTCAATAAAAAAGTCTTGTATTTTTAGAAAGCACTCCCCACTTAATTTAAAAAATCTTTCTATTTTCTATCACATTTCTAAATTATTCCCCTTAGTTGATGTGAAACCAACTCTATGATTTGGAAATTCCACTCAACCTAATATATTCTCAATATATATCATAGAAATATTAAAATAAGTTATATTGATTATGTATTAATTATATTATTTAATCTTATAAATTTTGTTTTATAAATGACATTAAAATATTTCATTTGTTTATTTATTATAAAATAATTTAATAATTAAACATATGTTTTTACACTAATCAAGATCAAGAGACATTATAAAATGAAATCCTCATAATAAGTGGGCGCTTTAAAACTTTATATTTTAAAGAGGGGATAATGCCATGTGAAGAGGGGACAATGCCATGTGAAGAGGGGATAATGACATATGAAGGTAACATTTATATTTTAAGAATAATTTTAATATAAATTATAAAATTATATATATGTGTGTTAAATTTCATTATTTATTACTATAAAAAATATTTATATTATAATATTTTAATTTATGAAAATAAAATAAATATAGATATTTTATTTATATTTAAATGATATATATGTTAGATATATATTTTAAAATTTATATAATATTTTTTAAATTTTTATATGAAATAAAATGATAAATAAATTAAAAACTTTTGGTAATTACTTAATATATTAAAAAGGGTATTAGTTATTTGTGTATTTTAATTATTTTAAGAAAAAACAAAACATGCATGCCTCTTTTTTCATTATTTTCTATATTTAAAGTTAAAAAGGAAAAAATAAAGTTATGCGAAAAAATAATCTTAAAAATTTATAACTTAGAACTCATTATATACAATAATATCTATAAAATTATCTCATGCAAGTAATTATAAAATTTAAGAGATAATCACATTTTATACATATTAAATTATTTTTATAATAATGAGATGTGGTTGAATTGGTTAAAGTGATTTAGTTGTGTCCAACACTACTTATATTCAAATCTCAGTGACATATTAAGTCGATTGTGATCGATAGAGATGTTTACAGGGTCCGTAGTGGTTGTGGTGATGTTTGTAGGGCCTTTCATAGATATTGTGATGGTTGTAAAGGATATTTGGACCTCACATTTATATCCAATACTAGTTCATATTCCAGTCACAAGTGTTTATGTTCATAGCCCTAGGTTCTAAAAAAGTGTTTACCAATAGTTAGCCCAATGGTGCAAGTAATTCTGAAAGAGATGTATTTTTTTCTCCAATTTTCGGAATTCTATCAAACCTAGGTTTGAATCCCCTTGAGTCATTGCATATTCTCTCCAAGTGTTATTCCAGTTTGAAATATCTAAAATTAGGTACCACCCCCATTATTATAGCTTCATTTGAGTAGGTTGTAACTATCATACTAAACAGTGTAAATTACTTTAGAAAGGATGTAATTTTTTGTTTTGGTAAAGCATGGTTTTATAACATGCAAAATATTGTAAATTGATATTTCTACCTCACTCGAACTTTATTATCATAACCCTATATCACCTTTTGTGCATAAATCGTTAAGCAAAAATACTCTAGTATCATTGTAATAATCCTTCCAAAACATATTTTTCTTAAATAGTGATCCCTTAGAATTTTTTTTAATACTTTAAAGATTGGCTCCCATTATGGTTATCTTTTCTTCTAAGGGTCCTAGTATGGTGTTTCCATATGTTCTTAATGATCGAAAGCAATAAGATATATTCCATATCTTAGTTTATTTCCCTACAAGCTAGAGACCCCTTTGTAATGGATGTCGATCATTTAAATCCAAAAATTACCCTAAAAATAAGTCATGTGTATGATGCAAGCCCTCTAGTGTATGATATCCCCTAAAATACATTGTCATGTCACCTCATCATCACCTCCCAATGCACTTTGAAATCTTTCTCCATTTGCATGTTATGTATGACCTTACCCTTTCTTCTATGCATATGAGTATGGTGTTTATGTTTGTTGTTAACTCTGATGTAATTTCACTAGGTGTCAATATATTGGCAGTATTGATGAATAAAAGCTACAAGATAGAATTTAGAACCTCAATGTCTTATCCCCACATCAATGTCAATGTAGCATTGATTTGATTCACACATTTGGTGTGGATACCTGTCATAATTAAATTAGTAGCATGATGTCATTGTCCACTCTTGACAATAAAAAAATGTCTACTCAAAGGTCTCGTGACCCTGCATGTTGCACACCATTTTATAATGGGTGGAAGTAATGTAAATCCAATAATCGTCTTAAATCTAGGTCTAGTCTAAGATATCATTTTCCCTTACCATCACCACTTGACTCCCTATGATCTATTTCCACCCTTAACAATAAAAATAGTCATTCAAAGATGTCATCAAATTACAAGCTATATATTCATTTGCAATAGACGATGGTAACGTAAATCTAAAAACTATCCTAAATTTAGGTATGTTGTTTTATATGGGCCCTTTGGTATATGATATCATTATAAATACCTTTCCATTTTCCCTCACCATCCTTGCTCCTCTCACCTTCAAATATTTCCCTAGTTTCATGTTCTAGAAGATACACATGTAAAGTTTAGTGACATGGTAAATTTGTTTATGTAATTTAGAAATTCTATCAAACTATTTCAATTACCCAATAAATGCATGAAACATGCGTCACCTAAATGAAAACATGGGTTGAATATCCAATGACTCCTCTAAAAATGTAGAGAAGGCACCATGTGTCAATTTAGAAGAGTTTAAAACATTATAACAAAAATGATATCTACTTAAACTATTTAAAAACTAATTAGATAACTCTAAAACTAATTAGATGAAAAATAGAAAAGGCTCTTTCAATGTAACCACTAGTGCTGCTAATTTTTGCTAGTCCATTGGACATAGGAACCAATCCACACTAGTCTCTACATACTATTTAAAAGCACTTTATTGCTCTGATGTATCTAAAATTAGGTACAACCCTGATGGTTATCGCTTCGCTTGTGGAGATTGCAATTATCATATTGAAGAACATAAGTTACACTAAAAAGGATGTAAGTTTCTATTTTGTAAAGATAGTTTCTCTAAAATGAAAGAGTGTAAATCGATAGTTGTACCTCACTTGACACCCATGACTGTTGACCCTATATCACCTTTTGTACACGAAGTGTAAATATATATATATATATATATATATATATATATAATTTTAATTATTATATAATATATATTATAATATTTTTTTACATTAAATATTAATTATATAGTATACGTGAATATTGTATTATACAATATGTATAATTATTATATTATAACATTTTTTTATATTAAAACATTGACAATTTAATAATTATCTCTAAATTTATGACAAATTTAAATTTTCTTCTAAAACACTTTTATCATTTATTACTAATTATAAAATATTATTTATTAAAAAATAAATCTAATTATATTTAGATATTCTTCTAAAAAATTACGTCCTTTCCAACGTTCCTTGCACCATTAAGGCAACTACTAGTTCTAATTAATTTCTGAATCTGAACTCCTTAATTGAGTGAGGGGGCTTAAAAACCTCTTAGCATTTTGTATGTGAGATATTCTATTTGAAAAACATGAAGTGTAAAATAGTGATCATGTAATATAATAAGTATGAGAAATGGTGAAGTGGTGGAGAAGGGCAAAGCCATATGAAACATGCAAACAATAAAATATTTCAAAGTGAGTTAAAGGATGATGATGAGGAGAAATGACAATATATTTAAATTGATATCATATACCACACTAAACTAAAATTTAGGACAATAAATAAACGTTTGTATTTCCAACAAAACCTCTAGAAACTTTAACCACAGACCTCTCAAATCTATTCAAAAAACATTCACATTTGATTTGATAGCCATAATACTTTAACTTTGGTGACCAACTATCACCCACTCAACTGACCAACTATGTTCGATGTGAACATCTTAAAGATGTACAAAGAAATCTTTAGTCTATTCCTGACAATAAAACATCTATAACATAATTATAAAAAAATTCTTGATCAAATAAAATATAAACTAATTAATATGAATGATAAAATCTCTTATCACATCATCCTTTAAACTATAAATCAAAAGACCAAAAAAAAGAGAAGAAATTGCTCACCCAAAATGGACCGAGTGGAATGATAACTGCAATAAAATCAAGTGGATTATCTACCATATTAGATGTTTAATTATCAACTAAAATTTTAATAATTTATATTTTTAAATAATATTAAACATTTTTATAAATTATATGAACAATTTTATATGACATTTTATGATCAGCATTAAATAAGATTTATTTTTAAAAATCTACACCTTAATAATTAAATTTAAATCTACACCCAAAAAAGTCCATATAATTTTTTTTATAATGATTATAAATTTGAAATAAATTATTATAACTAAAATAAAACATAATTTAGGTGGAATGATAATTGCAAATTACTTTATATAAAATTGATTAAGAATATTATTTAATGAATAAGAATATTTCTATATTATTCTTAATTTAATTTAATTTTACTCCATTTTATTTAATTTGATTGTTAAAAAATTGTTGTAATATCTCTTTTTTATATAAATAAATTTAAAGTTACATAGATATTTTTATATTTATTTATTTTTAGATTATATATAGTAAATTTTAAATAATGAGTAAGTGTACATCTAAATATGAGTACTCTTTCAATTAAATAGTCAGAGATAGAGATTAATGTCTTGATAAAGACCATTAACAAAAAGAAGCTCCAAGATCCAAAAAATGGATCTAAAAGAACATGCATACAAGTCACTGAAGAAAACTTGATTGCCATGCTAGATCTAGTAGAAATCAAGAAGAATATAGTGAGTCTACATGGTATAAGCTTGATTTGTAAATTTATGGGAGCATAATTAACCATGGAGTAGTTGCATACATGGACCATAAAAACTAGAAGACAAACCGAGAGTATGAACTAAAAAGTTGTGCTAAAAGGTACTTCATAGGAATATTTTCCAATGAATTAGATAGAGATAAAGTGTTTTGGAGGAGGGCCTTACTTTGTTATAAATATGGGATTATTCATGAATCACTGAAATACAACCTTCAATTAAAGGAACTTCCAAATATGACACTTGTCTGGATTTGAATGTACACTTAACTACAAGAATTTTGGTCTAGATATGTCTTCAAAATCATTGCTAATATTATTGGTAAAACATTTGACATATTAAAACCATATCATGGCAAAGGCCTATCTAGCTATGATAAAATATGTGTGGAGCTAGATCTCCCACAATGACATTTAAAAACCATATCATGGCAAAGGCCTATCTAGCTATGATAGAATATGTGTGGAGCTAGATCTCCCACAAACCCTTCCAAACAACACCACACTAAAAGCAGGAGAAATGGAGTGGGTGAGATATTTAGACTATGAGAGTATCCCATTCTGCTACAAAAGATGCCATGAATATGGACACCTCATCAAAGAATTCCCAACATTAAAGAATATAAATACCATCGAGAAAGTACCTAAAACAATAGAAAATGATTTAAATGGATCTTCAATCCGAAAATAAAACATACTATAATGAATGAGAATAAAATAGTTAAAAAATATGTGGTAAAAGAAAGCAAAAAAGTCATTAATGAAAAATCCACCTCAATGGAAGGAATATAATTTATTCCATTAACTTAGCCCTAAGATAAACAAAACAACATAGAGATGGAAGACATCATAGATAATTATGGATTTAAAGACGATTTGTAAAATCCACTCAAAGAACAAAGCCCATGAAAATCGACTCAGCAAAAGATAAAAGGGCTTCAAGGTAAGCAAATAAAAGTAAACTTCATAACAAAGACTTGAAACACAAGGAAAATTGGACAAGCTTGGATAAGGAAGATAAGACATTCAAAGATGGATGAAGATAGCATGAGAAGCATGCAAACATTAAATCTTAATCTTAAAGGAAACTTAAGAAAGAGGAGAGAGAGACCCAATAAAAAAAAATGAGGTATGAGGAAGACATGGAAGTTATTGAAGTAGGGATTCAAATTTAATTAGATACTCTCTTTAAAAGCACCAAGTAAAATAATATTATTTGATATAGATTATTTCTTGGAAAATAAGGGATCTCAATGCCCCCTTCAAGAGCAAAACATTGAAACAACTAATTATCCAACATAAACAAGATGTAGTGATGCTTCAAGAAACTAAACTAAAAAATCTATCGAAACACAATGAAAATCTTTCAATTGTCAAAGAAGAGAAATGGTATGGAATGATGCTATATATATGATAGGAGGCATGGCTTTCGTATGGGATTCAAACTCAATCAATCTCGAAATCATTCAAGTCCATAATCAATATCTTATTTGCAAATATGTTTCTTTGAGGACAAGAACCAACAATATATTACCATGAAAAAATCTTAAATTCAAATTACAATATATTTTATTGATTGAAGGTGTATACCTATAAATTTGAATTAATAAAAAAATTGTTTTGTTCATCTAATTTTTTTTCAAAGAATACCTATCATCACAATTACAAATTAAATTTATTAAATTGGGTTGATTGGTCAAATTAATATATTACGAAGAAAAATCTAGTACAAATTTAATACACATAAGTAAGTGATCCCAAATTTGATAATTGATTCTTTAGGAGGACATTATTTCTCTTTTTAGAATTGAATTTATAGCTCGAGGTTTATAAAATTGAAATTATGACTTATTTTTTCTAGTATAAATATTTTTATTACTTTTATTTTTTAATTTTGGGTTGAAAGGAAATTTTAATAAATAAGTAAATTTATTTGAGTTTAAACAATTATTGGGAGTATTGGAGATAGATGGAGATGGAGATGGAGGAGGCATGCTCCTTCCTTCTCTTTGTTAAAACTCTAATCTTAGGGTTTACCTTGCAACAGTATAGTGGTTCTGAGGAGCACATCGATGGGGGTCTCGTGTGTTGAGAGCCGCAACTTCTCTCAGTAATAACTTGAGTTTCTTGTTCAGTCTATGTGGTGGCCTTGCTTTGAGTTTTTTTTTCAATCCGTGTGGTAGCTTGTTTTTGATCCTTCCATGATGTGGTCGTTTGTGTTCTGTAGATTGTTGGTGATTACAGTGGTGGCTCTCTCTATCACTGCCCCTGCATTTGTTTTGGGTGTTAACGGTGGCTCTCTTTGATCCAAAACTCAAAATATTTGGTTGAAAGATAATTCAAGAAACAAGAACAAAATAATTAAATAATTCTATCTCTGAGAAGAGATGTTTTATTGATCAAATTTGCAGACCCAAATATATGCTTATCTCTGAGAAGAGATGTCTACTTTCCATTTCGGGTTACATATTCATTTATACATGTTTTTAAGGTGTGGGGAGGATGTGGAAGGTCACCAATCTTGAGGGAGATGAATTGGTTTGACTTCCATGATTTACAACAATACATAATTCAAAGAATTACTATTTTTAGAAACTTACTATTTTTGCACTGCACTACTAAAATTGAAATTTGGGACACTTTAATTGGGGTTTATGGGGTCAAAGTTCACTGAGAAATTATGGATGCCATCTCATGATGTTCCCATGATTATTAGCTATCCAACGGTTCAAACAGTGAGTCAATTGGAGCTACGGTGCAAAAGTTATGGCTCTCGGAAGTTCCATCATGATTTGGGGTGGACCCATCACCCGAATTGTCATCTGAATTGTTGCCCGGATCATTCCTCCCTCATTGAGAAGCAATAGTCCCCATTACATTAATATTTCTCATCAAGTGTGGTATTTGTGCTTCAATTTTATTCCTGATGCATACTTGGAAGGGACTGTGATTTATAGAACTATGCAGGGCCTGATTGTTCACCATTTCTGTGTGACCATCAGTTTGTGGATGGAAGGCCATGAAATTCTTCAGCTTGGTATTTATTTTCTTCTATTTTTGTGTTGTTTGTGTAGTCAAGGCTGTAACATCAAGCCTTTTGGATTCTTGTGGCTTGACCACCATGAGAACAAATTTCTTGGCACTAATCAAAGAGACAGATGTAGAAGGTGGTACCTTTGGTATCCTGGAGCACCATGTTCAAAGAGTGAGAGTGATCCTTTGAGTTCTTGATTCATAGATGTCACATCGATCATACATGAATGGCTAACTAAAGAGTACATCACAAACATCTAGATTTACCACATCACATAAGACCTCATCTTGGAAAGGTTTTATTGCATATGAGAGAAGACATTGGTGGGTGACACGAAGGTTTCTCCCTGGACTCAACCATCCAATACTGTATGGCTTTGGGTGAGGCTTCATGGATAGATTTAAGCTTTCCATAACATTAACAGAGATTAAATTCTTATGACTTCCACTATCAAGAATGAAATGCAGAGGCTTATCTTTCACCCATAACTTAGAGTGAAACAACCTTTCCTTGTCATCTAGCCTCTCCTCATGGGTTTATGATGAAGCAACAATGGCTTTAGGCTCAGCATCAATAATCTCTTCTTGAACCTCTTCAACTGTAGGGTCTGTATGAGGCAGAGTAGTAGATGTCGAGGATTATGACTTAGAAAGCAGGGACTTGATGGCTCGACATTCTTCTTTGGAGTGAGTTCCAGATTTGTGATAATCACACCATTTTCTAGCCTTTCCTTCTTTTTAATTATAATTTTAGCCTCGTGTTTGACCTTCCTTGTCACTTCTCTATTTTGAACGCTGACTCTTCATATTAATTCTTCCATGCTTCTGCTCAATCTTCACTGCAAACTTGTACGCCTCACCAAGGGTTTCCAAATTGAAGAGTTCCATTTCTCCCCATATTTACCATTGTAGTCCACCATGATATTTGAGAACCTTATGTTTATCACTTTATTGGATGCCCAATCTTGCAAATAGAGAATAAAAAATATCAGTGTAATCTTGAATAGATTATTCCTTACATTGGCGAAGTTGTTGCCACTCTATATACAGATCGTCATATGCTCCAATGGGGTAGTATTCTTCCTTTACAGCTTCTATGAAATCATCCCAAGTAGGTTCTGTCTCAAGGCCAATATCATCTACACTGAATCTCTTTTTGTACACTTCCCACCAATTTTTGACAGGCAATGATGCTTTCAGAAGAGCAAAAGTAATCTTCTCTTAATTAGTGAATTTATTTACATAAAAATAAGATGAAAATTGATCCAACCAATTTTCTACTGCATCAGCATTGATTTTGCCTTCAAATATAGGAATATCAAAATTCACCCGAACCTTGAAGGGTGTTGGGGCACTGAAAGGATGTGTGAGTGCAAATGAGGAGCCAAAATTTCCCATCGAGATTTGTTGGAGAATTTGAGTGAATTATTGTTGCATCTATGCTTGTTTTTTTTGGAGGGATTCATTCACCATTTCCTTGAAATGATTGGATGTCTCGGTGTTGTCCGCCATTTTAAGTCATTTGGAGCGAATAGGTGGATAGTCTGCTGGTTTGATTTTCCACCCAAGCTTTCTGTAATCTAACCTCATTCTTGGGATCATACACTTTAAAGACAAACCGATCTGATACCACTGATCCAAAACTCAAAGGATTTTGTTGAAAGATAATTTAAGAAACAAGAACAAAATAATTTAAATAATGCTATCTCTGAGAAGAGATGTTTTATCGATCAAATTTGTAGACCCAAATATATGCTTATCTCTGAGAAGAGATGTCTATGTTCCATTTAAAGTTACATCTTCATTTATACATGTTTTTAAGGTGTGGGGAGGATGTGGAAGGTCACCAATCTCGAAGGAGATGAATTGGTTTTACTTCCACGATTTACAACAATACAAAATTCGAGGAATTACTATTTTTAGAAACTTACTATTTTTAGAATGCACTACAAAATTTGAAATTTGGGACAGTTACATTGGGTTTTAGGAGGTAAAATTTCATTGATAAAATATCGATGCCATCTCATGATGTTCCCCTCAATATTAGCTTTCCAATGGTTCAAACGGTGAGTCAATTGGAGTGACGGTGCAAAAGTTATGGCTCCCAGAAGTTCTGTCATCAATTAGGGTAGACCCATCACCCAAATTGTCATTTAAATTGTTGCCTGGATCATTCCTCCCTCCTTGAGAAGCAATGGTCCCCATTTCATTAGATTTTTCATCAAGTGTGGTATTTGTGCTTCAATTTTATTCCTGATGCATACTTGGAAGGGACTGTGATCTATAAAACTATGCAGGGCTCAATTGTTCACCATTTCTATCTGACCATCAGTCTGTGGATGGAAGGCCATAAACTTCTTTAGCTTGGTATCTATCTTCTTCTGTTGTTGTGTTTTTTGTGTAGTCAGGGCTGTAACACCAACCCTTTTGGATTCTTGTGGCTTGACCACCATGAGAAAAAATTTCTTGGCACTAATTAGAGAGACAGATGTAGAAGGTCGTACCTCTGGTACCCTGTAGCACCATGTTTCAAGACTGAGAGTGATCCTTCGAGTTCTTTATTCATAGATGCCATGTCGATCATACATGAATGGCTGACCAAAGAGTACATCACAAACATCTAGATTTACCACATCACATAAGACTTCATCTTAGAAAGGTTTTATTGCATATGAGAGAAGACATTGGTGGGTGACACGAAGGTTTCTCCCTGGACTCAACCATCCAATACTGTATGGCTTTTGGTGAGGCTTTATGGATAGATTTGGGCTTTCCACAACATTAACAGAGATTAAATTTTTTTGACTTCCACTATCAAGAATGAAATGCAGAGGCTTACCTTTCACCCATAACTTAGAGTGAAACAACCTTTCCTTGTCATCTAGCCTCTCATCATGGGTCTGTGATGAAACAACAATGGCTTCAGGCTCAGCATCTATAATCTCTTCTTGAACCTCTTCAACATTAGGGTCTGTATGAGGTAGAGCAGTAGATGTCGAGGATTGTGACTTAGAAATCAGGGACTTGATGGCTCGACATTCTTCTTTGGAGTGAGTTCCAGATTTGTGATAATCACACCATTTTTTAGCCTTTCCTTATTTTTTATTCTAATTTTGGCCTCGTGTTTGATCTTCTTTGTCACTTCTCTATTTTGAACGCTGACTCTTCATATTCATTCTCCCATGCTTCTACTCAATCTTCACTGCGAACTTGTACGCCTCACCAAGGGTTTCCAAATTGAAGAGTTCCATTTCTCCCCATATGTATTATTGTAGTCTACCATGATATTTGAGAACCTTATGTTTCTCACTTTCTTGGATGCCCAATCTTGCAGATAGAGAATAAAAAATATCAGTGTAATATTGAATAGATTGTTCTTTATGTTGGCGAAGTTGTTGCCACTCTATATACAGATTGTCATATGCTCCAATGGGATAGTGTTCTTCCTTCACAGCTTCTATGAAATCATCCCAAGTAGGTTCTGTCTCAAGGCCAATATCATCTGCATTGAATCTCTTTTTGTACACTTCCCACCAATTTTTGATAGGCAATGATGCTTTCAGAAGAGCAAAAGTATTCTTCTCTTTATCAGTGAATTTATTTACATAAAAATAAGATGACAATTGATCCAACCAATTTTTTACTGCATCAACACTGATTTTGCCTTCAAATGTAGGAATATCAAAATTCACCTGAACCTTGAAGGGTGTTGGGGCACTGAAAGGATGTGTGAGTGCAGATGAGGAGCCAAAATTTTTCATCGAGATTTTGGAGAATTTGAGCGAATTGTTGTTGCATCTGTGCTTGCTATTGTTGGAGGGCTTCATTCACCATTTCCTTGAAATGATCGAATGTCTCGGTGTTGTCCACCATTTAAAGTCATTTGGAGTGAATAGGTGGATAGTCTACTGGTTCGATTTTCCACCCAAGCTTTCTATAATCTGACCTCGTTCTTGGGATCATACACTTTAAAGACAAACCGCTCTGATACCACTGATCCAAAAATCAAAAGCTTTGGGTGAAAGATAATTCAAGAAATAAGAACAAAACAATTCAAATAATGCTATCTCTTAGAAGAGATGCTTTATTGATCAAATTTGCAGACCCAAATATATGCTTATCTCTGAGAAGAGATGTCTACTTTCCATTTCAGGTTACATCTTCATTTATACATATTTTGAAGATGTGGGGAGGATGTGGAAGGTCACCAATCTCGAGGGAGATGAATTGGTTCAACTTCCATGATTTACAACAATATAGAATTCGAAAAATTACTATTTTTAGAAACTTATTATATTTAGATTGCACTACTAAAATTAAAATTTGGGATACTTATGTTGGGTTTTAGGGGGTCAAAATTCATCGAATAAATCTCAATTCCATTTTACGATGTTACCCTCATTATTAGCTTTCCAACGATTCAAACGGTGAGTCAATTGGAGCTACGGTGCAAAAGTTATGGTTCCCAGAAGTTCTGTCATCAATTGAGGTGGATCCATCACCTGAATGGTCATCTGAATTGTTGTCCGGATCACTCTTGGTGTCAGTCTGCTTGTAGTTAGTCTTTCATGGCTCTACGGCTATGGCATCGCTAAGGTTTACTGGATAGAGGTTTTATGGCCTTTGATGGAGGCAACCATTTTTTCTCTATTTTCTAATCTTTTAGCTTTTCACTTGTTCGGCTCTACTCGGCCAGTAGGGGTGTTTTGAGGGCTTGTTTTTTATTTTTTGAAATTGTCTACTAAGTTTTGAAGGAATAATCTTGGTCTTGCTTTTGTTTGGCTTTGCCTAAACTGTGAGGGTTGGTGCCAAGTTTCTCAACCATTCACTTTATTATGTAACATTTTGTTTATTATTTTTTATAATAAATCTTCATAAAACATTCCAATAATATTATTGGGAGTATCATATTATCCCAATTACAAATTACATTTTCTTCATATTTATAAATTCATTCATTCACATAAGACAATATAAAGAAAATAGTTATAAATTTCAAATAAAATGCAATTGATGATTTACACTCTTTCACTTAACAAAACCCTATTTACCAAAACAAAAAAATTGCATCCCTCCTATTTAACTCGCACCTTTTAAAACACCTTTGAACAACTGTAAGTAAAATAAAACTTAAGATAAATACATCAAGATTAAAAGAGAACGAATCCGTTTATTGAAAGTAACAGATTTTAGACAATACCTCTAAGGACAATAATTAATAATTTGATAGCATCAGAACATTCAGAATACCCGGACGACAATAGTAGATATTCTTTTTTCTTTATAAAGTTTCTGATATTAAATATTCAGTTTACATTTATCTGAGAGTAGAGTCCTAATATACATGATGGGGTAAGCGTGGTGTAGGGATTATATGTAAGTTCA
This sequence comes from Torreya grandis, assembly GCA_037957365.1. Classification (NCBI taxonomy): domain Eukaryota; kingdom Viridiplantae; phylum Streptophyta; class Pinopsida; order Cupressales; family Taxaceae; genus Torreya; species Torreya grandis. The sequence goes on along the minus strand of JARHVA010000498.1, from coordinate 961,645 downwards.
CTTCCTTCTTCAATGTCACTCCAAAGGCATCTCTCATGTCCAGCTGACTCTCATTCATTCCATCTGGTAGTGTCCATGCAAAAGAATGGACAAGCGAAGCCAAAATTAGATGAACCATTCGATGCGCTAACGGGAGCCCCATGCATATTCTTCTCCCAGCTCCAAAGGGTATCAAATCAAAATCATGCCCCTTGTAATCCTTCATACCATTCTCAGACTCCAAAAACCTCTCTGGGAGGAATTTGAAGGGTTCCTTCCAGTTTGTAAGATCCCTTCCCATTGCCCACACGTTCACCATCACCTGGCTATGTTTTGGTATCATATATCCAGCAATTTCACAGCTACTCTCAGCTCTATGAGGAATGAGAAAAGGAAGAGGTGGGTGCAGTCGAAACCCTTCCTTCATCACTGCGTGGAGGTAAGGCAATTTGTTCATGTCAAATTCTTCTACTTTTCTGTTGCAACCAACTACCTCTTCCAATTCTTCTTGGACTCGTTTCATCGAATGGGGATTGCAAATGAGTTCTGCCATCACCCATTCTATTGTTGTAGACGTTGTGTCACTTCCAGCTACTATCAAATCCTGCCCGCCCAAAAAACGGAAAGAATATCCGTTAATTTTTTTATAAATCACTTACAGCTTCTTCTGAAGGAAATTTTAATTTTAAAAAATCACACTTATATAGATAAATGCTCTAATATCAGTGAGAGTCATATAATCGCCTCTCAACTCGAGCAGCACGTCCAGAAAATCCTTCTCGTCTGGCCCTCTCTGAGGGTCAAGGCCCTCCAGCCGATTGTTTATGAATACATCTAAAAATTTATGAATTTGGGTAAGATACTTGGTGAGCTGACGGCGCACTCCCTGAGGATCGAGGAAGGCAAGAAATGGGAAAAAATCGGCCACATTGGCCTTCCCCCCAATTATCATTACCATCGTGAAGGCCTCATGGAACTCCATAGAGGCCCGACTGTTGGGATCCAGCAGGCTTCTACTGAATATCATGTTGGTTATCACATTCAGACCCGTGCAGAACACCAAATGGGGAATATTCACTCTCTTTCCCTCCATTTCAAAAATCGTTCGAGTCATACGAGAGACTTTATCTCTTCTAAGATGGTGCAGAGATTGCAGCATCTTGTTAGAAATGAGCTGAGTGCTGGAAATAGGTCTGAGTCTCTGCCACCGAGCTCCGTATTCACCCACAACTATGGACGACTTGTGGTGAGAAAGAACAGTTGATGCTTGTGTTACTACCCGCCCTGCAAAGACGTGGTCGTGGGTTTTGAGAACCTCTTTCGCCATTTCAGGAGACGACACCACGATGGCTGTTTTCATGCCCAGTGAGAGTGTCATCAGAGGGCCATATTGTTGAGATAGTGTAAACAGAGATTCATTAGGCTTTTTTCCTAATTGAAATAAATTTCCTATGATAGGCAAACTAGGAGGCCCAGGAGGAAGGGGAAGAGAGGCCCGGGTCGTCTTCTTTCTTCTCCATATAAACAATAGCAGGTATACCAAAACAGGGGTAGCCACCACAGAAAACCAATACAATGATATACCCATCTTTAGGGAAACGCCGATCTTTTCAGTATGATTGAGAATGGTCCGATTTTCTTTCTTGAAATAAGCTCAAACGAACGCAAATGCCTCTTTTACTGATTTGAATGAAGGGATCAAATCTCAAAATTTAAATGTTGATCAAAAGTGTTGTAGTCTAATTCGTTTGCAGGTCATTTACTAATGTACAAATTTTTCTAGATATTTGGTACAAAAAGTCATTTGGATAAGGTTAGGATTATTTTTTGAGTAATTTTGATGGATTTAATATTTCTGATCGTAGCTGCTTAATTGAATATTTAAATTTAGATGTATGCTTACCCAAAAATTGTAATATTTAAGTAATATTGACGGAGTCAATACCTCTAATTGTAATTACTTGGTCGAATAAATACTCAGATTTAAATGTACACCTACTCAACAATTGTATTCTACTATATATAATCCAAAATATAAATAAAAATGCATCTATATAGCTTTAAATTTTTATATAAAAAAAATTAAATACTTAATACTTTAGGTTGGTATATTTTAATGTCAATAGGGCCTAGTAAATTATGATGTCAAGAGACTAATTTACTTGCAAAAAAGCATGTCTTTGATTTTCCGCTGTAAAAAAATATTGTGTCGACTCAAATCCAAAACGTCATCTATATTGGTCATTGATGGAGAGTAAAAAGAAAAGAGCTTAATCAACAAGCATAAACGTTACTTATCTTATTAGAGTAAAAAAGACAAAAAAATAAGGATAATTCTTGATTTGTTATTTAATAAATAAAATTTATGTCAAAATTCAATATTATAATTTTTAGAAGAACTGTATTTCTTTATATTTGTTTGATGTTTGGGATCATCACCTTTGATTTTTCATGAAAAAATAGGATTTATATTATGCATGCAAATACAAAGATGAAGATGGAGTAATATAAATTAAAAAGAGCAAGAATTGAAATTCAAAATTTAAATATTTATCAAAAAAGTTATAATATAATTAAGAAGGATGATAATTTGGAGGCTATATCAATATACAAATCCTTTTAAATATGTAACATAAAAAATCAAAAAAATAAAATTAAAATCATTTTTTAATGATTTTAAAGACTTAAATATTTTTTAATTATAATTATTTAACTGAAAAATATTTAAATTTAAATATATATTTACTTAATAATTATAATTTAATATATATTATTAAGATATGAACAAATATATATCTATATAACTTTGAATTTTTACATTTGAAAAATAAATGCTTAATACTTTAAGGTGCCTAGTAAGTTTGATGTCAACAGGTTGTCAACAGGTTTGTGAGTATTTGTTTGGTTGGTAAATTATTTTAACATCGGACGGGAGGCAAGAGGTTTGTGAGTGTTTGTTAGGTCAACTCAGTAAAAGTTTAAATATAATTAATTATTTATAAAAGTTTGCCTTTAGATTTTATTTTAATCGATTAAAAAATACTTGTAAAAAAAATCTATTAAAATATTTATAGTAATACATTAATTTTATTTTTTATAAATAAAGTTATATTTAGAGTTGAGTCGAAGGGTATAAACATTTAACCACCTCTCCACGATACGTAATATAATCCTTATTTAAAAAATCGGTTGGATGGAGAAAATAATCCGAAAGGGTGAAGGATAGCCGCTCATTTTACAGATTGAAAGCGTTGTCAGAAATATGAATAGCCGCTTCATTTTGCAGATTGAAAGCGTTGTGAGGAAAAAGGATAGAAAGCCGCCCCCCATGATTACAAATATAACAACATAAATATGATTGTTCACAAACGTGGTGTGTTATCCTTTTCTTAGAGTCAACAATGACTAGACATGGTCCCTCGTGTTGATGTTAATAGGTAACCAAACAAAACAAAATTAAAATATTGAAAAATCATTTAATGACAAGACTTACATATGTTATTAGAAAGACCATGGCTATTTAATAGGAAAGTAATTCATGATGGAGTGAAGAACACATACACTTTTTAGAAAGGTGGTACAAAGGTAGTTTTTTTACCTCTTAAAGAGGAAGAGAAGATAGAAAGCATGCTCTCTACTAAAGAATTTATCCAAAATATAAAGGTAGTTGATTACTGTTATGCATTAATAGAAAAGAATGAAGAAACAAAAATGGTGCCAATACTAATAGAAGCAACAAGAGTGTTGAAATAATATGCAGATAGTATGCTTGATGAGTCACCAGATGGTTTGCCATCAATGATATATATATATATATATATATATATATATATATATATATATATATATATATATATATATATTGATTTGATTCCAAGATCAGCTCTATGCAATCAAGTAGTTTATAGGATGACTCCAACATAACATGTAGAATTAAATAAATAGGTTACTGAATTGCTATGGAAGAAGGTGATAAGGGAGAGAATGAGTCCTTGTGCAACACTAGCTTTGTTAACTCCAAATAAAGATGGAGGATGGAGAATGTGTGTGGATAGTAGAGAAATTTATAAAATTATGATAAAGTATAGGTTTTATATACCTCATTTATATGATATGATGGATGTGCTTGCAGAAGAAAAATATTTTACTAAGATTGATCTAAGGAATTGTTATTATCGGATTCAAATTCATGAAGGAGATGAGTGGAAAACTACATTCAAGACTAGGGATGGTTTATATGAGTGGATGGTGATGCCATTTGGATTATCTAATGTCCATAACACATTTATGAAGGTGATGAATATTGTGTTATGAGAATATATTGGTAAGTTTGTAGTTGTTTATTTTGATAATATTTTGATATTTAGTAATACTAAATAAGAACACTTACAACATTTGAGAATAGTAATAGATTTGTTAAGAAAGGCGAAGTTGTATATAAATTTGAAGAAGTGCAGGTTTATGTAGAATGGTTTGGTATTTTTGAGATTTGTAGTTTCAATAGATGGTGTGAAAATGGATAAGGAAAAGATAAAGGCAATTGTTGAGTGGCCTATTCCAAGAAGCATTATAGAGGTAAGAAGTTTCCATGGCTTAGCAAATTTTTACATAAATTTTATTAAAAAATTTAGTAGTATTATGGCACTAATAACAAATTATATGAGAGGAAAAGAATTTACATGGACTAGATTAGCCATAGAAAATTTTGAAATTTTGAAGAAGAAGATTATAGAAAGACCAATTTTAGCATTATCGGATTTTAACAAAATGTTTGAGGTTGATTGTGATGCTTCATTTGTGTGAATTGGTGATGTGCTGAGTCAAGAAGGAAAGCCAATATCATATTTTAGTGAGAAATTGAATGAGGTAAGAATGAATTATTCTAATTATTATGTTGAACTTTATGCAATTGTACAAGCATTAAGACATTTGAGGCATTACCTAGTGTCTAAGGAGTTTATCCTATTTACAGATCATGAGGCTTTGAAGTATGTGAATACAAAAATGAAGTTAAATAGTAGGCGTGCAATGTGGGTTTCTTTCTTATAGGAGTATACTTTTGTGTTGAAACATAAATAAGGAAAACAAAACTAGGTCACTGATGCATTGGGCAGGAGGATAGCGTTATTAACTACTATGGTGATTGAAGTAGTTGGATTTGAAGGTATTAAATAATTATATGATACTGATCCATATTTTAGTAAGGTAGTTGAGAAGTGCAAGAATCCATTAACAAGTGGTACATATGCTATTCATGATGATTATCTTATTCAAGAAGGTTATCTCTTTAAAGGGAAACAATTCTGCATTTTAGTTGGGTCTCTACGAGATAATATAATAAGAGAATTAAATAGTGGTGGTTTGGTTGGAGAAAATAGCTTTAGTGGAGGAAAAGTATTTTTGGCCAAAGATGAAAAGAGATGTGACAAGGTATGTTTCAAGGTGAAAAATATGTTAGGTGGTTAAAAGACATGCACAAAATACTTGACTTTACATGCCATTACCAGTTCCAAGAGGACCATGGACAGATTTGAGTATGGATTTTGTGTTGGGATTGCCAAACACAGAGAGAGGTAATGATTCAATTTTTGTTGTTGTAGATAGATTTTATAAAATGGTTCATTTTATTGCATGTAAGAAAACCAATGATTCCACTAGAGTTACAAAATTATTTTTTATGGATATTGTGAGATTGCATGGTGTTCCAAAAACTATTACTTCAGATAGGGATTCAAAAAATTTAAGTCAATTTTGGAGGACTTTGTAGAAGAAGATGGGCACTAAGATAAATTTAGTAGTGCATATCACCCACAAAAAGATGGATAGATAAAAGTTGTGAATAGGAGCTTGAGAAATTTATTGAGATGCATAGTGGGAGAGAATCCAAAACAATGAGACTTGGCTTTACCACAAGTTGAGTTTGTATATAATAGTTTAGTGAATAGGTTAAAAAAATGTTATATTTTCAAATTTTTTATGGGAAAAATCCTATGGGTATTTGGATTTGGTATAATTTCTAATTACAGATCGAATTAGTGATGATGTAGAAGCATTTGCAAGGAGTAAAAAGAAAGTTGCAGGAAAGTAATGAGAAATATAAAGCAATAGTGGATGTCAGAATAATATCCAAGGTATTTGAATAAATAGAGTTGGTAATGGTTTACTTAAGGAAAGAGAGATTTCCAAAAAGCACATATAATACATTGAAGTACAAGAAAATTTGGCATGCAAATTTATGAATAAAATCAATGACAATGCATATGAGGTGAGTTTACCATAGAATTTTGATATATTTTCAGTATTTAATGTTTTAGATTTATATGAATTCCATATATAATATGGTGAAGATGAATAATTAAATTGGGAACAATAATTCCAAAGAAGAAGAAAGAAAAATAGTGCAAATTTTTGATATGAATACAGTGAGCACAAGGCAAGGGAATTATAACAGGAATTTGGTATAGTGGGAAGGATTGAAAAAAGAAGACAACACTTAGATTATAGAATGGGTGTTAAAGAAGATTTATAAAGACAAATGTTAGCAATATAATCAGGTCAACTCGTAGGAGCTGAGTTGTTTTTAACTAGAGGAGAATGATGTAGAAAAAATAGGCCAACCTTCTTGAGGCCACAACTTTTGACTTATAACTCCGTTTGAGCTCTTCCATGCACCAAAATGACCATTTCAAAAAGTTTTATTCTACCCTAAGACATTATATCTACTTAGAGTTGATTTTTATATTTGTCTAAGGCTAAACGTGATCATCTAAGGGTCTAAAATTAATGTTTAATGATTTTTTTGAGAATTTTCTATTTTTAAAACCAGACATCAACTTCATTTGAATTTTGTCTCATAGGATAATTTTAATATTTAGGTTATTTAGATAAATTTTTAGATCTACATACACTTGCATGCAAAACTGACTATAAATAGCGATTTTAAAAAATAGACCTTTTTTCATATTTTAGATTTTTCAAAATTTTTAATATCAAATCTAAATTCTGAGTTGAGGCTTATTTAATCATCGTTTAGGTTTGTAATTATTTCAAGTCATTCAATACAAATCAATTTTGAGTTATTGTTCCATATCTTGGCCTATTGGTAATTTTATCGTCTTGATTGTTTTCAGGTTCATTATCTTTCTATATTGGCCTATTGGTAATTTTATTATCTTGATAGTTTTTGGGTTTATTAGGAAGTGGAATTGGTAAATACTTTCTAAGTGTTAATTTTGTGTTGTAACCAATGGATTTAATGTGTTATTGTATCATTTCACTTGAATGTCATTACTATCAATTAAATCTTGAATCCTATTGCTCAATGAGAAACATTTATCTGTAGTGTGACTCTAAGTTCTATGATAATCAAAATACACATTCACATCATAATTATTTGGTAAAGGTTGAGATGAGCCAAAATCATGTTGAGGATGTAGAGGGACCATATTGCATTCAAGTAATTATTTAAACATTTGGTGAGGACTCTAAGCTAATTATGTAAATTGTCTTCACTCTTGAGATGGAAGGAAAAGCATGTTGAGTGGTTCAAATATTACGTTAATTACATTATTGGACTCATTAAAATATTATATTGAAAAGTGTTAATATCATTAGCCTTTGCCTTGAATGTGTTTTTAACTTGATATTCAACTCCACTATAGGTAGTGGTTCTAGACCCATATTTAGGCATGTTGCCCTATATAAGCATGATCTCATAGTTCCTAACTACAAGACAAAATTCATTAAGATATTGACATGTGTTAAACATCACTTTTTCATCAATAGGTTGAAGAAAACTTTGAGAGAAAATTCGTTGTAATTTATTATCAAGTAATTGGCGACACGTCTTTATAAGCGTTATTTTGAATTTAAGCACATAGTCACTAATAGGTTCTTTAGGTCCTTGTTTATATTACAAAAGTTGTGAAAATGTGACTTGTTGGCTAATGTTGGTTTATAAATGAGCTAAAAACTACCATCCAAAGAATTGAAATAACACAGATCCCTGTGGTAGGGCACAAAACCAATCCAAGACATAATCCTTAAGAAATCTAGGAAAGACATTAGTCAACAATCTATTATTTTGTGCAAATTCAAGATATGGAACATAGAATCATTTGATATGATGTGAAGGATCACCCTTTCTATTGAATAATTCAAACTTAGGTACAATGAAACATGTCGGCAAGGGCTAGACAAGGACCTTATAAGCTAAAAAATTGATTAATATATCACGAGAAGTAACCAAATGGCTAGATTTTTTAGATTCTTATGAAATATGTTGAAGTTGTGCTTGCATGTATTGAATAATTTTTTGGTGGATGGCATATTGAGAAGTCGTTGAAGAAACATGAGATGGAATATAGATGTCTAGAATTTTGAGGCACGAAAGAAGCATTAAGCTAAAAATGAATCAACATAGTAACATAAGTATAAGCAATAGGTAGAGATACAAGAATATAATCAATAGTAGTAGTAGCTTCAACACTTAATGTAAAAGGGGAACCTTTAATAGGTTGAATAGAAGCATTCAAATATTTATTTGCAAGATGTACTTCCTCAAGTACAAACTCCTTAGCTAATTTAATATTATTTTGTTTCTCTCTAGTAACATAAATCATGGCATCTATTTATTTAGGAAAAAAAAAAATCAAAGCAAGTTATCTCATGTTTACTCATAGTTGTAATTTTTTCAATATATTCGTTCCTAGTCTTGTCATTAATAGCATTGGAATACATGATATTAACATCATAAGCATCTACATTTACATCATTTGCATTTTCATCATTCACATTTGTATGATTTATATTATCATTAATATAAGGAGTAGGAATGACATCAAAGGAATTTGAAAACAATCAATGTCTACTCCTCAATCTATCACTTTGCGTAGTACATGTCTTAGATCTAGCTTTTTAAACGGGCACAAAATATAAATATAGAGAAACATGAAAAAATATAGGGATAATTATATCACAATAAGAAGACATAATCCTATAGAAATTTAAAATATATAAAAATGTAATAGCAAACCTTAAAGGGAAAGAGAGAATGAAACCCTATGATTGATATTTTATGAAGGTTTTACCAAAAGATGAAACCCTAGGTTGTGTAGTTGAAGGATTAACTTCACCAAAAAAAAATTATGTATAGGGTGCACAAATATTAAAAATAGTCCTTTGACCACATAAAAGGGGAAATACAATTCATATGTGATATTAGTACACAAAGAAATAAATAAAGACCTAAATTATCAATTGAAAGAAGATGAATGACAAGACCTTAAATAATTGATAATTGAAAGGTGAAAATAGAGATGCATACATGATTTATTACTTATTTGAGTTATGACTGAAATTGAGAATGTTAAAAAATGGGTCCTAGAATAGTGTAAAAGAATTTCTAAAAAGTAGATAGTGACAATAATTTTATGGATTTACAATGGAAAGACCATGAATGAAATGTATCAAAAGCAACAGTCCTCTTGAAAGTGATTGTCTATTCCAAAAATGGTTATGTATATCCTTTTGGCCTAAAACCTTTGTCAAGTGATACCTAAAACATCTTTCTAATTTGCAAAATGATGCACATGGATGTTAAAATCCTTTCTCCCTTGATTGAGCTCAAGTACACACTAAAAAGACATAAAAAAATTGTGATTTTTTTTAGTGGACTTCCTTAGTATATTCCTATCAAGTACTTTACAATATGTGTAGAGTTTGGTACTCAATGCTTGTGCATGTCAACAAGAAAATCATGTATATCTCTAATTCCCACCATTAACCCTATGAGACACAAGAACTCATAAAATAAAACTATAGACACTTTCACTAATGCAATCCTTCTTTTAGTATATAAGCATGTAGCTGGAATTATTCTATATATAGATAGTGAAATAAGGAAGAATTATAATCAATGTGAAAGTTCCTTGATAAAAACTTATAGCTTAGGGCCTTTGACAATGTGTTCAATGGATTAGGGTACATGCATGTATATATATATACATCTTTGAATTCAAATTTGGGTCATTTTTGTGTATGTTAACCATTAAAAAGTGTGAAAGTCAATATTCAAGGCATGAAAAGCATGGCAATATGGAACAAAGAACCCACAATTAGTCAATGACCAAAATTTTACAACATTAAAATGGTCATAACCACTTGTGGACTATACAACTCTGTTAAAGGTAACTAAACTCATAAAATAGATATCAATATGTTTTTAGGAGTGTGTTTGAGTATCTCAAGGAAAACAAATGACATATCTCGAGATGCTCATGAGCATAAGGTGATTGGATAAGATTTTAAAGAGTCAAATGTGAAGGGAAATATGTGAATAAAATCCTAATCTAAGTCAATGATCCAAACATCGCAATACATAAAAGCACTGCAAATACAATACTTCAAGTACCAAAACTAGGCATCTAAAACATATTATGTGAAATCCTTTCTTTTGAGATATATGATACATAGGATCATTCCACACCTAAAAAAGAGGGAAATGTTATATAATAAATACATATTCAATAACATGGTAATACATAACATATTTTCCTTTTCTCTTGCACATGGAAGCCATCACATGGTAGTACACAACATATTTTGCATTGCTCCCACACATGTAAAAAATCACATGGTGGTATACAACATAGTTTATCTTTATTTTCTCTTGTTTCTACACATGAAATTAATGACATGGTGGTACATGACATACTTTACTTGGTCTCACCTCAAGAAACACATACATTCAGATACAATATAGACACAAATATATAGATCTTAAAAAATAGTTTTACTGTCTTCAATACAATCATGTCTATTTATTCCTAGACTCATTTACTTTGGATTTATATTGAAACGAATTCAATTATATATTTTTTTCATATGTTTGTAGAGGTGCAAAATTTTATATCACAGACACCAGAACTTGAATTCTAATTCCAAAATCTTCATTGTCTCCTTATATGAATATTAGTTGAATTATCTCTTCCTTTTGACTTCAAGCTTGCTATCATTAATTTAGTCACTTCGATAACTATCAACAGATGGAGATTTGATTACAAAATACCTTTACATCCACATTATTGATTTTAATTTCACACACACACACACACGCACGCACGCACGCACACATGCACGCACGCACGCACGCACGCACACACACACACACACACACACACACACACACACACACACACACACACACACACACACACACACACACACACACAAAAAAAAAAAAAAAAAAGACACACAGACACACACACAAACACACACACAAACACACGCACACGCACACACACAATTGTGCCATTATTTAGACACATAAATTTAGTACATGACTTGTTAATTGGTGTGGTATAAATATATTTATGTGTTATGGAAGGACTATATCAATAGATGGAGTGCCCTATATATATGGGGCATTTATCTATTTGACAAGTGGAGTGCTCATATTTCTTAAGTTTTGTTTGACTTTTGACATGTTCTTTTAGTTTTATTCAATATACGACACTTTCTACTAGATATGTTTGTCTTATCGATTATATTTTATTCTTCATTTGGCATGTCTCCTTTCTCTTTCTATCTCCTCTTTATTTTTTTCTTTTATTTGGTGGAGTTTTCTAATTTTTCTAGGATCGTGCAATATTGCCTTGTGTGACTAAGAACATATAGTGTGGTCCTAGTCTAATGAGGAATGTACTATGTTAATGGTATTATTTATTTTTTGCATCCTTTGACCATTATTTTTATGTTTCTCAATGTTTGTGACCCTTCTTGCTAGCATTTCTTTCTCATTATGTGTCACATTACGTGTCAACAAAGTCCTAATTTAAAATACATAATTATATAACTACACAAATTAATTAATGCATTTAAGGATAGGGGATTTGCATTAGATTTATCTATTAAAGTTGTATAAGAAATGATTTCATTTATTATAGTATCTCCCATGTACCAAAAGTAGAAGTGAAGAATTTAGTGATCAAACATGTAGCATTTACGAGTTGTTGAATTATTTAAAGGATAAGGGTTGGGATAATTATCGTGCCTTGGATTATTATTAAACTACATTATAATTTTGTGTTATTCTCAAGTCCTATACCGTAAAGGGCTTATGATTGAGACATGCCCCTGAATCTGCCACCCCTCCGCCCTCATTTTTTATGGGTTTGCAAGAATTTGAGAGTTGATTAGAGTTTTAAAAAACAAGATCAAATTTGTAGAGATATATGTATAAATATTGAAAATTGAGTGAGGTTTTCAAAGCAAAGGAACAAAGGAATAGAGTTGTCAATTTTGTTTTTCAAAATTTTACAATTTCCAAGAATATATAGTATATGGTCCTAGGAGTGATAGGATAGGAGTGTATGATTTTGGTCATTCCTACAAAGTTATTTGATAGCTCTAAATTTTATGGGTTTTGTTCATGTCATTCTCCACTTTTTCCAACTTTAAATTGCTTCCAAATTCATTAACATTCAATATTATTCTCATATCCCTGAAGCTTTGCACTTTTGAATTATTTTAGAACATTCTTTTATGCAAGTAGTTCTTATTTTTATTGTTATTTTAGGATAAATATAGTTAGATATGAATCTCATATGTTTATGGATAAATGCATTAGATGTTGATATAAAACCCTTATCCCATAAAATACCTACCTTTAGGAAGTACAACCATGGGGTTGAGGCAACAACTTTCCATAACATTGCTTGGTTACTTAATGCCAAACATATTCCAAAACATTCAATGGGAAACCTCAACAATAATATCCATTTTTTATCTAGAGGGGACATTATGTCATCGTAACCCTGACCCCCACACCAAATTACATCAATTTAATATTACATTTTTTATTAAATCCTATTTTATTAGTTTAATACATTATAAATTCGATACTAGAAATAAACTTTAAAAATATAAAGCTCAAATTTAGATGTACGCTTGCTTAATATTATAATCCGCTATATGTAATCTAAAATATGGACATAGATGCTAATATTTATGTAACTTTTAGTTTTTATATAAAAAAAATTGTAAGGCTCATAGACTTTCAAGACATCAAAATATCTTCTAACCCGAAGATTTACATTAATAACCTACTTTTAGTTATGAAGATGCTTGAGTCTACATGATATAAGCCTAATTTGTAAATTTATGGGAGCACAATTACCTATGCAGGAGCTGCATGCATGGACCAGAAGAAACTATAAGATAAACCGAGGGTATGAACTAAAAAGTTGTTCTAGAGTGTACTTCATAGGAATATTTTCCAATAAATTGGATAGTAAATTTTTTTTTGGATTATAAATTTAGGATTATTCATGAAGCACTGACATACAACCTTCAAGCCAATAGAGGAACTTTGAAATATGACACCTATCTGGATTTGAATGTACACTTAACTACAATAATTTTTGTCTAGATATGTCTTCAAAATCATTGTTAATATTATTGGTAAAAAAATTGACATATCAAAACCATATCATGGCAAAGGCCTATCTAGTTATGGTAGAATATATGTAGAGCTAGATCTCCCAGAAACCCTTCCAAAGAACACCACACTGAAAGCAGGACAAATGGAGTGGGTGCAAGATTTAGACTATGAGAGTATCCCATTCCACTATAGAAGCTTCCATGAATATGGACACCTCATCAAATAATTCCCAACTTTAAAGAAGAACAATGCCATGAAGAAAGTACCTAAACCAACAAAAAATGATTTAGAGGGATCATCAATCTGAGAAGAAAGCATACTATAATGAATGAGAATAAACTAGTTAAAAAATATGTGCCAAAAGAAAGTGAAAAAGTCATTAGGGGGTTTATCCACAAGTCAGGACAACCCATCTCCCTTGCCTAAAAATGAGGTCTTTCAGAGTCTATTGAGACCCATTGCTAATTATAAAGTGCACTTCTACCCTCAACAATTATGCCTCTGATCGACACTCTTTTTTCTTCAAAGAGACACCAATATCTGCATGACACTTAGAAGCTCTAGTTGTAAGGGGGGTCAGTTAAGGGGATGAAGCTTCCTTTAAAGGACCATCCGCGAAGTAAAGGGACCAAGATGGGGAGGGGCCCCAGAAAAGGGGGGAAGTAGGGGGTATAAACTTGGGACCTCCTTCAACAACATCTGTGTTAGCAAAGGATCCAAAGTGAGAAAAAAGAGAGTGATAGAATTTTTCGTGATTGTGCCACTTAAAATTTGGGTCAACCCCTTTTTTCCTCTTCCAAACTTATTAAAAGTGTTGGTGAACCTTTGAGAAATTTTAGATGATACAATAACCAAAGAAATATTAATAGAAGTAGCAGATAAAAAACCTTTATAATTAAAATATTAAATCCGCAAATCATATGAGAAAAATAAATTAACCCAAAAAAATCTAAACAATTATCGAAAATATCATATTATCACAATTATAAATTAAATTTAGTTAAGTTAGATTGATTAATCAAAATAATATATTACCAAAGGAAAGAGATCACCAAATTTAATACACCAAGAAAGAGATCACCAAATTTAGTTAAGCTAGATTGATTAAAAATAGCCCAAATATAATACACCAAGAAAGAGATCACTAATAATGTTCCATTCATAAATATCAAGTTGTATGTGGTTCATGTAACCTTTCCATTTGAAAAGGATTTATCAATATTTTAATTTTGTTTGGTCAACTATTAACATCAACGACCAAGTCTAGTCAATATCATGGCGTAATTGAGATTGTGATTTTTATAACCTATATATTGACTCTAAGAAAAGTGAAAGTGGAAGTGGATAACACTACACGTTTATGAGCAATCATATGTAGACTTTTTTATTTTGTTTTTCAAAATATTACTAAAAGTGGAATATTTTATATTGATGATTATTTTTATTAAAGTTTTTTAAATTTTTATTTGAAAAATTTAATTTATATATGTGAGAATAAAATGTATTTTGATTATTATTAAATTTAAAAATATTTTACAATAATATTTTTAAAAATGGTAGGGAGTTTTTATGTAGTGAGTGTGTTCACTTTTCATTTTAACTTTAAATTTGACATTCATTTAACTATTATTTTAAAAAAAATATTAAAAAAACTAAAGATTCCAATATTAATATATCATATTAATTTTTATTAAAAATATAATTTTATAAACATACACTATTGAAAATTTAATCCAATAACATTATTATATATGGATATTAACTTTTGTTAAAAATACAATTAAATTATAAATGGACATTATTACAAGTAAAGAACTTAAAAGTACATATTTTAAATTTCAATCTACCCTCTACCATTAAAAACTAATTTTATTTCTTTGAAATGTTAAAGTTATAAATTAATAAGATTATATCATTTTGATTATCTATAATACCAAATTCTATACGAATTTGCTTCAAATCCAATCAAGAAAATTATATTTCAATTTATACAGTAAAATTGATTGTTTTTATTTAAATTTCAATTTTGATATGTATTTGCAAGGAATCACTTATGTTTTTATTTAAGAATCTAAAGTATTTTTTTAATGATGTTGTAACTAGGGTCTCCAAATATATTAAATAGTACTTATAAAACTAGGTTTCATTTTGAAGCTCAAAAAATTATCGTTTTGATAGATTGATAATTATGTTGTTATTGCCAATGAGATGTGGGTGAGTTGGTTAAGTGGTTTGGTTATTTCAAGCTCTACTAAAGTTCAAATCTTTGGAAAGGTATGTGAGGTCGATTATGATCGTTGATTGTATTCTCGAGACCATTAATGGTTGTTGATTATCCTCAAGACCAGTGGTAGCCATTGTTGGTAATAGTCGGTATATATTTGATAATGTCTAGTATACATAGGGTATTGAGGTGGTTAATAAATTACATGACGATCTGGGCTCTTGATTGGGTCCTAGACCGGTCTATGCTCCGATCAAAATTTATCCTCAACAATAACAATAATAATGATTGTGTTACTATTTTTTCTTAACTGAGTTTGTCGTTGGTTTTTGAGAGCATAAAAAATATTTTTTAGAGATGTCAATTATGATATAGCAACCACAACTGGTAATATTTTTTTGTAAATTGAATTATCTATAACTAAAATAAAAATAAAGGAAAGAAACATGAGAATTTATTGTATGTAAAGGATCAAAGGGTATTCATTTCATCAAATTATTTAAGAATTGAACTTGTTTTTGTTTATTTTTCTATTTATGTGATTTTTATCTTGGTGATAGCATGAAATCGCACTTTTTCCAACATCTGCACTGATTGAACCACATCCCTTTTCATAATTTACTCTTAATTATAATTATAAATTTAAAAATTAAAATATATATAAATAAAAAATAATTCATTTATAACGTTTTAAAAAATTATATAATAAATTGACATTGACTTGAGTAGAACTTATTAAATGACTTCTATATCTATAAAAGATAAATTTATTGCAAATATCTTAAATATAATTATTTGAAAAATGTTCATCCATATCAATTTAGATTTTTACATATTACAATTATTTATAATGTTATTATCTTCTTTATAACTTTCTCATTCGTTAGTGAAAAATCATGTTGTTTTAACTATATCAATGTATTAAGCTCAAAATAATTTTTATGGAAAAAAATGGGGCACTCTAAGCTACATTGCATGGCCGGAGTATTATGATTTTTTAATTAAATTCTCTAAGAATCAAGGAAATTTTTCTAAATGACAATCAAATAGATGTCAAATTGAAGATTAGAATTAAAATTAAACATATTCACTACATTACAACGCATCACCATCCCCCTTTACCCCTTTGCCTGCCCTGCCCCCGATATAATTGTAGAGAGCTTCGATGTAAAAATATCGTAAACTTGTTAAATTATGCGTATTCCCTATGAATAAAGGAACACAATTGCGCTGAAATTGACATTGAGCCTTTCTTTTCCATACTTTTATTTGCACAACATCAATATGAAACCATGACATTTTTGAGTAACATCCCCTTAATTTAGGTGATTTTCTTGTTTCTTTGGTTTTAAGGGGAATGACATGATTTGTGAGGTATGATATTAAAAATAATTAATAGTAGATATTGTTGGCATAAATTTTTTGGCGAATAATATTATATATTAAAGATTTGATGCTCACAAAGTTTATAATCTTAAATAAAAAAATATTTGTAAAATAAAATTATATCAATTTTTTTGAATGATATTATATATTAAAAATTCGAAATTTTCATGATGTATAATTTTAATGGAAAAAAATATTTTTAAAATAAAACAATGTTAACAATTTTATTCTAAGAACATTTTTTTTTAAGTTGACATTAAAAAAATAAACATTTAATAAAAATAAGAATTATTTTAATTTTAAAAATTTGAAGCTGCCACGATCCATAATTTTAAAGAAAACATGTTTTAAAAAAAATAATTGTTAACCAAAAAAATTAAATAATATTATACATTAAATATTTGAGACTTCTTAAATCTTATCCCCAAAAAATATATTTTTCAAATAAAACTTAAAAATATATTTTTTCTAAAATATTATGTGTGAAAATTGGCATGAATGATTTAATTATCCAATGAAAAATAAGAGGAGTTTAATTTATTCAGAATTCTTATCCGTTGTTATTCTATATCATTCTAAATAATTGTGGTTGATAAAGATTTGTCCATACCGAGATTAATTATATAATATATTTATATATTTTCTCTGAAATATAAAAATAATTGTTGTTTAATCTGTTCAAAGGTCTTATCAATTGTTATTTTATATATCATTGTAGATAATTGTGATTAAGAGTGATTTGTTTTTAATAAGGTTAATTATATAATATTTTTGTGTTGGAGGTTCATCTCATAAATATTATTAAAATCTTTAGTTCTCACAATTTAAAAAAAAAAAAAAAAACTATTTCAAATTTATTATTTGTTTTCTTTCAAGGGTGAAGCTAAGAAGTCTTGATTTATATAGATTTGAAAACAAATATATTTCTAATCATGGGGGGCGGATTTCTATCCTTTTTCCTCACAATGCTTTCAATCTGTAAATGAGCTGCTATCCATTACTCTTTTCGGATATATTATAATAGAGCTGGATCTTTTTTTTCTTACAACGCTTTCAATTTGTAAATGAGCTACTATCCATCACCCTTTTGAATTTATTATAATACAGTTGGATTATTTGAAAACAAATATATTTCTAATCATGGGGGGCGGTTTTCTATCCTTTTTCCTCACAATGCTTTCAATCTGTAAATGAGTTGCTATCCATCACCCTTTTGGATATATTATAATACAGTTAGATTTTTTTCTTACAACTGAAACTGAATTTTTAAAGAAGGGTGGACGTATCATCCACCCTAGAAAGGCTTGCAATCTGATTGGCAGTTCTCCCACTGAATGAATAAGTTTATAAAACCAAACATCTATTTCAATTATGAGGAATCAGGTTTACTCTAATATCTTGGAACCAATTCTCCATCTCAATTATATTATAAGACCAAGAAAACCAAGAAATGTAGGAACATGATAGAAACAAAAATATGATGAGAACACGGTTGAGAGAGGTTGTCCATTAAAAAAATAGATTTTGGTATTTAGAATTTTTATATACAAAAGTATTATAATTCAGAAATACACAATTTAAACATTTAAATTCGTACAAAAAATTATAGATAGTTTATATAATTTAACGAAAAAAATTTACATCAAATGTTTGTGTCTTTATTTATGATTTAACAGTTGCAAAGTGTTTAAAATTAAAATGTAAAAGATCAAATATCATTAAAATAGTCTAATTGTGCCTCTATAAACTCTGCAACACTCATGTTGAAGGAGTATCAATACTTCTATTTTCTAGACCTTCCTCTATAAACAATTGCAATCTAAGTATAAAGGATATAGAATCCAGGTATAGAGAAAGGGCCTCCAAATTATCTTCTAACATTTCAATAGGTGACTCATCATCATCATTCTCCATGGAATCAATGTAAGCTTATACCCTTCAACTCAACTTTAAATATAATTTTATTAATACAAAAACAAAATTAATATATTATTATAAATATTTTAATAGATTTTTTCTAAAAATAATTTTTAAGCGATTAAAATAAAATCTAAAGTCAAACTTTTAGAAATAATTAGTTATATTTAGACATCTAATATCTAATTATAATCATTTAAAGGAATTTATAACTTATTTAATAACTATTAATAGTGATATAAGTCATATGTGTCAGTATGAACACAATGACATGATAAAACAAGTTAAGGTAAAAATGTGTGGAGATTACTCAAAATATAATAGAGATAGTAAAGTTTTCATGGTTGTCATGTCCCTATCAATCATATGTGTCAATATGAATACAGTGACATGAAAGAAAAAAATAGGGCAAATATTATGGGTGGAGCTTATTCAAAAATGAGTTTTTATTTAATAGAGATAGTTAAGTTTTTGTGGTTGTCATATTATTTTACTCGTTATTTGTTTAATTTCTATGCATTTGTTTTCAAGTTGAGAATAATTTGTCCATTACATCTATCTATGTTAGTTATCATTGTCATCTTACTTGACGGGTAAAAGTCCCTCTAAAACCTCGTTGTTGTTACATAGCGATTTCAACTCATTCTAATGTGAAACATGGCACAAATGTTATGTTTATTACGATAGAAGGTTACAAGATGTGTGGTTCAAAAAATTCATTCCTACTTTGTAATTTAGTTTTTAATAATTTTTCAATTAATGAAGCACAAACTACAAACATTATATCTTTATAAGATATTGTGGGTCTCAAATATCATAGCACATCCATCCCTAAATAAATCTAACAAAACATTAGCAAAGATATCTTTTTTATACAATTAATTTGACCCATCATTCCCTTTCCAAGCTATTGTTTATAGGCATCTTATTTGTGGCTATTGATTTGGTTTTAGAGTTAAAATTGTAGAAAAATCATTTGGTTTTAGAGTTAAAACTGTAGAAAAATCATTGATTAAGTGATGGAACACTCATATTTCATCATGAGTAGATATGTTGTGAGAAATAGTTTATATTTATTGAATAATAAAATTTTATTATTTGATATCTTATTTCACCTAGTGTACTTTGCACCTTAAGGACAATTGCTAGTTTAGGAAATTTGTTATAACACAATTTAGTATATTTTCTACCATAATAGAAATGACACTAATATAATACATTAAGAATATTGTAAACACCGAAAATTATCTCCCTAAGCAACTATTAGTCACTAAATTAAATATTTTTATGATGGTGATGTATTTTTCGATTATTGGTTTAAAGTAGGCATTATTGGTACAAATATTGACTTTCAATTCTCTCCATACATCCTCTTAGCACCCTTCAATTATCATGCCCTTTACCCCCAAATTTTTACTTGTTCTGCTCCCTTTGCTAGAAACCAATGGTCATTTTTTAAGAGCTACCATATAAACATTATCTTAATTTTTAGTATTATGATTCAGAAGTGGAATCAATAAATACTTTCTATATGTTGATTTGGTGTAGTAACCAATGCATTTAATGTTTTATTGTATCATTTCACTTGAATGTAATTACTATCTGTTGGGTGAATATTTTGTCAACCAGCTAACTGGTGAGAAAAATAGGTCTCTTCAACCATAGCATAGGGAGATTGGTCGTCCAAAGTTGCAAGTTTACCACATCCAAAGGGGACAAATATCTCCTCTCATCAAGGGGAGGTTCCCTATGAATATGCAGGAGCTATATACTATATATATATGCAGAAAATAACACTCAGGGGTAGGATAACACCATCCATCTCTCTTTTTTTAGAGATGATGTTCAAAAGCAAAGGAGAAATCCTGGTGAAGAAATTGAAGGCACTTCTCTTTTTTTAGAAGTGGTCTGGCAGGAAACAGCAGGAGTTCTTTCAGGTAGGAAACAAGTAACTGGTAACAAGGGCATAGTAACCAGCAGACTGAGGTGTAGCGCAAAGTCTCCACCTCAACTGCCCAAGAGTGAAATACAAAGGACAATGAGGGCACAAAGTCGTCCCAAGGTCCTTTACACAGGAACAAAAAATAAACAAACACACTAAAGGCAATTGTAGACAGCACAAAGTCTTTCCACAATTGGCTTCAGGACACCTTCCTGATTACTTTCACAAGTTCTGCTTATTTCATTAACTGGACAATAATGCATTCAGAAGACAGACGTAAGAACAATCTCCTAAAATGACACAAGCTATAACATCACAAAGTCTTAAAGTAACTTACTTTATCATTCAAACAAATAAATATGATTAACAATCTGATCTCAAAGTCTTAGTAATTGCCTTTCAATTTTGACAAAGTTTTGCTTCTATAACAAAGAGATCTCTTGAAAATAATAAAAGAGATTACAATATATAGTAACCAAGAAAGACTTGGTGCTTTGTTTCATGGAATGGCCCATACTGTGCATTCAATGCCTTGAATGCATTTTTAGTTCTGTCAGAGGGGGCCATGTTGGAACAAGGTGCTTGCCTTAACTATGGCATGCTAATTCATCTAATATGTCCCTTCTTTAGTATGGACTGTCTGGTCCTTTTCCTAGTGTCTGCACAGCTATCCCTTTGCCTTTACTTCATGGAAGAAAAATAGGCTGCATCCTTGATTTGGCATGCTCAGAAGTCTACTTGATCCACTGTTTCACCTACTATAAATAACTCCTTTGAAGATATTTTGGCCTTTCCCTCTTTCTGCTATGAATTGAGCCCTCGGGCTATCTTTTTCCTTTCTGGTTTTGTCTTTTCCTAGCATTTGAGCTCTCAGGGCTATATCCTCGACTTTGCTGGCTCTTTACGCTCTTCCATCAGCGGTTCTTCCCTTTGGCATTTTGGCCTTTGAATTCATTCGATCCTACGCTCAAGCCTACAAATATCAACAGTTATTTTATTTCCGTAAATCTGATATCTTCGGGTCTGTCATCCTCCTTAGCAATTCCTTCATGTCTTTCTCGCTTGCTTTGGCCGCTTTTTGCTGATCTCAACAAGTGACACGTGGCATTTCCACTACTTTTTATAAACACATATTAAAACCTTTCATATTTTCCACGTGGTGCCCTCTGCAAAAATTTGAGAAAAGCTTATTGAAAGAAGCTTTATAAGAAACTTGAAATGCGGAAGTAGACACTTGTCTTGCTCCGCTGAGTTTTAAAGGGACACATGGCAACTTCTGTAGCTTCTTAGAAATAAATTACAAACTTTTCACTGTTGCCACTTGGTGCTTTCCATTGGATTCTATAAGGGACACGTAGCGACTTCCGCTGCACTTTGACGTTTGATCTTTCCCAGAGGGAACCTGCCCTTCGGGGTCTTGAAAGACAGTTCATTTTTTGGGTGTTGATAGCCTCTCGCAAGGGGGCTTTAATTCCTTCAGACAAAATGTCTGAAGGAATTTCTTCATTTTGTCTTTTTCTGTCCGTCTTTGGTTTTTGGGCTTTTTCCATCAGGCTTTTCCTTAGCTGCTCATTCCCTTCAATTTATTCGGGCTCTCTTCCTGGGCGAATTCCTTCAACCAAAATGTCCAAAGTATTTTTGTCTTAGTCATTTTCCCACAGAAAATACTTCTGAAAGAATTCTTTCGGTCTCTTTTACTTAGTCATTTTCCCAAAGGATTTCCAACTTTGTCTGCTTTTGCTCACTACCCTCCGCAAGGGTACTTGGCCTCGGTCCACTACCCTCCGCAAGGGCATTTGTTCCTTTGGCTTTGGGGTAGCCCCTTGAACCCATCAATTGAACCAACCAATTGAACCAACTTTGGTTCAATGGTTCAATGGTTCAAATGGTTCATTCTTCGTTATTTGGCTAAGTCTTTTTGATCTTTTAAACTAAGCGCGTTGAACCAATTGGTCATTGAACCCATTGAACCATTGAACCAAAATGGTTTAAGGTTCAACGGTTCAATGGTTCAAGCCTTTATTTTTTCTCTAAGTGTTTGAAGCCATAGAACAGTTGAACTTTGAACCTTGACAAATGCACTTAACTCTTGACACAACATTGAACCTTCAACCCATTGAACCCTTGAACGTTCTTGGTTCAAGGTTCAATGGTTCAATCCTTGCTTAGAAGCTTGCCGATGAACATTTTTGGTTGAACTAAGTCATTGAACCAATCCTAAAAATGACTAAGTGTTGGAAACTTATTCTTTTGATTGAACTCACCTGTAGAAGCCTTTGAACCTGTTGAACCTGCTAATTTCAAGCATGTTGAGTCCATAGAAACATATCTGTAGAGTCCGTAGATTTAAGCCTGCAGAGTCCGTAGATTTTTGGAAAAGATTTGAAAATGAAGAACTTGAATGTTCAGAACAATTTTTGAAAAGGGGAGAGAGGATTTTGGTCTGTTGAACCAAAATAGTTCATAGGTTGTCCCAAAAATGAGTGATATTTTTGGGGACAACACTATCAATTAAAACTTGAATCTTATTGCTCAATGAGAAACATTTATTTGTAGTGTGACTCCAAGTTCTATGATAATTATAATATGCATTCACATCATATTTATTTGGTAAAGGTTGAGATGAGCCAAACTCATGTTGAAGAGGTAAAGGGACCATATTGCATTCAAGTAATTGTTTAAACAGTTGGTGAGGACTTTAGTGCTCTGATATATCTAAAATTAGGTACCACCTCGATGGTTATAGTTTCACTTATGGAGGTTGAAATTATCATACTGAAGAATATAAATTACACTGAAAAGGATGTAAGTTTCTATTTTGGTAAGAGATTTTGTGTAAAGTGAAAGAGTGTAAATCAATAATTATACCTCACTTGACACCCATGACCTTTGACCCTATCTCACCTTTTGTGCACGAAGTGTGTGTGTGTGTGTGTGTGTATATATATATATATATATATATATATATATATATATATATATATATATATATATATATATATATATATATAATATAATATTTTTATATATTAAATGTTAATTATTATATAATATATATATTATAATTTTTTTTACATTAAATATTAATCATGTAATTTATGTGAATATTATATTATATAATATATATAGTTAGTATATTATATAATTTATATTATAACAATTTTTATATGAAAATAATGACAATTTAATAATTATCTCTTAATTTATGACAAATTTAGATATTCTTCTAAAACACTTTTATCATTTATTATTAGTTATAAAATATGATTTATTACAAAATAAATATAGTTACATTTAGATATTTTTCTAAAAAATTACATAACTTCCAACGTTCCTTGCATCATCAGGGCAACTACTAGTTCTAATTAATTTTTGAATCTAAACTCCTTAATAGAGTGAGAAAACTTAAAAAACCTCTTAACATTTTGTTTGTGACATATTCTCTTTGAAAAACGTGAAGTGTACAATAGTGATCATGTAATAGAATGAGTTTGTGTAATGGTGAAGTGGTGGAGAAGGACAAGGCCATACGAAACATGCAAATCGTAAAATATTTCATAGTGAGTTGAAGGATGATGATGAAGAGCAATGAAAATGTATTTCAAGTGATATCATACACCACAAACCCTGTAATGCACACCAAACTCGAATGGCTTTTTTAGAGTTAGTGTTTTTTCTTCTATTTTTGTGCACGGGCGGCATTTTTTGTCATCAGTGCATTTTCCCTTCCCACATGCAGGAGCGGAAAATTTTTCTGCCCCTACATCTGGATGTGCATGGGCGGCAAATTTTTCTACCCCTACATTTTTCATCTCACATGTAGGAGTGGCAAAATTCACCGCCCCTACATGTCCCTTCATTTTCAAGTGCAAGGATGACGATTTTTGTTGCCCTACACTGCGTCAATTTTTGCACGTGAAATTTATTAATGCATGTGTCGAGTGGTTGGGGTTGGTTTTCACCCCATTTAAACTAATTTTCACCCCATCTTGCTTCATTCCTCCTCTCCTCTGCCAGCCCTCTACCTCTAGACGATCCAGCGAATGGATAAAAGTGTGTTTTGGCAGATTTGAGCTCGCAGTGCACGTGGTTTTCCAAGTAGGTGTTATATTTGGTATTTATTTATTTTTCTTTCTTCTCTTTAAGTTTGCTTTCAGTTTTTTGTTTGGTTTTCTTTTCTTCTCTTCTCGACTCCATTTTCCCGCTCCCTCTTCTCCTCCCGCCGAGCTCTATCCCTTCCCAATCGGCCTTCCAAGCACTTCTTCCCATGCTAAGACGATAAAATTCACCACCCTCCATTCTCTCCCACAGATTTCCCATAATATTGCTTGTTAAGGGTGGCAAACTTGCTGCCTGAAATGTGCATTTTTCCTCCTCCTGCATCAGCGGTGAAATTCACTGCCGATACAAGTTCGTGCCATTTTAGTTACATCAGTGGCAAAATTTGCCACGAACACAGGATGAAAGTGCATGAGTGACAAATTTCATCATCCCTGCACTTCCAATGAACATGCATGGGCAATGAAATTTACCGCCCGTGCCTCCTTTTTTCTCCCCCTTGCATGCAAGGGCGGCAAAATTCATCGCCTGTGCATGCAAAACCATTCCACATGCTTGGGTGGTGATTTTTGCCACCATTGCATTTTTACTCCAAATTTCTTTAACTCTGGAGAAATTTTCCTCTTTTTCATTTTTTCACCTACTCTTCTTTTTCCCCTCATTTTCTAACCTAGCCCTGTCAAAAGCCCTTCCTTGGTCATGATCACCCAACGTGCAAATTCCCCAATTTGCCCAATTTTTCCTAATTGCACGATCATGATTATTATTGCAGTCTCTCCTGAAGATTCTCGTTCATCGGCACCCACTCAATCAAGACCAATTCTAATGTCTGAATCTTCTCTGAAGAAGTCAAAGGCCATGAAGTATCAGTACCAGGCCATTTTTCTGATCACCTCGATCACTTCTAATGTCAATGACATTAGAGATACAAAAATTTGCCACGTGGATATGGCTGAGTTCGTGACCAAAACTAAGGCAACGAACCTGAACATCGAAATGCAAAGAATCATCGAGAGAAACATTCATCTGGTTGCCTCTTTCCCAGTAATGGCACATCATATGGAGTTCATCATCCAATGCACCTAGTTCTACAACAAAGAGACCACATCGGTCTCTAATGCCAGTGGTAATGTGATAATTCGACCAGACCTTGAATTTATTGTCAAAGACTTCAGTTGTCCTTCTACTACTGAAGTGCTGAGAATCAACTTTGTCGAGGCACATAAGGAGTATGAAAAGGACCCCGAGAGGGCAAAGAAAGTGATGAATCACAGGTGGCTCAAGACCCCCAGAACCAACTTGTCTAGATGGCCATGCAATTTCCTAAGGAGTGATTTTATTGAAGAGGTTAGTGACTTGATTACTCTCCTCAGTAGGGTACAAGGTCTGTCGTCTTCTTCACAATTCCATGAATGGATGTATCCCTTCATCAATATCATCTTCTAAGGGAAGTAAGTCATCTTCTGGGGTGAGCAAATCAAAAACGCTCCTCACAAGCAGTTGACTAAGGTATCAACTACTTTAAAGTTCTATATGACTTCATACCTAGTGTATATTGTAGTCTCCATGCGAACCTTTCTAGGTTTGACAACTGAAGGAGATAGGAAAACCACCCAAGTCTACTCATATTACCCTCAGTTAACACTGTAAGGACCAATTCATCACTTTAGGAGGGTAAATGATGCTTTTTTTTGGTATTTTTGTGCCTTTTCAATCCTCAGCTCAAATAGAAGAGAGTATCTGATGAAGCCTAGATGGTCGTCAACGACTTTGGCTGTATGTTTCTACAATTTCCCTCCTTCTACTATCTTCAGGTTGGCTTTTTCTAAGGCTATCCCTATATGCTCCCCAGGTTTCCTTTTGATAAGTTAGCCCTGATGGAGCTGTGTAGACAAATGGTTGTCGTACACACTAGACAGATAGAACTGAAAAAACCAGGTTTTAGGTTTCCAATCAAAATTAGTAGATACTCAATTTTGACTGTAGCCAAAGCAAAGGTCATGGAGACAGAGATGCAACTAGTTACTATGAAACAATTGAAGAGGACAGACAATTTTGACTATAGGGGTGTCAAGGACATGATCAGAAGAAAGACCCAGTTTCATGAGCCTATGATCGAAGACATTTGGGTAGACCTGAGGACAGTCAAAGAAATAAAGAGGATGGACTACAACAGTTTGACTCTAGAGTAGATCAAATATCTAGGGCTTTCAGATATTCCCTCTAATTTGATCGATGACAAGAATATTATCAACAACAGATACCTGGCCGAGAAGGTTGCTGACTCTCCTCTACATCCGATTCAGTGGTCCCAAAAAGAATTAACTTCTTTAAGGAAGAGATTCAAACCAATATTGGCTAACACCAATGATTGGTTAACAGCCAAAGGGATCACACTGAAGGAGTTTATTACAAGATCAGACGCTGAATTCCAAGCAAAAATAAGGAAGAAGGCAGAAAACAAGACCGAAAATAAAGGTGATGTTCCTTCTCCATCTAGGCCTCACAAGCCTAGAATCATCTTTGTTTCTAATAAATCAAAGGTTGTTTAGGAGCTAGAATCAACGGCTAAGGGAGTTAGATAACAAAGATCCCAAGTACAGGTAGCTCAGCAAATGGAGACAGATGATAGGCCCTCAAAGTAGCAAAGAACTAAGCCTCTACCCTACCACGAAGGGGCATAGCCACTTACAGACATCTCTCCTTCACCACCTCAATCTCTAGTAGCATCTCCTTCACCTCTTTTTCCTATTAATGTTCCTTATTCTAGAGCCGCCTCTCTTTCCAAATTTATGTTTGGTGATCCTCAAGGCACTTCTCGGAGATACTCTTCACTCCTCAGGTTCTATTCCTAGTCTGGCATCTCCTTCTTTCAATTTAGGAGAAAGTTCTACCCTTAATCAATTAACGGTCGATACGGTTTCACCAGTTACTCCAACCACGACCACTGTTACCACTAGCAGTGCAGATGTTACCATGATAACACCAGCTATAGGAAGCATTGCCATAGTAAGTACTTCTTCTCTCTCTCTCTTTGGATGTCAGCTTTCACACTTAAAAGAAAGAAGCTAGCCATCTCTGCAAATGACTTTGATTTTGGCAAGATAGTGCCGGTGAAAGCTAAGGCTCTTAAGAGACTAAGGATCCTTTCAAAATTGGTTGAGAAAAAGGGGCATAAATTTCTAGAAATAACTAAACCACTGTAGGACGCAACCCTTGAGGGTTTTGACATGAGCAACTATTCCATTTTTTGTGTTGAACTTGGAAAAGCTACCTAGCAACCTCACCTCGAGGGATAACCAATTTCTCTCAGTAGAAGAGATGATCCAAGAATTCAAAAGTATGATTTAGAGGGATTTCGAAGAAAAAGCGTTCTCAATGACTTATATGGATAACATTTTAGATACTCAATTAACTCTGGATAATCTAAGATCCAGGTTAAATAGTCATGCCAAGGCAATCATGGCATTAAAGAATTCTATAATCAGGGCTAGAGTCATCTTCAAAAACACCATTACACCAGACAATATAGGAATTTAGGCATCTATCACTATGTATGATGTTCATCTGAAGAAGTCTGGCGGTAAGAGCTGAACCATTTTCCCCTTCTCTCTTCTTCCTGTCTTCTCATGCACTTTTGTCATGTAAAAGTGCAAGCAATTTTGTAATGTGTAATTACATGTAAAAAATCCAAAAAAATATCTCAAAATTCAAAGATGACTCATCTTTGACTAAGATATTTTTATATTTTAATCTTTTTAATTTTGAAAGGTTTCTCCCTATATATAGAGGGGACCTCTTTTGTAAATGGATCTCTAATAATTGAGAGCAAAAACTCTGTTAAAATTGAGACACTGCTTGAGACTTTGTGCTCAACTTGTAAATCATATTTCATCAAATGAATGAGAAACAAGTTTATTTCAGACTTTGTGTTGAAGTAATTTGTGTTATTTAAGAAATAGTTCTTATGTCCTCTTTCTTGATAATCTCTTATCTATTTGATTTAATAAGAAAAGTGTGTGTGTTGATATTATCTAAGGACGTTTCCAAAAGATAGAAGAAAGACTTTGAGATACTTTTATCTTGGTGATCCTTTTATCCTTTGTAGTTTTAGGCGAAGACATTGTGCTTTGTTTCACTCTACGGTTACGCATATTTCGGATCAGGGAAGGAGACAACAGAAGACTTTGTGCTTATGTAGGTTTCCTTGTAGACTTTGTTACCTACTTCAGGAGATTTTCTACTCTAGGTTGAATACCATTACTAAAAGAAGAGGAATGTTCTTTGCCAACAACCAGGATTTCTCTCTTGTTCCTTGGACATCAACGCTGAAAAAAGAGAGGTAGATGCTGTTATACTACCCCGAGTATTATTTTTTGCTTACTTATATATACATATAGCATATAAATATTCATAGGGAACCTCCTCTTGATGAGAGGAGAGATTTACCTCATTTAGATGTGGTAAACCCACACTTTTTGTGGCGTAAATCTCCTTGTGTTGTGGCTGATATACCCATTTTGTCATCAGTTAGTTGACGACAAAATATTTACCCAGCAGCTTTTTGGTGACTCCACTTGGAGGAGCACATAGTTTGAAGTCTCAAACTTCAAACTGAAACAGATCCTACTCTTTTCCATTTTTTGTTCTGTAATCTGGCAACTCCATGTTATACCATAGGCCAGAAATCCCAAGGTGTTATTGACCCTACTTTTGAGTTGGTGCAATAGAGTAATTTTGAGTTGTTTCCTTCACAATCTCACTTTAGACGAACTAGGAGTCTTCCTCCTAGCTCGACCAAGCCACCAACATAGCAGAGCTTCTTTTTCTGCTATTGGCTAAGCTTTACCTATCCAAGCTCCACCTTGATTAATGATCCCACTTTTGCATAATCAAATCATGGCTCAAGGCCCCTTGGG
The DNA here is from genome assembly GCA_037957365.1 of Torreya grandis. Lineage (NCBI taxonomy): Eukaryota > Viridiplantae > Streptophyta > Pinopsida > Cupressales > Taxaceae > Torreya > Torreya grandis. Next base: position 931,778 of record JARHVA010000498.1, on the reverse strand, counting down.
TAATTATTTTGGTCCACTGAATTTGACTCCACCTCTACATGAGCTTCCACACAGTTCAAAGAAAAATTTTGAAAAATTCTTCGGTGATGGGAAGGTTCATCTTGATGAATATATTACAGATTTCAGCATAGCCTGCGGTGTCATAGGTGTATAATTCGAAGACATAGTGGTGAGGATATTCGTAGAGACACTACAAGGCATTACTGTATATTGGTTCTACGACTTGCAGACTAGATCAGTGATTGACTGGGACACCGTGAAAGACAAATTTGAAGCCAGATTCAAGCCTATAGAAGATGCACATGCCTTGATGGCCTAGCTCACTCAAATGAAGAAAGAGCTTCATGAGTCTATGAGGGATTTGATTGTTAAGTTCGACAAGCTGAGGCACAGAATTCCCATGGTCGCCTAGCCGATGCCTCAAAACCTCAAATGCTTCTTCATCAATTCACAATTGCCTAAAGTAGGTTTCTTGCTGAGACGGGCCAGACACATAAACCTTACTACTGCTCAGAACTTGGCTATTGAGGTAGAAGATGACCTTATCTTGGTAGGAAAGATAAGGAGAGACCCTAATAAAGGTAAATCTTATTCAACTTCTAAGTATTCACCTGCAGTCACCACTGACCCGATGGTACAAAATCTAGCAAATGAAATGCTAGCTCTCATAAAGCAAATGGCACAAGGAATGTCATCTACTCCTACATACAGAGATATGCCCAGGAGGACATTTTAGAATCAAGCGTACCAAGGCAATGCTGCCAGGAATCAGGGACAACAAAATCACCTTCCCCCTCCACAAAGGAACCTTGCCCTTGAAGTGCCTCCAAACAACTCGACAATCAAATATCTAGAAGCTGAAGTTGATTTCTCATTCTAGCCCAAGTTAAATCTCGAAGATGATGCTAATATCTTCACTGAGGAAGAAGAAGAATTAGTTGGCGACTCCAATATTGGTTTCCTAGATTACCAGGACGAAGCTGAAAGTAAAGGAGAAGGGTTATATGGATCTTATGTTGTTTTTACCAGATCTTAAAACCAGTCAGCTCCATAGGCTGACAAAGAAAAAGTAGAAGAAGAACTTCGGCCGGTGGTTTCCATCGCTAAACGAGGGACTCCATTGCTTCCTTAATCAAAAGATAAGGTAACTCACAAAAAAATAAGTACCTCCAACCGCCCCATACCTTCTACCTCTGTTACTCAGACCAGTGCCACACCTACTAAAAACCCAGATGATGGACTCTTTTTCTCTATTTCAAATTCTTTTCAATTATTTGATATAATTGATCATGCTAGAAAGACTAAAATCCAAATGACAGAGATTGAATATTTGAGGGCTAACCCTGAATAATTTGATAGGTTGGCGAAATATGTGAAAAATAAGGCTGTCTCCATAGGACAAGATTCTTTGAAAGCTGTTCATGATCCCCCAAGGATAAATCCACTCAAAATAATTTTTTTGTGACTCCTCCAGTTGCTCTCGAGAAATTAGAACCTTTTTATGTTTCCCTGCTAATAAATGGTTATGAATTGAGTAATTGCATAATAGACTCCGGAGCCTCGGATAATGTCATGCCCGCCAAGGTGGCAGATTCCCTTGGTTTAAATTTGACCAAAACTTTTGGAAGGTGTTTTTTATGAAAAACAAGCAAGTCCCACTCCTTGGTCAGATAAAAGATGCCCAATTTGCTTTCGTAGCTTTTCCAAAAAAGAGGATAAAAATGACAGTTCTAGTGGCCGATGTTCCAGTCTCTTACGATATCCTACTTGGGTATAATTTCTACAAGGATGTTGGAGGTGAGCTGAGCATGGACTTGTTGGAGGCGAGGATCCCAATTCAAGGTGTTATGAAGAAATTGCTTCTTGAAAAAGAGGTAAGGTATGTAGTCACCCGATCATCAACACCAGAAGATCAAATTTTATTTGAGTCTTCTGACATGGGCAACTACTTCCTATCTACGGATGAAGTCCATAAGGCACCTGACAAAACTCCTACAGGTGACAACTTGGAAATGTGTTCAGTTGACACAGCGGGATAATCGACACACCAAAATGAACGCATGGAAGAGCCTCTTCCCCCAATTGAAGGATTTTTCAAAAGGAAAGTGGTGCCTAATGAGGTATGGATCTTAGAATTTGATGGCAGATGCTCTTCTACCTATTCAAGAGCTAGATTTATGTTGGTATCTCCTCAAAGTGATATTGTTCCTTTATCCTACAAGTTGCAGTTCAACAACACCAACAACACAGCTGAGTACAAATCCTTGTTACTTAGATTACAAGCTGTTAGAGAAAAAGGCATTAAACTACTCCATGCTAAAGGGAACGTCGAATTTGTGGTTTGCCAGGTAGGAAACCTCTATCAAACTAAGAATGAAATATTGTGCCTCTACCGCAATCTTGTTTGGGACCAAATCAAAAATTGCGACGCTTTCAACATCTCTGTCGTTATAGGAATTCAATGACCAGGCAGATGCATTGGTTGTTTCTTCTACTCTCTTGGTTCTCCACCCACATTTTAAAGGAGATAAGTACACTATTGAATTGGTCTTTTGACCAAGTGTACCTAATAATGTCGGCCATTGGCAAGTATTCAACAATGACGATCAAATCATCGCCTTCTTGGAGCAAAAGGATAGCTTCAAACAATTACATTTTGAGGGTAGTGAACTTCGGGAACGTGAAGCAACTTCTGAATCGAATGAAAATATAGGTGAGGATTTCCTACAAGTTAAAGGGAATAAGATTTCCAAAGGCCTGGTTTCTCTATAGAAATTATTTGATAACCATGACAGGTTTATTAAACAATAGCGAATAGATTCAAACTCCTTCCAGGATTTTGATCAAGTAAACCTGAGAACCAAGGGAGATCCTAAGATGGTAAACATTGAGAAATGTTGCATTCCTGAGGAGAGATTTAAGCTTGCTGATCTACTCTACCAATATATAGATGTCTTAGCTTATTCTTATGACACCCTAAAATCACTCAAGCCTGATGACATTCACCATGACATTCCTCTTAGGAAAAACTCTGTGCCTTACAATCAAAAGTTTAGGCAATATAATCCAAAAATCTTAGGTACCATTTTAGCTGAGATACAAAAAATACTTGATGCCTGGATAATTTTTCCAATCCATCACTCCACATGGATTGCCAACATAGTGCCTGTCAGAAAGAAGAATGGTGAAATTCGGATCTGTGTGGATTTCAAGAACTTGAATTAGTTATCTTTAAAAGATAACTACCCTCTCCCTATCATGGATCAAGTTATATAAATGGTAACAGGTTCAGAGATGTTATCAATGCTGGATGGTTTCTTGGGGTACAATCAGGTTGAAATTGGAAAAGCAGATCATCATAAGACTAGTTTTACCACACCTTGAGGCACCTTCGCCTATCAAAGAATGCCTTTCAGTCTGATAAATGCAGGTGCCACATTTCAAAGAGCGATGGACCTTGCTTTCAAGGATGAAATGGGTAAGTTTATTGTAGTGTACTTGGATGATTTGACAATATTTTCAAAGCACCATTCTGACCATGTCCACCATTTACAAAGAATACTGGAACGTTGTCGTCAGAACGGTATTTCTCTAAATCCAAATAGATCTGTCTTTGGAGTGACTGAAGGGAAACTTCTTAGACACATTGTGTCCCGAGAAGGTATTAAAATTGACTCAAAAAGAGTCAAGTCTATCCAAGAACTTACTCTGCCTACCAGTAAAACTGCAGTTCACTCTTTCTTCAGAAAGGTGAATGTTTTTCAAAGGTTCATCCCTGAGTTCACTGAGAAAACTCACCACATCATCAATATGATGAAAGACAATGCTACCTTCATGTGGAACGTAGAGGGAAAATCAGCCATCAGAAACATCAAAGAAGCAATCACTCGTGCACCAATCCTGGTTTGTCTAGACTACACCAAAAACTTCAAAATATATAGTTATGCTTCTGAACATACACTCTCAGCCATTTTAGTTCAACAGAACTAAGAAGGCGTAGAATCTCCTATTTCCTTCATGAGTTGTCCACTCAAGGTTCATGAGCTAAAATATTCCAACATGAAGAAACATGCCTATGCAATGGTCAAAGCAGTCAAGCATTTCAGGATTTATATCCTAAACTCGCACACTAAAGTTCTGGTGTTGGATACAACAGTGAAGTCCATTTTGACTCAACAGGAGTTTGGTATGAAGAGGGGCAATTAGATTTCCAAGATTTAGGGGTTTGATCTAGACATCAAACCTACCAAACTCATGCAGGGAAAGGGTCTTTGTCAATTGATTGCCAACAACATTCTCGATGAAGCAAAAAATAAAGAAATAAAGATCGAAGGCATACCCATGGTCCTATTTATTACCACTACTGATGAGTGGTATTCTCACATCACCTATTTTTTGACTTACATTGAGTTTTTCGCTTATCTCTCCTATAAAGAAAAATGGAATATTAAACTAAATGTTGTTAGCTATGTTTTGTGGGATAATGGTCTATACAAAAGGAACCTGGACGAGGCATTTCTTTGTTATGTCGATAAGGTACAACAAGATAAACTCTTGGAGTCTTTCCATAATTTGGCTTGTGGAGGGCATTTTTTTGCATCGATGATAGTGCACAAGATTTTATGAGCAAGGTACTATTGGCCTATGCTATTTCAAGATGTCTACAAATGGGTGCGTAGATGCAAATTATGTCAATAGTTTATCTAAAAGCCTAAACTGGCTGCATTGCCTCTCAAGCCAGTAACAATCGAAGAGCCTTTTCAGTAGTGGGGTATCAACTTCATTGGCATAGTTAGCCCATCTTCAAGTGTCGAACATGATTATGTCCTCACAGCAACTGATTACTTTACCAAATGGGTGGAGGCCATCCCAACCAAACATGATACGTCTAAAGTGGTGTGCAATTTTCTCAAGGAAAATATTATCTCCCAGTTTGGAGTTTTGCTCAAAATTGTAACAGATAATGTGGCCTATTTTTATTTGCATGAAATTACTCAGTTCTATTTTTATTATGGGATTACCCTATCCCACAGTTCAGATTATTTCTCATAGGAAAATGGCCAAGCAAAATTGAGCAATAAGAACCTGGTCACTATTATCAAGAAATTGGTAGACGACAATCAAAGAACTTAGCACAAGGCACTGTTTGATGCTTTATGGGCAAATAATATTACACCCAAGAGGGCTATAGGTATGTCACCTTTCCAACTTCTGTACGACTTGAATGTGAAGATACCCATCACTCTACAACTACAAGCGCTCAGGTTAGCCAAAGCAATCAAAGATTCAACCTTCAAAAGTTCGATCGACAAAAGAATAATGTGTATAACCGAACTGAATGAGCAGTGAACCATGGTGGTAGACTGGATTACAATGCATCATAACCAGGTGAAGAAACTTTTTGATAAAAAAGCTAAGGTATATTATTTTCAAATTAGAGATCAAGTCTTTTTATGGGACAAGAGAAGAGAACCAAAGGGAATGCACGACAAATTTGACTCTTTATGGAGAGGCCCATTCACCATTTGACAGCTCTGTGGTGAGAATAGCTTCTTGCTGGAGTATCAGGATAAAATGTCATTTGCACTACCCCACAGTGGGAAACATATGAAGCTTTTCAATCCTTGAAATTTAGATGGATCCACTTGTATATATGTATAGTTTTTATGTTTAGTCTATTTTTCTTTCATTTTTAGCTTGACTCCATAGCCCAATGGCTTGGATGAAGGCACTTAGAGACTGGTTTCTACTCCCATTGATCAATTTGATTAACGAAAGTTCTCCAATAAGAGCCAACTATTGTTTTCAAAATAAGCTCAGCTCATTTTTGGAATAACCCCTGCAAAACTTGTCTGTTTCGCCTTTTGTCTCTCTAAGTCCATTTTCGAGATGGGTTTTTCTCATTCTCGTATTGGCTCAACTGAAACCATTCAAAATTGGTAACATCTTTTCATTACGTTTTCCCCCAAAATGTGAAAGTGGTTACAGTCTCGATACGACTAGGGAACCAAAATTTGGCTTTTTTAGAGTTAGTGTTTTTTCTTCTATTTTCGTGCACAGGTAGCATTTTTTGCCGTCAATGCATTTTCCCTTCCCACATGTAGGAGCGGCAAATTTTTCCACCCCTACGTCTGGACGTGCACGGGTGGCAAATTTTTATGCCCCTACATTTTTTATCTCTCACATGTAGGAGCGGTGAAATTCACAGCCCTTGCATGTCTCTTCATTTTCCAGTGCAAGGACGGTAATTTTCACCACCCCTACACTGCCTCAATTTTTGTGTGCAGCATTTATTGTCACACGCGTCAAGTGGTTGGGGTCAGTTTTCACCCCATTTAAACTAATTTTCACCCCATTTTTCTTCATTCCTCCTCTCCTCCACTTGCCCTCTGCCTTTGGACGATCCAGCGAACGGGTAAAAGTGCATTTTGGTGAATTTGAGCTCACGACCCACGTGATTTTCTAGGTAGGTATTGTATTTGGCATTTATTTCTTTTTCTTTCTTCTCTTTAATTTTGCTTTCAAGTTTTTGTTTGGTTTTCTTTTCTTCTCTTCCTGATCCCATTGGCCCGCTCCCTCTTCTCCTCCTGCCGAGCTCTATCCATTCCCAGTAGGCCTTCCAAGCACTTCTTCCCATGCTAAGGTGGTGAAATTTTCCACCCTCCCTTCTCTCCAATGAATTTCCCATAATCTTGCTTGTTAAGGGCAACAAACTTTCCGCTCGAAACGTGCATTTTTCCTCCTCTTGCATCGACGACAAAATTTGTCGCTGACGCAGGCTAAAAGTGCACAGGTGGCAAATTTTGTCATCCCTACACTTCTAATGAATATGTACAGGCAGAAAAATTCACCGCTCGTGCCTCCTTTTTTCTCTCCCTTGCATGCAAGGGTGGCAAAATTCACCGCTCATGCATGCAAAACCATTCCACATGCTTGGGCGGCGATTTTTGCCACCCTTGCATTTTTGCCCCAAATTTCTTTAACTCTAGAGATTTTATTTTATTTTTTCACCTACTCTTCTTTTTTCTCTCATTTTCTGACCCAGCCCTGTCAAGTGCCCTTCCTTGGTCATGATCACCCAACGTACAAATTCTCTAATTTGCCCAGTTTTTTCTAATTACACGATCATGATTATTATTGCAGCCCCCCCTGAAGATTCTCGTTCATCGACACCCACTCAATCAAGCCCAGTTCCAATGTCGGAAACTTCTCTGAAGAAGTCAAAGGACATGAAGTATCAGTACCAGGGCATTTTTTTATCACCTCGGTCACTTCTAATGTCGACAACATTAGAGATACAAAAATTAGCCACATAGATATGGCCGAGTTTGTGACCAAAATCAAGGCAACGAACCCAAGATCTAAAATAAAAAGAATCATCGAGAGCAACATTCATCTGGTTGCTTTTTTCTCGGTAGCAGCACATCATATAGAGTTCATCCTCCAGTGCACCCAATTTTACAACAGAGAGACCAGATCGATCTCTGATGCCAGTGGCAACGTGATAATTTGACTAGACCCCAAATTTATTGACAAAGTCTTCATGTGTCCTCCTGCTACTGAAGTGTTGGGAATCGACTTCGTCGAGGCACAAGAGTATGACAAGGACCCCAAGAGGGCAAATAAAGTGATGAATCAGAGGTGGCTCAAGACCCCCAGAACCAACTTGTCTAGATGGCCACAAAATTTCTCAAGGAGTGATTTCATTGAAGAGATTGGTGACTTGATTACTCTCCTCAGTAGGGTATGAGGTCTACCATCTTCTTCACAATTCCATGAATGGATGTATCCCTTCATCAAGATCATCCTCCAAGGGAAGCAAGTCATCTTCTAGGGTGAGCAGATCAACAATGCTCTTCACGAGTAGTTGACTAAGGTATCAACTACTTCAAAGTTCTATATGACTTCATACCTGGTGTACATTGTGACCTCTATGCAAACCTTACCAGGTTTGACAACTGAACGAGACGGGAACACCACCTTAGTCTACTCATATTACCCTCAGTTAACACTACAAAGATCAATTCGTCACTTTAAGAGGATAAATGATGCCTTTTTCATGGTATTTTTGTGCCTTTTCGACCCTCAACTCAAATAAAAGAGAGTATCTGATGAAGCCTGGATGGTCGTCAATGACTTTGGCTGTATGTTTCTATAATTTCTCTCCTTTTGCTATCTTCAGGTTGGATTTTTCTAAGGCTATCCCTATATGCTCCCCAGGTTTCCTTCTGATAAGTTAATCCTAATGGAGCTATGTAGACAAATGGTTGTTGTACACACTAGATAGATGGAACTGAAAAAGCCAAGTTTCAGGTTTTCAATCGAAAATAGCAGATACTAAATTTTGACTACAGCCAAAACAAAGGTCATAGAGACATAGATGCAACTGGTTACTATAAAATAGTTCAGGAGGAGGGACAATTTTGACTACAGGGGTGTCAAGGACATGATCAGAAAAAAGACCTAGTTTCATGAGCCTATGATCGAAGACATCTAGGTAGACCTAAGGACATCTGAAGAAATCAAGAGGATGGACTACAACACGTTGACTCTGGAGTAGATTGAATATCTAGGGCCTGCAAATATTCCCTCTAATTTGGTCGATGACAAGAATATTATCAACAACAGATACCTGGCCGAGAAGGTTGTTGACTCTCCTCTACATCTGATTCAGTGGTCCCAAAAAGAATTAACTTCTTTGAGGAAGAGATTCAAACCAATATTGGCTAACACCAATGATTGGTTAACAGCCAAAGGGATCACACTGAAGGAGTCTATTACAAGATCAAAGGCTGAATTTCAAGTAGAAATGAGGAAGAAAGCAGAAAACAGGACCAAAAATAAAGGTGATGTTCCTTCTCCATCTAGGCCTCACAAGCCTAGAATCATCTTTGTTTCTAATAAATCAAAGGTTGTTTAGGAGCTAGAATCAACGGCTAAGGGAGTTGGATAACAAAGCTCCCAGGAATAGGCAACTCAACAAATGGAGACAGATGACAGGCCATCAGAGTAGTAAAGAATTGAGCCTCTACCCTCCCAAGAAGGGGCATAGCCACTTATAGATGTCTCTCTTTCACCACCTCAATCTCCTGTAGCATCTCCTTCACCTCTTTCTCCTATCAGTGTTCCTTATTCTGGAGCCACCTCTCTTTCCAAATTTATGTTTGGTGATCCTCAAGGCACTTCTAGAGATACTCTTCGCTCCTCAGGTTCTATTCCTAGTCTGGCATCTCCTTCTTTCAATCTAGGAGAAAGTTTTACCCTTGATCAATCAACGGCCAGTACGGTTTCACAAGTTACTCCAATCGTGACCACTGTTACCACTAGCAGTGTAGATGTTATCATGGTAACACAAGCTGCAAGAACCATTGCCACAGTAAGTACTTCTCTCCCTCCTTGGATGTCAGCTTTCATGCCTAAAAGGAAGAAGCTAGCCATCTCTACAGATGACTTCGATTTTGGTAAGATAGTGCCGGTGAAAGCTAAGGCCCCTAAGATACTAAGAATCCTTTCAAAATTGGTTGAGGAAAAGGGGCATCAATTTTTGGAAATAGCTAAACCACCGCATGACGTAACCCTTGAGGGTTTTGACATGAGCAGCTATTCCATTTTTCGTGTTGAACTTGGAAAATTTACTCACGAAGGTACAAAAAGTGATCTACAGTCCACAATAGACATCATGGTCTAGAAATTTGACAAAGAAAAGGAGATGAAAGATTACTATAAAGCCAAGGTAGAACAATTGACTGCAGTAGTCAGGAAATTCACCCTTGCCCCTGAAGTAGCAACCCCAGAGGCCTTTTTCATAGATGACCCTATTATTCAAAAGGTAGAGAAAACCTATATGAAAGGGAAAGTGCTAGAGGATTACATTGAAAAGATGCACACTCAGGGAATTTTCTTACTTACAAAAGTTGTTGAGAAGACAAACAAGATGAAGAAGGTGAGGACAGATTTAGAGGACCTTGTCTCACTTATTTCTCAGGACATTGATAGTACAGAGAAATATCTTAGCAAGTGGAGGGAATTGAAAGATCTGAAGAAAAGCACCTTGATATCCATCGGCATTATTTCAAGCAAAGATTCTTATGTTGAGATCAAGGAATCACTAATATATAGGATTCAGGTACTCAAGGAGCTGATTGAAGATCTCAAGTCTTCCAAAGATGCTAGCGAGAAAAGCGATACAGCCCTGTTGAACCAACTAGAAGAATTGCCTTGCGACCTTACCTCCAGGGATAACCAATTTCTCTCAGCAGAAGAGATGATCTGAGAATTCAAAGGTATGATTCAGAGGGATTTCAAAGAAAAAGCATTCTCAATGACTTCTATGGATAACATTTTAGATACTCAGTTAACTCTAGATAATCTAAGATCCAAGTTAACTAGTCATGCCAAGGTAATCATGGCATTGAAGGATGCTATAATCAGGGCCAGAGTCATCTTCAAAAATACTATTGTGCCAACAGTATAGGAATTCATGCATCTATCGCTATGTATGATGCTCATCTGAAGAAGTCTAGCGGCAAGAGTTGAACCATTTTCCCCTTCTCTCTTCTTCCTCTCTTCTCATGCACTTTTGTCATGTAAAAGTGCATGCAATTTTGTAATGTGTAATTACTTGTAAAAAATCTAGAAAAATATCTCAAAAGTCAAAGATGACTCATCTTTGACTAAGATATTTTTATATTTTAATCTTTTTAATTTTGAAAGGTTTCTCCCTATATATAGAGGGGACCTCTTTTGTAAATAGATCTCTAATAATTGAGAGCAAAAACTCTGTTGAAATTGAGACATCTCTTGAGACTTTGTGCTCAACTTGTAAATCATATTTCATCAAATGAATGAGAAACAGGTTTATTTCAGACTTTGTGTTGAAGTAATTTGTGTTATTTAAGAAATGGTTCTTATGTTCTCTTTCCTGATAATCTCTTATCTATTTGATTTAATAAGCAAAGTGTGTTTGTTGATATTATCTAAGGATGTTTCCAAAAGATAGAAGAAAGAATTTAAGCTAATTTTATTTTGGTGATCCTTTTATCCTTTGTAGTTTTAGGCGAAGACTTTGTGCTTTGTTTCACTCTACGGTTACGCATATTCCGGATCAGCGAAGGAGACAACGAAATACTTTGTGCTTACGTATGTTTCCTTGTATACTTTGTTACCTACTTCAAGAGATTTTCTACTCTACACTAAATACCATTCCTAAAAGAAGATGAATGTTCTTAGCCAGCGACCAGGATTTCTCTCTCTTGTTTGTTAGACATCATCTCTGAAAAAAGAGAGGTGGATGTTGTTATACTACCCCGAGTATTATTTTCTGCTTACTTATATATACATATAGCATATAAATATTCATAGGGAACCTCCCCTTGATGAGACGAGAGATTTACCTCGTTCAGATGTGGTAAACCCACACTTTTTGTGATATAAATCTCCTTATACTGTGGCTGATATACCCCTTTTGTCATCAGTTAGTTGACGACAAAATATTCACCCAAAATATTTGGAATTTATAAGATTTGAATCTGTGACCATCTTTTTGGAGAGTACATATTCTTTACTATTAAACAAATTTTAATGTAGCAAATGCAATTTAAAAATAATAATGCAAACTAAACAAAATAAATATTTTCTATAATATTATCACAAAATAATTTTATTAAATTTTTAAATTCCATAAACATTTTAACTCATAGATATTATCAAAATATTTCATTCTCATAATAACAAATAAAAAAATAAATATCTGTTTCAAACTTATTAATTGTTCTCATTGAAGGGGGATGCTGAAAAGTCTTGATTTATATAGATTTGAAAACAAATTTATATTTAATCTTGAACAGTCAAATATTTATTTCTTAAGTTATTAATTGTTGTCCCATTCAAAGGTTTGGCTGAGAAGTCTTCAATTATATAGATTTGAAAACAAATTTATTTTTAATTAAATCTGTTAGATATTTTTATATAACGTATTTTATTTTTGTAGAATTTATACTTGTAACCTTTCTTTTAAAATTATATATTCTTTATCGTTAGAATATATAAATTAAACAAAGTAAAATAAAAATAATAATATAATATAAACTGTTAAATAAAAATAATAATATAAACTAAACAAAGTAAACATTTTTTTTTTAATATTAACACAAAACAACTTTCTTCAAATTTTAAAATCCATAAACTATTTTATCTAATAAATATTATTAAAATCTTTTGTTTTCACAATAACAAATAAATAAATATCTATGTGTTTCAAGAGTGTGGCTGAGAAGTCTTCAATTATACAGATTTGAAAACAAATTTATTTCTAATCATGGGGGGCGGCTATCCTTCCTTTCCTTTTTCCTGGCAACGCTTTCAACAGTTGGATTATTTTTTTCTTACAACTGAAACTGAAATTTATAAAATGAAACATCAATGTATCATAGTTCTCCCACTGAGTTAATAAGTTTATAAAATGAAACATCAATGGGCGAATTGTGCTGCTCAGTAAACACTTATTACAAATTGTAAGTTTATAAGTTATAATAATGTTGTGGGAAACAAGAAATGAACAATTGAAGAAACAAAAATATAATGAGAAACAGGGTTGAGAGAGGTTGTTCATTAAAAATAAATAGGAAAGTATTATAATTCAGAAATATATTTCTTTAATATTTAAATTTGCACAATAAATTATAGATAATTTATATATTAAGAGAAAAAAATTAATATAAAATGTGCATTTTTACTTATGATTTAACGATTGCAAAAAGTGTTTAAAATAAAAAATGTATAAAATCAAATGTCATTAAAATAATTTACTTGTGTCTTTATAAACTCTGCAACATTCATGTTGAAGGAGAATTAGTGCTTCTATTTCCAAAATCTTCCTTTATAAACAATTGCAATCTAAGTATAGAGAATAGGACCTCTAAACAATTAGAATATGAGAATAGGGCTTCTAAATTATTTTCTAATATCTCAATTGGCAACTCATCGTTACTATTATCCATGGATTCACGATAAGTTTATATCCTTCAATTTAACTATAAATATAAATTTATTAATACAAAAATAAAATTAATGTATTACTATAAATATATTAATAGATTTTTTTATAAATATTTCTTTTAATTGATTAAAAGAAAATCTAAAATCAAACTTTTAGAAATAGTTAATTATATTAAAAGAATCTATAATTTACTTAATAACTATTGATAGTGATATAAGTCATATGTGTCAATATGAACATAATGACACAAGAGAAAAAGTTAAGATAAATATGGGTGGAGATTATTCAAAAATACAGGGTTGTATAATATACATATTAAAGCTTTTATGAATGTCATGTCACTATTAGTCATGTGTGTCACTATGAACACAATGACATGAGAGAAAATTTTAAGGTAAAAATGGGTGGAGCTTATTCAAACATGTAATCTCATCTAATAAAGATGGTAAAGTTTTTATGGTTGTCATATTATTTTACTAATTATTTATTTAATTGTTATGTATTTATTTTTAAATTGAGAATAATTTGTCCACTACATCTATCTTTGCTAGTTACCATTGCCATTATATTTGACGAGTAAAAGTCCCTCTAAAACCTCATTATCATTACATAGCCATTTCAACTTAATCTAATGTGAAACGTGACACAAACGTTGTGTTTCTTACAATAGAAGGTTACAAGATGTCTGATTGACAAAATTCATTCCCACTTTGTAATTTGGTTTTTTAATAGTTTTTCCATCAATAAAAACCATATTATAACCATGATATCTTTGTAAGATATTGTGACTCGCAAATATCATAGCATATCCATCCCTCAATAAATCTAGCAAACCATCAACAATCATTTATTTTTTATACTATTAATTTGACCCATTATTCCCTTTCCAAGCTATTATTTATAAGTATATTATTTATGGCTATTGATTTGGTTTTAGAGTTAAAATTGTAGAAAACTCATTGATTAAGCAATGGAACACTCATATTACATCATGAGTAAATATGTTGTGAGAATTAGTTTATATTTATTGAATAATAAAATGCTATTATTTGATATCCCATTCCTCGTGTACTTTGCACCTTAGGGGCATTTTCTAGTTTAGCAAATTTAATACACAATTTAGTATATTTGCCATATGAACATTATCTTATTTTTTAGTATTAAGATTCAGAAGTGGAATGGGTAAATACTTTCCAAGTGTGGATTTGGTGTAGTAAAAAGTTCATTTAATGTGTTATTGTATCATTTCACTTGAATGTCATTGTTATCAATTAAATCTTGAATCTTATGTCTCAATGAGAAACATTTATTTGCAATGTGACTCCAAGTTCTATGATAATCATAATATTCATTCACATCATAATTCTTTGGTAAAGGTTGAGATGAGCCAAACTCATGTTTAAGAGGTAAATGGATCGTATTACATTCACTTAATTGTTTAAACACTTGGTGAGGACTCTAAGCTAATTGTGTAAATTATCATCACTCTTGAAATGGAAGGACAAGCATGTTGAGTGGTTAAAATATTATGTTAACAACATTCTTGGCCTGATTATTAGCATGAAAAGGGGTAATATCATTAGCCTTAGCCTTGAATGTTATTTTACCTTGATATTCAACTCCAGTATAGGTAGTGGCACTAGACCCATATTTAAGCATGTTGATCTCATAGTTCCTAACCACAAGACAAAGTTCATTGAAATATTGACATGTGTTAAACATCATTTTTTCATCAATAGGTTGAAGAAAACTTTGAGAGAAAATTATTTGTAATTTATTATCAAGTAATTGGTGACACGACTTTATAAGCATTATTTTGAATTTAAGCACGTAGTCACTAATAAGTTCTTTAGGTCCTTGTTTATACTAAAAAAGTTATGAAAATGTGACTTGTTGGCTAATGTTGGTTTAAAAATGAGATAAAAAACTACCATCCAAATAATTGAAATAATACATAGATCCCTATGGTAGGGCATAAAACCAATACAAGACATAATCCTCGAGAAATCTTGAAAAGAGATTAGTCAATAATCTATCATTATGTGTAAATTCAAGATATGAAATATAGAATAATTTGATATGATGTGAAGGATCACCATTGCTATTGAATAATTATAACTTAGGTATAATGAAGCTCATAGGCAAGGGATAGACAAGGACCTCATAAACTAACAAATTGATTAATATATCATTAGAAGTAACCTAATGGCCCAGTTTTTTATATTCTTGTGAAAGATGTTGAAGTTGTTCTTGCATGCGTTGAATAATTTTTTGGAGGATGGCATCTTGAGAAGTATTAGAAGCAACATGAGTGGGAATATAAATTCTACTTTTTTGAGAAAGACCATGATGAAAATTTGTAGACTGAAAAATAGGTCTAGAAGTACAAGGCACAAAAGAAGCATTAAACTTAAAATGAATCAACATAGTAACATAAGTACAAGCAATAGGAAGAGCCATAGTAAAAGAATCAATAGTAGTAGTAGCTTCAATACCTAATGTAAAAGGGGAACCTCTAGTAGGTTGAATATAAGCATTCAAAGATTCATTTGCAAGATGTACTTCCTCAGGTATGTATTCCTTAGCTAATTTAATATTATTTTGTTTCTCTCTAGTAACATAATCATGGAACCTATTTCTTTAAGAAACGATGAAATAAAAATTTCAAAGCAAGCTATCTCATGTTTACTTGTAGTAATTTATGAAATATATTAATTCCTAATCTTATCATTAATAGCATTAGAATAAATGATATTAACATCACAAGCATCTATATTTACATCATTTGTGTTTTCATCATTCACATTTATATGATTTACATTATCATCAATAGAAGGAGTAGGAATGACATCGAAGTAATTTGAAAAAAATCAATCTTTAGTCCTCAATCTATCACTTTGCTTAGTACATGTCTTAGATTTGGATTTTTTAACTGGCACAAGATATAAATATAGAGAACATGCAAAAAGAAAGGGATAATGATATCAGAATGAGAAGACAAAACCTTAAAGAAATAATAAAATTTTAAAAAATGTAATAGAAAACCTTAAATGGAAAGAGAGCATGAAACTCTAAGGTTGATATTCTATAGGGAAGGTTTTATCAAAAGATGAAACCCTAGGTTGTGTAATTACAAGATTAGGTTCACCAAAAAAAATTTGGTGGGTGAACAAGTATTAAAAACACTTCACTAACCACATAAAAGGGGAAAAACAATTCATATGTGATATAATTACAAAAAAAAGTAAATAAAGACCTAAGTTATCAAGTGAAAGAAGATGAATGGCATGACCTTAAGTAATTGATAATTGAAACGTGAAAATAGAGATGCATACATGATTTATTACTTATTTGAGTTATGAATAAAAATGAGAATGTTGAAAAATGGATCCTAGAATAGTGCAAAAGAATTTCCAGAATGTAGATAGTGACCATAATTTTATGGCTTGATAATGGAAATACTATGAATGACATGTATTGAAAGTGACAATCCTCTTGAAAGTGATTGCCTATTCCCAAAATGTTTGTGTATATCCTTTCAGCATAAAACCTTTTAAAACCCTTTATCAACAAGTGATACTCAAAACTTCTTTCTGATACGTAAAATGCTGTATGTTGGTGTTATAATCCTTTCTCCTTTGCTTGAGCTCAAGTACACATAAAAAGACATAAAAAATGGTGATCTTTTTTAGTGGACTTCCTTAGTAGATCAATGTGAGACCTCCTTGATAAAAAATGATAGCATAGGCCTTTCACGATGTGTCAAATGGATTAAGGTACATGTGTATATATATACATCTTTGAATTCAAATTGGGGTTCATTCGCATGTATGTTAACCATTAAAAAGTGTGAAAGTCGATATTCAAGGCATGCAAAACATGGCATTATGGAACAAAGAACCCACAATTTCTCAATGACCAAAATTTTATAACATGACAATGGTCATGACCCCTTGTGGACTGTATAACTTCGTTAAAGGTAACTAAACTCATAAAATAGATATCAATATGTTTTTATGAGTGTGTTTGAGTATCTCAAGGAAAATAAATGACATATCTCAAGATGCTCATGAGCATAAGGTGATAGGATAAGATTGCAAAGAGTCCAATGTGAAGGGAAATATTGCAATAAGAGCCTAATATGAACCAATGATCCAAACATCCAAAAACATAAAATCATTTCAACTACAATACTTATACCAAAATTAGGTGTCTAAAACATAGTATGTGAAATCTTCTCTTTTGAGATATATGATAAGCAGGGTCATCCCACACCTCAAAAGAAGGGAATATGATATAATAATGACATCTTAAATCACACGGTGATACATAACATATCTTCCTTTGTTCTTGCACATGGAAGCCATCACATGGTAGTACACAACATATTTTTCATTGTTCCCACACATGCAAATAATCACATGGTGGTATACAACATAGTTTCTCTTGATTTTACACATAGAAGTAATAGCATGGTGGTACATGACATACCTTAATTGGTCTCACCTTGAGACATGCATGCATTTAGACACAATGTAAACAAAAATATATGGATCTATAAAGACAATTTCACGATCTTCACTACAATCATGTCTATTTATTTTTAGCCTCATTTTATCTCAATTATTTCAAAAACTCCTTGATTATGGATTTATATTGAAAAGTATTCACATATAGATGTTTTTCATATGTTTTCAGGGGTACAAAATTTTATATCACAGACACAAGAGCTTGAATGCTAGTTCCAAAAATTTCATTGCCTCTTTATATGGATATTAGTTGAAATATATCTTCCTTTTGACTTTTAGCTTGCTATCATTAATTTAATCACTTTGATAACTATCAACAGATGGTGAGCTAATTGAAACATACCCATACATCCCAATTATTGATTTTACTTTGACATATACACACACCCACATATAAAAGTAGGACCTTGTTTAGACACATAAATTTAGTACACTTGTTAATTATTGTGGTATTTATATATTCATGTGTTATGGAAGGACCATATCAATAGATGGAGGAGGGCCATATATATATGGGGAATTTTTCCATTTGACTGGGTAGTGCTCATATTTCTTATGTTTTGTTTGAATTTTTACATGTTCTTTTAGTTTTATTCAGTATGCAACACTTTTGACTAGATATGTTTGTCTTATCAGTTATATGGCATGTCTCCTTTCTCTTCTTCCTTCTTTATCTTTCTATCCCCTCCTTATTTTTATATTTTTTATTTTATTTTGGTGAAGCTTTCTAGTTTTTTACATGATCATGTAATATGGTCTTGAGTGACCAAGAACATATAGTGTGGTCCTCGTCGAACGAGGAATGTACCATGTTAATGGTATTATTTATTGTGTGTGTCATTTGACTATTATTTTTATGTTTATCAATGTTTGTGATTCTTTTTCTTAGTATATATTTCTCATTGTGTGTCACATTACGTGCCAAAAATCTCCTAATTTAAAATCAAGAATTATATAAATACACAAATGCATTAATGCATTAGGGACAAGAGATTTGCATTAGATTTATCTCTTAAAGTTGTAAAGACAATGATTTCATGTATGATAGTAGCACCCATGTACCAAAAGTAGAAATCAAAAGTTTAGTGATCAAACATGTAGCATGTACAAGTTGTTGCATTCTTTAAAGGATAAGGGTTGGGACACTTGCCTTTCCATGTCTTCTTATTAAACTACATTATACTTGTGTGTTATTCTCAAGACCTATACTCTAAAGGGGTTATGATTGAGACATGCCCTTGAACCCATCACCTCCCCACTCATTTTTTATGGGTTTACAAGAATTCGAGTGTTGATTAGAGTTTTAAGAGAGAAGATCAATTTCATAGAGATAAAAGCAAAAATATTGAAAATTAAGTGAGGTTTTCAAAGAAAAGGAACAGAGGAATAAGAGATGTCAAATTTATTTCTCAAAATTTTAAAATTTCGAATTATGTATAATGTATGGTCCTAGGAGTGACATCAAAGGAGTGTATAGTTTTAGTCATTCATGCAAAGTTATCTAATAACTCCGAATTTTATGGGTTTTGTTCATACCATTCCTCACTATTTTCAACTTCAAATTGCTTCCAAATTTATGAAAATTTAATATTCTTCTCATATCTCTAGCTTTGCACATTTTAATTATTCTAGAACATTCTTTTATGCAAGTAGTTTCTATTTTTATTGTTATGTTAGGATAAATATAGTTAGTTTTGAATCTCACATGTTTATGGATAAATGTATTAGATTTTGATGTAAAACATTTATCCCATAAAATACTTACCTATAGGAAGTGCAACCATGGGGTTGAGGCAATGATCTTTTATAACATTGCTTGGTTTCACAGTGCCAAACATATTCCAAAACATTTGATGGGAAATCTCAACAATAATACCCATTTTTTATCTAGAGGGAGCATTAAGTATTCGTAATCTTGACCCCCACACCAAATTACATCAATTTAATATTACATTTTTATTAAATCCTACCCTATTTAGTTTAATATATTTTAAATTTAATGCTAGAAATCAATTTTAAAATTTTGTAAAGCTTAGATTTAGATGTACGCTCACTCAGTAGTTGTAATCTGCTATATGTAATCTAAAACATGGGCATAGATGTCAATATCTATGTAACTTTTAACTTCTACATCAAAAAAAATTCTAAAGCTCAAGGACTTTCAAGGCATCAAAGTATTTTCTAACCTGAAGATTTACATTAACAACCTACTTATAATTATCCAAAAGCTTCAGTTCTTAAACATGTTCAAGCTACATTTATGTTTGTGATTACACTTGTATTTGAGAGTTGTATCTATTAATAGCTCTAAATAAGAAGTGATTTTCCTTCTCCCTTTCCTTACACATGTTGTATCTATTAGAAATTGTTTTGTTTATCAATAACATACTTAAATGTTTTTTTTTGGTAAGCGTTTAAAACTCTAAATATTAACAAATATATTATTGAAAAAAATTTACAATACTTATTTTTTTATATTTAAAAAGAGCATGACAATTTTACATAAAATAAATGACAATCAATTTGTTGGGTGAATATTTTTTCACCAGCTAACTGATGGGCAAAACAGGTCCCTTCAACCGCAGCATAGGGAGATTGGTCAGCGAGATGTGCAAGTTTACCACATCAAAAGGGGACAAATCTCTCCTCTCATCAAGGGGAGGTTCCCTATAAATATATGTAGAAAATAACACTCAGGGGTAGGACAACACCATCCATCTCTCTTTTTTTAGAGATGATGTTCATAAACAAAGGAGAAATCCAAGTGAAAATAATGAAGGCACTTCTCTTCTTTCATAAGTGGTCTTGTAGCAAATAGCAGGAGTTTTTTTTTATAGGTAATAAGTAACTGGTAACAAGGGGCGTAGTAATCAACAAAAAAAAGTGTAGCACAAAGTCTCCACCTCAACTACCCAAGAGTGAAATGCGAAGGATAATGGGGGCAGAAATTCATGCTAAGATCTTTTACATAGAAATAAATAGACAAACACACTGAAGGCAATTGTGGTAGCACAAAGTCTTCACACAGTTGGCTTCAGGACACCTTCCTGATTACTTCCACTAATTTTGCTTATTTCATTCAATGGACAAGAATGCCTTCAGGAAACAGACATAAGAATAATTTCCTAAATGACACAAGCTATTACAACACAAAGTCTGAAAGTAACCTGCTTTCTCATTCAAAGAAATAAATATGATTAACAATCTGAGCTCAAAGTCTCAGTAATTGCCTCACAATTTTGGCAAAGTTTTGCTTCTATAACTCAAAAAGATATCTTTTGCATAAAATAGGAGATTAAAATATATAGCAGCGAAGGAAGACTTGGAACTTTGTTTCATAGAAAGACCCATGCTGCATTCAATGCCTTGAATGCATTTTCAATTTTGTCAAGGGGCCATGCTAGGACAAGGCGTCTGCCTTAACTGTGGCATGTCAATTCATCTCAAAATATCTTATCCTCAGCATGGGTTGTCTGGTCTTTCTCCAAATATCTACACCATTGTCCCCTTGCTTTTATTTCAAGGGAGAAAAATAGGCCACATCTTTTAATGCTTGTGAGCTCAGATGTCTACTTGGTGGACTGTTCCACCTATTAGAAATAACTCCTACGTAGATATTTTGGGTCTTTCCCTCTTTCCTGTTGTAATTGGAGCTCTTGGGCTATATTTTCCATTTCTACTGGCTCTTTCGACTCCCTCTTCAGCTGGTCGCTAAGTTTGTTTTCAAGTTTCTCACAATATTTGAAAATCAATGAATATTTCATTACCCTGAATTTGACGTTCACGGGGACGTCATTGGTCACTGGTTGTTTGAACCATTTTGAACCATGAACTTTTAAACCTTTGAAATTTCATTGGTTCACTGGTTCAATGGTTTGAGTGGCCTTCTCAGATCCTTGGTTCCATCACTTCTTTGGTTCATTTGCTTCTTTGCTTGTCGGTTGAACCATCTCTTTGAACTAGTCTCTAGAATCTTTCGCTTCTTTCCTTTTCTCAGAGCTTTCATTGAACCGTTGAACCCGTTGAACCTTTGAACCATTTTGGTTCAAATTTCAATGGTTCATCCTATTTATTATAAGCCTTTGTTTTCTCTAAGTCTTTCGAAGCTGTGAAATTCCATCAGCTTTATCAAGCCTACAGAGTCTATAGAAACCAGCCTGCAAAGTCTGTAGAATCAAGCCTACAGAGTCCGTAGAATCAAGCCTACAGAGTCTATAGAATTAAGCCTATAGAGTCTGTAGAAATAGGCCTATAGAGTCCATAGAATCAAGCCTGCAGAGTCTGTAAAAACTAGCCTATAGAGTCTGTAGAATCAAGCCTGCAAAGTCCGTAGAATCAAGCCTGCAGAGTCCATAGAAACTAGCCTACAGAGTCTATAGAATCAAGCCTATAGAGTCCATAGAATCAGGCTTGTGGGCCTTTGATCATTCCTTCAACTTTATATCTTTGGAACCCCCTGAAAGGAAGGTGTCCCTTTGGGCCTTGAGAAAGGTCCATTTCCTGGTCATCGAGAGCCCCCCGCAAGGGTACCTGCCCTTTGGGGTCTTTCGAGCGGCCTTCTTCTTCAAATCCTTCAGAAAAAATGTCTAAAAGAATTCCTTCAGATGTTTTTTCTAAAGGAAACCTTTCCTTTACCCTAGCCGCTTTCTGTTAGGCCTTTGATCATTCCTTCGGACAAAATGTCCGAAGGATTTCCCTTGTAAAATTTGCCATAGAAAATCTTTTCAAAGGATATCATTTTGTTCCATTTTGTTCACTACCCTCTACAAGGGCACTTGGCCTTTGGGCTTTGGGGGACTCCTTTGAACCTTTCGATTGAATCGATCGATTGAACCAACTTTGGTTCAACGGTTCAATCTTGTGTTCCGTTCATTCAATTGACCGCTTGAACCAACCACTTTGAACCAATCTCATTGAACCTTTAAACCTTTGAATCTTTTTGGTTCAAGGTTTAACGGTTTAATCTTTCTTCTTTTCATTAAGTCTTTTGAAGCCGTTGAACATGCCGAAGCGGTTAAACTTTGAAGTTTTTCCGAAGCGCTTAACTCTTTAAGCTTGCTGATGTCATTGAACCTGTTGAACCTTTGAACCTGTTGGAAGCAGGGTTCAATGGTTCAATGGCTCAATCCTTTGTTTAAAGCTTGCCGATGGACCTTTTGGTTGAACCTGGGTGTTGAAACAACCTTGAAATTGCTTAAGTGTTGGAAACTTATTCCTTTGTGAGAGCTCGCCTGTTGAAGTTGTTGGACCTGTTGAACCTGCGAATCCCTTAGCTGAAAAAGCTTGAATAATGAAAATTTGAATACTCAGAACAATTTTTGAGAAGGGAAGAGAGAATTTTGGCCTTGAGGACCAAAATAGTTCATATGTTGTCCCAAAAATAGAGCGACAGATTCTGGGAACAATAGCTGGCTCTAGTTGGGGAACTTCCTTCAGTTGAAATTTTGAAATAGTTGAGGGGAGTAGAAACTAGAATCTCCAGTGCCTTTAAGTATGACATTGGGATGTGGAGTCATGTTACCCAAAAATAAAGGTTCCAAAAATAAAAATGAAAAGCATAAAACATAACTAAAAACTATACAAATATACATATATACAGATGATCTTATCTAATACTTCAAGAATTGAAGTGCTTCAGATGCTGCCCATTATGAGGAAGAGAAAAGGGCGTGCCATCTTGATACTTCAATAGGAAACTATTTTCACCATTGAGCTGATGGATAGTAAATGGGCCTCTCCATAGGGAATCAAACTTACCATGCATTCCCTTTGGTTCTCTCCTTTTGTCCCATAGTAGGACTTGATCTCCAATCTAAAAATCACGGGTTTTTATTTTTTGGTCGAAGAGCCTCTTCACCAGACTTTGATGTGTAGCAATTTGATTCAACACCATAGTTCGTTGTTCATCCAACTCAGTCAAGCACATGATCCTTTTGTTAATGGAGCTTTCATATGTTTGATCTTCGACCACCTTTTCCAGTTTTAATGCTGGGAATTCTAGGGTGATTGGTATTTCTACATTGAGACCATACAAAAGTTGGAATGGTGACATACCTATCGCCCTTTTGGGTGTAATTTTGTCTACCCATAAAGCATCAACCAATGTTTTATGCCAGGTTCGTTGGTTGTCATCCTCTAGCTTCTTGATGATGGTCACAAGGTTCTTGTTGCTCGATTTTGCTTGGCCATTCCCTTGTGGAAAAAAATTAGAGTGGGAGAGGGTAATCCCATAATAAAAATAGAACTGAGTGATCTCATGAGAAGTGAAATAGGCTACATTGTCTGTGAAAATCTTGGTTGGGACCCCAAACCTAGAAATGATGTTTTCCTTGAGGAAATCGCATACTACTTCTGAAGTAGCATGCTTGGTTGGAATTGCTTCCACCCATTTGGTGAAGTAATCTATGGCTATGAGGACATAATCATGTCCAACACTTGAAGATGAGTTTACAACACCAATGAAATTGATTCCCCATTGCTGAAATGGCTCTTCTATTACCACTGGCTTGAGAGGCAAAGCAACTAAATTGGGTTTTCTAATGAACTGTTGGCACAGTTCACACCTTCGTACCCATTTGTATGCATCTTTAAAAAAGTATGCCAGTAATACCTGGCTCGTAAAATATTATGGACAGTCACAGGCACAAAAAAATGTCTTCCATAAGCCAGATTATGGAAGGACTTCAAAAGTTGGTTCTGTTGCTCTTTATCCACACAGCAAAGGAACACTCCATCAAGGCTCCTCTTATACAGGGCGTTGTCCCACAGGACAAAATTGACAAATTTTAATTTAACATTCCTCCTTTCTTTATGAGGTAGGTGAGCAGGACACTCACCATAGGTAAGGAAATGAGCAATATTTAAATACCACTCATTCATGGTGGAGACAAAGAGGACTGTTGGTGTGTCTTCGACTTCTGCTACTTCATGCCCTACTTCTTCAGGTCTGTTGTCAGCAATCAATTGGCACAAGCCCCTTCCTCGTACAAGCTTTGTTGGTTTGAAAAAAAGATCAAAACTCTTAGATTTTAGCAATCCAATTTCCCCTTTTAGTTCCAAACTCCTACTGAGTTAATAAAGATTTAACTGTGGTATCGAGAACTAGGGCAATAACTTGTGAATTCAAGATGTAAAAATGGAAGTGCTTTACTACCTTTACCACTGCATAAGCATGCTTCTCCATGTTTGAATACTTCAGTTCATGAGCTTTGAGAGGATAACTCATGAAGGATATGGGAGATTCCACACCTTATTTTTTTTATTGAACTAGAATTGTTGAAAGTGTGTGCTCAGAAGCATAAATGTATATGGTGAAATCTTTGGTATAATCTGGACAAACTAAAATTGGGGCATGGATAATAGCTGTCTTGATGTCTTGAAATACCAATTTGCCTTCTTCAGTCTAGCTAAAAGTGGCCTTTCCCTTCATCATGCTCACAATATGGTGAGTCTTCTCAGTAAACTCAGGGATGAACCTTCGTAAAAAATTCACCTTTTTGAAGAAAGAGTGAACTGCGGTCTTACTTGTGGGCAGGGTAAGCTCCTAGATGGATTTGACTCTTTTTGAGTCAATCTTTATGCCTTCTCGAGCTACAATGTGTCTGAGAAGTTTCCCTTTTGTTACTCCAAAAATAGACTTCTTGAGATTTAGAAAAATGCCATTCTGGCAGTAGCATTCCAACACTTGTTGTAAATGGCGCACATGATCAGGGTGATGCTTGAAAAAGATGGTCAAGTCATCAAGGTATACCATAATGAACTTACCCATTTCATCTTTAATATCAAGGTCCATTGCTCTCTAGAAAGTGGCACCAACATTTATCAGGGCAAAAGGCATTCTTTGATATGTAAAGGTGCCCCAAGGTGTGGTGAAGGTAGTCTTGTGCTGGTCTGCTTCACTGACGTCTACTTGATTGTACCCTGAGAAGCTGTCCAACATTGATAACATCTCTGAACTGGTCAGTGTCTGAAGAACTTGGTCCATGATGGGTAGAGAATAGTTATCCTTTAAGGATGACTGATTCAAATTTTTGAAGTCCACATAGAGCTGAATTTTTCCATTCTTTTTCCTTATAGGTACTATGTTAGCAATCCGTGTGGAATGATGGATTGGAAAAATTATTCTAGCATTCAGCATTTTTTATATTTTAGATAGAATAGTACCTGATATCTTTAGATTGTATTGCCTAAATTTTTACTTGTAAGGCACCGAATCACCCTTGAGAGGAATTTTGTGGCAAATTTTATCAGGCCTGATCGACTTCAGATCATCATAGGAGTACGCTAGGACATCCATGTACTGGTGAAGCAAAGCAGTGAAATCAAACTTTTCTTCCTGAGTGCAACACTTCTCAATGTTCACCATCTTGGGATTTTCTTTGGTACCCAAATTTATCTGATCAAACTCTTGAGAGGAGCTTGAATCCATTTGTTGTTGTTTGATGAACTTGTCGTGCTTATCAAATAGCTTTTCAAGAGAAACTAATCCTTTGGGAATTTTATTCCCTTTGAGTTGCAGAAATTCTTCACTTACATCTGAACATGATTCAGGGGTGGGTTCAAGCTTCTAAGCTCACTGCGTTCGAAGTGAAGCTATTCAAAGCTACCTTTTTGTTCTAGGAAGGCAATGATTTGGTTGTCGCCATTGAACACTTGCCAATGATTAGCATTGTTAGGCACACTTGGTCAAAAGACCAGTTTGATAGTGTGCTTGTCTCCTTTAAAAATTGAGTGAAAAACCAAAATATTTGCTAAAACAGCCAAAGCATCAGTTCAGTCATTGAATTCCCTAAGAACTACAGAGATGTTGAAAGCATCAAAACTTTAAATTTGATCCCAAAATAGATTGCAGTAATGGCACAATCTCTTATTTTTAATTTGTTACAAGTTTCTCACTTGACAAACCACCAGCTCAGCATCTCCTTTAGCATGAAGGAGCTTGATGCCCTTGTCTTGAGTGGCCTTCAATCCAAGCAGCATCGATTCATATTTAACAGTATTGTTAGTATTGTTGAACTATAATTTGTATGATGAAGGAAAAATATCGCTTTGAGGAGATATCAACACAATCCCACCTTCTAAACTGGTAAAGGAACAACTGCCATCAAATTCCAGTAGCCATACCTCATTAGAAGCTGACCTTACCTTAGATTTTTCTTTGTGTGGAGGGGAGAGTTCTTTTGCGCTTGCACTGTGCTCTCTCATGTCTTCTGCTATTTTATCTGAACTAACTTTTAGATTGTCATTTTCAAAGGTTTCATCAGCTAAGACGGGAACATCCTCTGTAGTCAAGAAGTAATTACCCATGCCTGAAGACTCAAATAAAATTTGAGCTTCAAGTGTTGATGTTTGAGTGACCACATATTTTACTTCCTTCTCAAGGAGCAATCTCTGCATAATGCCTTTGACTAGAATCCTTGCCTCAGACAAGTCCACACTTAATTCTCCACAAACGTCCTTGCAAAAATTTTGCCCAAGAAGGATGTCATATGAGGTTGGGACGTCAGCCATCAGGGTTAGATTGTAGGAATTCAAATTTAGACATTTGAATTTTAGTTTTCTTGACATGGTCGACTATATCAAATGTCTGAAATGAATTATGAACAGGGGAAGGGAGTTCGTCCCTCTAGTTTTTAGGAGGGGGAGGACTGATCTACGAAATTGAAGTTGAAGGTGCAGAAATGTTTGGGGTAATTACTTTTTTGGTAATCACTAGGTCCTTTGGCTGGAAAGGTAGAGAAGTTCCCTATTTGGAAATTAAAATTGCAGGCTAAGATCGTTCCTCTATTTTTTCTTTATCAACTTACTGGGTTGATTGATTCTTGGATCAGGTGAACACAACGTATGATCCCTCAATTGCTTTATCTTCACTTCTAGGTTCATCCTGGTAATTCAAGAAACCAATGTTGGAGTCGCCAACTAATTCTTCTTCTCCTTTTACAAAGAGATTAGCGTCATCTTTTGGATTCGACTCAGGCTGGAAGGAGAAATCTGATTCTGCCTCAAGATATCCAACTGCTGAATTGGTTGGAGGTGCTTCAATGGCTAATTTTCCCTGA
Source organism: Torreya grandis (assembly GCA_037957365.1). Classification (NCBI taxonomy): domain Eukaryota; kingdom Viridiplantae; phylum Streptophyta; class Pinopsida; order Cupressales; family Taxaceae; genus Torreya; species Torreya grandis. The sequence continues at coordinate 904,194 of JARHVA010000498.1, read as the reverse complement.
GTGGGAGGAAGATGATTTGTTTGCCCATGATTCCAGGTAGCATTGCCTTGGTATGACTGATTGGGGAATTTCCTCCTTGGTATATCTCTATACAAAGGGGTAGATGACATCACTTGCTCCATTTGCTTTCTAAGAGCAAGCTACTCATTTGCCAGCTTTTGCACCATTGGATTAGTGGTGCCTGTAGGTGAGTATTCAGAAGATAAAGAATATTTACCTCTATTAGGATCTCTCCTTATCTTTCCTACCAAGATAAGGTCATCTTCCACTTCAGTATCCAAATCCTAAGCAGCAACAAGATCTATATGGCCAGCCCGTCTCAATAGGAAACTCACTTCAGGTAGCTGTGAGCTGATGAAGAAACATGTAAGGTTCTAAGGTTGTTGGCTGAGCTATTGCAGGAATCTTGTTCCTCAGCTTGTCAAATTTGGAAATGAAGTCCCTCATAGGTTCATGAGGTTCTGTCTTCATTTGTGTGAGCTGGGCCAGCAGGGCATTCGTATCTTTAGTAGGGTTAAACCTTGCTTTAAACTTAGCTTTGAGAGTGTTCCAGTCAGTCATAGTTTGGGCCTGTAGATGATAGAATTAGTCTGCAGTAGCACCTTGTAATGTCTCTACAAAGAGCCTGAATGCCACATCTTTATACTCCATGCCTATCACACCATAGGCTATGCTAAAAGCTGTAATGTGTTCATCAGGATGAACTCTCCCATCACCAAAGAATTTGGAGAAATTCTTCTTTGAACTACGTGGTAGCTCATGTAGGGGTGGAGTTAAATTGAGTGGACCACAAGAGTTATCCCAGGGGCCTTGAACTACCATGATTTGATTATGGAAAGGGTGGATAACAAATATGGGTGGAGTATGTATAAGTAAAGCTCTAGTAACAACAAAAAAAGAAGCTCTGCCTTGTAGTGGTGACCTAGTATTGGAAGAGGGAAGACTCCTAGTTCATTGAACTTGAAGTTGTGGAGAAAACAAATCAAAATTACTCTTCTGCTGCAACTCAAAAATAGGGTCAACAACACCTTGGGCTATCTAGCTTCTAGTATAGCATGGAGTTGCCAGATTATAGAGTAAAAATGGAAAAGAACTGGCCCTGCTTCAGCTTGAAGCTTGAGGCTTCAAACTGCGCGCTATTCCGCATCGGAGTTGCCAAAAAATTGTTGGGTGAATATTTTGTCACCAACTACCTGATGGACAAAATAGGTCACTTTAGCAACAACATAGGGAGATTGGTCGGCAAGATGTGTAGGTTTACCACATCAAAAGGGATGAAATCTCTCCTCTCATCAAGGGGAGGTTCCCTATAAATATGAGGAGCTATATACTATATATATGCAGAAAATAACACTCAGGGGTAGGACAACACCATCTGTCTCTATTTTTTTAGAGATGATGTTCACAAATTGTTGATGTAGTGGATTTCACCTAGGGGCAGGATGCCTAGCTCCTGCCCTTCCACAAGTAACAATGGAAACTCCCCTCTCACCTGTGAGACCGACGAAGCTGGAGGGGAGAGTCTCTGGATAAGGGCTAGCTCCATCTGATGTATCTTATAGGCCCTGGTTTCTCCTACTGATAAAAATGGAAAAAGGGGGGGAGATGAAAAGAGAGAGAGAGATGCTGAAAACAGAACCTAAACCTAAAAATGAAAAGGTGATACACTAGAAAAGTTGACCCACCCAGCCCAAATATACACTTTTCACCAAAAAGAAGCACCCATACACTTCATCTGAAGTGGGAAGCTCTTCTGCAATAGTCAACTAGGGGTCTATGGAAATACAAGGAGGAAGAAACCACCAGAGGCGTCCTCAGACATACTTATGGCAGCCATTTCATAGGCACCTACATTCCCCTGTAGACACTTCTGGAAGACGTACAGAAAGGAGACTTCACAATGCACTGGACATGCTGTAATCGACCTATGAAAAGCATGAAAGACAATGAATTAACACAAAAGAAGAAAATAGACATATACTTTAAAGTGCAAGTCCATATAGAGGTAAAATGCTAAGTCCTGATTCAAGGTAAAATCTGGCAGAGCTCTGCCTTACAAGGCTCAAGAGATTTTTGGGCAGAGTTTTGCCTTAAGGCTGAGAGAATGGATCCTTTTCAAATGATAATTTTTACAATATATAAAGAGAGGGGAAGAGAACCTGGCACCTCTTTTGAATAGAGTTTGGTGCCCTTTGATGAGTTGGCCCATGTGCACTGAAAAGATCAGAAAGAGGAAGTCACTGTTACTGATGTCATTCTTCTAGAAGAGGCCTGCTGGAACCATGTTGTATAATTGCCAAAATTGACTTTGGCATTCAAGAATTAATGTTGAAGCACATGATACACCTCTTTTCTGCAAATAGATTGCATTTTGTCCCCTTTTAAATGCAAACTGGAGAAGACAGGTTGCACCATTTACTATTTGCACCGTTTGGTGATCATCTGGCAATAAATTGCCTTCCCTTTGCCACTTGGACTGCTTTGTCTCTTTCTGCTCCTTGTCTTCTTCCTGCTTTGTCTCCTTTTGCTCTTTCAGCCCTAAGGGGCGATCTTTTGGTGGGTCGTTGCGTTCCTTGGGCTCTTTTCATGGTTGGTGCTTTTCTTTCAGCCTCTTTTGCCGTGGACAAAATATTCGCAAGAATGATCTCACGCTCGCTTCCTTTCCTTTGGAGTATTTTCTCAAGTTTTGTGTCATGACCCTTTTCTAAATTTCTTTGGACTTTTTGTCCGAAGGAATTCCTTCGGACAAAAAGTTTGAAAGAATTCATGACTAAACAAAAATCCGAAAAAATTACCCTTTGTGGCTATCTTACCTTTGAAGTGCTTCCTACCCTCCGCAAGGACATTTGAACTCAGAACTGCCCTCTGCAAGGGCACTTGCCCTTCAACTTTAGGACGTCCCCTTGAACCAACCTATTGAACCAACCCATTGAACCAAAAATGGTTCAACGGTTCAACACTGCGTGCCACTTGTTTGAACCAAGCCTTTGAACTGTTGACTTGAACCAAGCATTGAACCAATCCATTGAACCAATTCAACAGTTCAACACTGCACACCATTCACTTGAACCAAGCCTTTGAACTATTTGCTTGAACCAAACGTTGAACCAATCCGTTGGACTGATTCAACGGTTCAACACTGCGCGCTGAGCCTTTGAACTGAGCATTGAACCAAGGCTGATGAACCTAGTGATTGAACCATCCGATTGAATCAAAGTGATTGAACCAATGCGTTGAACCAAGCCGAAGCATTGAACCAACTAAATTGAACCAAGGCATTGAACTTGAGCGATGAACCTGCCGATTGAACCAAGGCGTTGAACCAAGGCATTGAACCGATTCAATGGTTTAATGGATCAAAAATGCCAACCTTCCTTGTGAATTTCTTCATACAAGAGCCCGAAGAAGCCTTGTAAAACCCAACACTTTTTGAACTGATTCCTCATGCGCTAAAAGACTAACTTGCAAAGTCTGTAAAAAAATCTTCTTTGCAAAATTAGTAGAAACTTCACCTACAGAGTCAGTAGAAACTATACCTGCGGAGTCTGTAGAAATAGACCTGTAGAGTCCATAGAAATTCCACCTCTAGAGTCCGTAGAAATAGACCTACAGAGTCTGTAGAAATAGACTTGTAGAGTCTCTATAAATTCCTGGACTTGTGCAAAATAAGAAAAAATGAATTGGCCTAGAACAACAGGGGAATAAGGGGACCGATTTTTGGCCTTTTGGGCAAACAATGGTCAACAAATTGGCAACTCCCAGGGGAAGCATGCCTGCTATGCTTAGAGACCAGTTGCCTTGTAGTCCATTGGGCATAGAGTCAGAATGCAACTTTGAAGAAAGTTAACAACAGCCCCAAAAGATCCAAGAATCAAACATGAAACTTTTACCCCACACACAAAGGAAAACACACAAGGCTAAAAATGCTACTTGTGCAAACTGCACTTAGGGAAAGCAGGAAAGACAACTGAAAACAAGCTACTATATACAACTAACCAGGTGTATTTGCCTCCCTCTTGGATCAAAGGGAAAACTTCTTAAGTCCCCTTCCTGGCAAGAAGACTTATGGTGCCAGACAAGTGGCTGAATGAAAAGGAGATTTGGTGACTTGCTCCTCTTGCCTGCCACCTGGGTTGGCTTGTATCCAAGTGGATCAGATTCGAACATGCTTCCAACATATGCATACTCTGTTTGTTCCTAGAAGCTTGTTGAATGCTGGTACTTCATACTGGTGCATTGCACCAAGAAATCAATGGCTACTGGCTCATCACCATAAGCCCTTTGATTTGCACAGTCCTTCTGCAATGCATCATTGTTTGACCCATTTCCTTCTGCTTCATTGGAGCTCCTGTCAAACTCATCCTTTGCTTCCTCTTGGACTTCTTGAAGAAAGGTGACCGTGATGATGTCTGAAATGGAATCACAAAATGATTGCTCATCCCACAGAACATCACCTCTTTGTTTAAAGCTTTCTTCTTCAAGGCCTTCCTCCAGGAAGATAGACCTCTCCTTTTCCTCCTCAAAGATTAGGGTCTCTATATTTTCAAAGATATTCTCCTGATCCTCCTTGGCATAATAGTCCTCCTTATCGAAACAGTAAGGAAGTTCATCAAATAGAGGGGAAGAGAGCTCACCATGGTTATGTCCCTCTTCATATTGCTGGAACATCCGCATGTATGCGTGCCCTGTGTCTTCTCCATTACTGAAGAGGTCTTCACAAAGAGCATCGAATATGATTTCTTCTTCATTGTCGCTCATGATAGCCTCTTGGGAAACTGCAGATTGGATCTTCTGCTCCTCACTTGCCTCCTGCAGAACAAGTTCCTCCTTGAGAAGGGGTGAAGTGGGAAAACCATGTGGAAGAGGAGGCAGTCCTTGAGCTAGAAACAAATGATTCTTCTCCTTCCACTTGGCCAACACTTCATCAATATCAGGTGTGGCCTAATATCTCTCCTAGAAATGTGTAGATGGGGTGTGTTTAGACATAAAATGTGCCATTTTGTCTGAACCGTCCATCACACGTTGGATGAGGAATCTCTCTCTGGATTCCAAATCTGCAATTCTTCTGGCTATATCCTCTTAGAAATGCCCTTCTTGGAGGTCACCAGCATCATCATGAGCAAGAGAAGCCCTGTCTTCTTCAAGGTTTTGAGAAAAACCCTTCTTCTCCTCCTTCATGCCCCATGATTCTACTATTTTCTTCCAGTTCAAGATCTCAGAGTTGGAATTTTACTCCTGTGAATAGGAAGCAACTTTGTTTTCTCCAAGGATCTGGGGCTCCTCCACAAGGTCTGGAAGTTCTATCTCTCTTTCACGAAGCAGCCTCATACTAGCCTCTAAATCTTCAATTTTCTTGGCTAGATTATCCTGAAAGAGTCTTTCTTGAAGGTCACCAACATCATCATGTTGAGTAGGAGCAGTTTCAAGAGAGATGTGATGGTTCATAAAGTTCCCCCCAAAATAAGATTCATGATATAAGGAGTTTAGAAGGTTCATCTCCATGGGAGGTTGTTATAGTTCCCTTTGATGCTTGAAGGCTAGGAGTACGGGGTCAAGAGCAGGGTTGGTTGATGTATCAGATGAGCTGGAGTGAGCAAGTGTCATCTAATAGAAAGGATTTGGTGTACAAGAGGGGGCTTTCTTTAGGATAGGAGGGGGCACACAAGGCTGACTGCCTTGCATGAATGGATTCCTCCACTTTGCTACCTCCTCCTCCATGGATTGCAAGGCCTGAGCTTGCCTGAACAAACATGCCTCTTTGTACATCAGGTCCTGTTGATAACCATACTGCTCATCTAGTCTATCTATTTCCATTACATGCTTCTCAAACTCTAGCGCCACCTCCCTTATTGTTGAAGGGAAACTAGGAGAGCTGCTTGAGGTGATTCCTTGAATATCTTGGGTTTGATCGAAGTGATATGAAGGAAAATAAGGCCCATGATTCCGTGCAAAAGAATTATAAATACAAAAATAAGATTTCTGATGGCACCTGGACTACTTAACTAGCTGATTCAACTCAGAGTCGCCATTGGTGTTGATGCAAAAGCCTCTAAAGGCTGGTTGGTTGAAGAACACAACAAAAATTCTTCAACTCTTTGGAGAAAACCTGTCCTAGCTAGTCTCACCGGGGGTGCCAAAAAATTGTTGACGCAGTGGATTGCACCTGGGGCAGGAGGCTGAGCTCCTGCCTTTCCACACACAACAATGGAAACTCCCCTCTTGCTTGTGGGACCAATGAAGCTGGAGGTGATAGTCTCTAGATAAGGGCTAGCTCCCTCTAATGTATCTTTTAGGCCCTGGTTTCTCCTACTGCTAAAAATGGAAAAAGGGGGGGATTAAAAGAGAGAGAGAGATGCTAAAAACAGAACCTAAACCTAAAAATGAAAAGGTGATACACTAGAAACGTTGACCCACCCAGCCCAAATATACACTTTTCACTAAAAAGAAGCACCCATACACTTCATCTGAAGTGGGAAGCTCTTCTACAATAGTCAGCTAGGGGTCTATGGAAATACAAGGAGGAAGAAACCACCAGAGGCATCCTCAGACACACTTATGGTAGCCATTTCATAGGCATCTACATTCCCCTATAGACACTTCTGGCAGACCTACAGAAAGGAGACTTCACAATGCACTGGACATGCTGTAATCGACCTGTGAAAAACATGAAAGACAATGACTTAACACAAAAGAAGAAAACAAACATATACTTTAAAGTGCAAGTCCAGATAGAGGTAAAATGCTAAGTCCTGATTCAAGGTAAAATCTGGCAGAGCTCTGCTTTATAATCCCTGAGAGATTTTTGGGCAGAGTTTTGCCTTAAGGCTGAGAGAATGGATCCTTTTCAAATGAGAATTTTTACAATATATAGAAAGAGGGGAAGATGACTTGGCACTTCTTTTGAAAAGAGTTTGGCACCCTTTGATGAGCTGGCCCATGTGTGCTGAAAACATCAGAAAGAGGAAATCACTGTTACTGATGTCATTCTTCTAGAAGAGGCCTGCTAGAACCATGCTGAATAATCACCAAAATTGACTTTGGTGTTCAAGCATTAATGTGGAAGCATAGGCTGCACCTCTTTTCTGTAAATGAATTGCAGTTTGTCCCCTTTTAAATGCAAACGGGAGAAGACGGGCCGCACCGTTTACTGTTTGCGCCATTTGGTGATCATCTGGCAATAAATCGCCTTCCCTTTGCCACTTGGACTGCTTTATCTCTTTTCGCTCCTTGTATTCTTCCCACTTTGTCTCTTTCTACTCTTTCAACCCTCGGGGGTGATCTTCTGCCCGGTCGCTGCGTTCCTTGGGCTCTTTTCATGGTTGGCACTTTTCTTTTGGCCTCTTTTCCCGTAGACAAAATGTCTGCAAGAATGATCTCACGCTCGCTTCCTTTCCTTTGGAGTATTTTCTCAGGTTTTGTGTCATGACCCTTTTCCAAATTTCTTCAGACTTTTTGTCTAAAAGAATTCATTCGGACAAAAAGTCTGAATGAATTCATGACTAAACAAAAATCCAAAAAACTTACCCTTTGCGGCTATCTTTCCTTTGAAGTGCTTCCTACCCTCCGAAAGGGCTTTTGAACTCAGAACTGCCCTCCACAAGGGCACTTGCCCTTCAAATTTAGGATGCCCCCTTGAAGCAAGCCATTGAACCAACCCATTGAACCAAAAATGGTTCAATGATTCAATGGTTTAACATTGCGCGCCATTCGCTTGTACCAAGCCTTTGAACCATTTTCTTGAACCAAGCGTTGAACCAATCTGTTGAACCGGTTCAACGGTTCAACAATGCACACCATTCACTTGAACCAAGCCTTTGAATCATTCGCTTGAACTAAGCGTTGAACCAATCTATTAAACTGGTTCAACGGTTCAACACTGCGCATCGAGCCTTTGAACTGAGCATTGAACCAAGGCCGATGAACCTAGTGATTGAACCATCCGATTGAACTGAAGTGATTAAACCAAAGCATTGAACTAACACATTGAACCAAGCTGAAGCGTTGAACCAACTAAATTGAACTAAGGCATTGCACTTGAGTGATGAACCTACCGATTGAACCAAGGCGTTGAACCAAGGCATTGAACCGGTTCAATGGTTCAATGGTTCAAAGATGCCAACCTTCCTTGTGAATTTCTTCATATCAGAGCCTGAAGAAGCCTTGTAAAACCCAACACTTTTTGAACTGATTCCTCATGCACCAAAAGGATAATGGGGGCACAAAGTCATCCCAAGATCCTTTACACAGAAATAAATAGACAAACACACTAAAAAAAATTGTGGTAGCACAAAGACTTCACACAGTTGGCTTCAGGACACCTTCCTAATTACTTCCACTAATTCTGCTTATTTCATTCAATGGACAAGAATGCCTTACGAAAACAAGCATAAGAACAATTTCCTAAATGACATAAGCTATTACAACACAAAGTCTGAAAGTAACCTGCTTTCTCATTCAAACAAAAAAATATGATTAACAATCTGAGCTCAAAGTCTCAGTAATCGCCTCACAATTTTGGTAGAGTTTTGCTTCTATAACTCAAAAAGATTTCTTTGCATAAAATAGGAGATTACAATATATAACAGCCAAGGAAGACTTGGCGCTTTGTTTCATAGAATGACCCATACTGCATTCAATGCCTTGAATGCATTTTTAGTTTTGTCAAGGGGCCATGCTATGACAGGGCATCTGCCTTAACTATGGTGTGTCAATTCATCTCAAAATATCTTTTCCTCAGCATGGGTTGTCTGGTTTTTCTCGAAATATGTACACGGCTATTGCCTCACTTTTATTCCAAGGGAGAAAAATAGAACGCATCATTTAATGCTTGGGAGCTCAGATGTCTACTTGGTGGACTGTTCCACCTACTAAAAATAATTCCTACACATATATTTCTGGTTTTTCCCTCTTTTCTGTTGCAATTTGAGCTCTCGAGATATCTTTTGCCTTTCTACTAGCTCTTTCAGCTCCCTCTTTAGCTGGTCATTGAGTTTGTTTTCAGGTTCCTCGCCATATTTGAAAATCAATGGATATTTCATTACCCTAAATTTGACGTCTGTGAGGACTTCATTGGTCACTGGTTGTTTGAACCATTTTGAACCATGAACTTTTGAACCTTTGAAAGTTCATTGGTTCACTGGTTCAACTATTTGGGCAGCCTTCTCAACTCCTTGGTTCTGTCGCTTCTTTGGTTCATTCACTTCTTTGCTCGTCGGTTGAACCATCTCTTTGAACTGGTCTCTGGAATCTTCCATTTCTTTCCTTTGCTCATAGCTTTCGTTGAATCGTTGAACCCGTTGAACCTTTGAACCATTTTGATTCAAGGTTCAATGGTTCATCTTCTTTCTTAGAAGCCTTTTTTTCTCAAAGTCTTTCGAAGCAGTGAAATTTCTTCGGCTTTATCAAGCCTACAGAGTCCGTAGAAACCAGCCTGTAGAGTCATAGAATCAAGCCTACAGAGTCTGTAGAATCAAGCCTGCAGAGTTCGTAGAAACAGGTCTGTAGAGTCCATAGAATCAAGTCTGCAGAGTCCATAGAAACCAACCTACAGAGTCAGTATAATCAAGCCTGTAGAGTCCATAGAATCAAGCATGCAGAGTCTGTAGAATCAAGCCTACAGAGTTCGTAGAATCAAGTTTGCGGGCCTTTGATCATTCCTTCGGCTTTATATCTTTGGAACCCCCCCAAAGGGAAGGTGTCCCTTCGAGCCTTGAGAAAGGTCCATTTCTTGGTCGTTGAGAGCCCCCTGCAAGGGTACCTACCCTTCGGGGTCCTTCAGGTGGCCTTCTTCTTCAAATCCTTCAGACAAAATGTCTGAAAGAATTCCTTCAGACATTTTATCTGAAGGAAACCTTTACTTTGCCTTAGTCGCTTTCCGTCTGCCTTTGATCATTCCTTTCGACAAAATGTCTGAAGGATTTCCCTTGTAAAATTTGTCGTAGAAAATCTTTCTGAAGGATATCTTTTTATTCCCTTTTGTTCACTGCCCTCCATAAGGGCACCTGGCCTTTGGTTCACTACCCTCCGCAAGGTCACTTGGCCTTTGGGCTTTGGGGGACTCCTTTGAACCTTCCGATTGAACCAACTTTGGTTCAATGGTTCAACAGTTCAATCTTTTGTTACACTCATTCAATTGACAGCTTGAACCAACCACTTTGAACCAATCTCGTTGAGCCTTTGAACCTTTGAACCTTTTTGGTTCAAGGTTCAATGGTTCAATGGTTCAATCTTTCTTCTTTTCATTAAGTCTTTTGAAGCCGTTGAACTTGCCGAAGCAATTGAACTTTGAACTTTTGCCGAAGCGCTTAACTCTTTAAGCTTGCCGATGTCATTGATCCTTTAAACCCGTTGAACCTTCGAACCTGTTGGGAGCGGGGTTCAATGGTTCAATCCTTTCTTTGAAGCTTGCCAATGGACCTTTTGGTTGAACTTGGGCATTGAACCAACCTTGAAATTGCCTAAGTGTTGGAAACTTATTCCTTTGTGAGAGCTCGCCTGTTGAGGTTGTTGGACCTGTTGAACCTGCGAGTCCCTTAGCTGAAAAAGCTTGAATAATAAAGAATTTGAATACTCATAACAATTTTTGAGAAGGGAAGAGAGAATTTTGGCCTGCAAGACCAAAATAGTTCATATGTTGTCCCAAAAAAAAGAGTGACAGATTTTGGGAACAACACAATTTACAATTTATTTACTTATATTTATATTTCAAAATTTAACATTAATTTTATTTCATAAATAATATAATAAAAATAAATATTGTAATATTAACTCATGACCCCATGGATGGCCCACGGATGAATCATTTATTTATTTAAGTAAATATTGGTTTTATGTATATGTTTTGGTTTTTTAATTATAAAATAATAGGAACACTATATGTTTATTGTATTATGTATATATTCTTGGTAACATGTACATATTCTTTATAATGTGTATATGTTCCTCTTAAAGCATATGTGTTATTAGAAATATATATACATTATGAGGAATGCATATGTATTTTTAGATTCGGTGGTTTTGAGTTTGAATTCAAATAATCCATACATATTATTTGAATAACACATACATGTTATTTGAATAATACACATACCCCAACTCCATACACATACCCAAAATTGATTCAAGACCTCATGAAATGACCTGCTCAATAAAAAAGTCATGTTTTTTTTGAAAGCACTCTCCACTTGATTTAAAAAATCTTTCTTTTTTCTATCACATTTCTAAATTATTTCCATTAATATATTATTCCCTTAATTAAACATATGTTTTTACACTAATCAAGATCAAGATACATTATAAAATTAAATTATCATAATAAGTGGGCGCTTTAAAATAAAGTCACATTACACTTAAATTAACTTTAAAACTTTATTTGAGCATAATTTTGCATGTATCAAAAATGGGACAATGCCATGTGAAGAGGGGATAATGACATATGAAGGTAACATTTGTATTTTAAGAATAATTTTAATATAAATTATATTTATATATATAGAGTTGTTTTAAATTTTTAAATTTTATTATTTGTTATTAAAAAAATATTTATATTATAATATTTTAATTCATGAAAATAAAATAAATAAATATATTTTATATATATTTAAATAATATATATGTTAGATATATATTTTAAGATTTAAATAATATTTTTAAAATTTTTATATGTAATAAAATGGTAAATAAATTAAAAACTTTTGGTAATTATTTAATATATTACAAAGGGGATTAATTATTTGTGTATTTTAGTTATCTCAAGAAAAAATAAAACATGCATGCCTCTTTTTTCATTATTTTCTATATTTAAAGTCAAAAAGGAAAAAATAAAGTTGTGCAGGAAATAATCTTAAAAATTTATAACTTAGAATTCATTATATACAATAATATCTATAAAATTATCTCATGCGAATAATTATAAAATTTAAGAGATAATCACATTTTATACATATTAAATTATTTTTATAATAATGAGATGTGGTTGAATTGGTTAAAGTGATTTGATAGTGTCCAACATTACTTATATTCAAATCTCGGTGACATATTAGGTCGATTGTAATCGATAGAGATGTTTACAGGGTTCGTGGTGGCTGTGGTGATGTTTGTAGGGCCTTTCATATCTGTTGTGATGGTTGTAAGGGAGATTTGGAGCTCCCATTTATATCCAAGACTAGTGCATAGTTCCAGTCACAAGTGTTTATGTTCATAGCCCTAGGTTCTAAAAAAATGTTTACCAATAGTTACCCTGATGGTGTAAGGAATTATGAAAGAGATGTATTTTTTCACCAATTTTGGGTATTTTAGTAAACCTGGGTTTGAATCCCCACAAGTCTTTGCATATTCTCTGCAAGTGGTATGACAGTTTAATGTATCTAAAATTAGGTACCACCCCCATTGTTATAGCTTCATTTGTGCAGGTTGTAACTATCATACCAAAGAGTGTAAATTATTTTAGAAATGATGTAATTTTTGGTTTTGGTAAAGCATGGTTTTATAACTTGAAAAAGATTGTAAATCAATATTTGTACCTCACTCGAACTTCATTATCATAACCCTATATCACCTTTTGTGCCTAAAGCGTCGAGCAAAAATACTCTAATATTCATTTTAATAATCCTTCCAAAACATATTTTTCTTAATCAGTGATCCCTTAGATTTTATTTTTTTAATAGTTCAATGATAGGGTCCCATTGTGGTTATATTTTCTTCTAAGGTTTCTAGTATGGTGTTTTCATATGTTCTTAATGAGTGAAAGCAATAAGATAGATTCCATATCTCAGTTTATTTCCCTACAAGTTGGATACCCCTTTGTAATGGATGCAGATCATTTAAATCCAAAAATTACACTAAAAATAAGTCATGTGTGCGATGTAATCCCTCTAGTGTATGATATCCCCTAAAATACCTTGTCATTTCACTTCATCATCACCACCCAATGCACTTTGAAATCTTTCACCATTTTCATGTTATGTATGGCCTTACCCTTTCTTCTATGGGTATGAGTATGGTGTTTATGTATGTTTTTAACTCTTTTTTAATTTCACTAGGTGTCAATATATTGGCAGTATTGATGAATATAAGCTACAAGATAGAATTTAGAACCTCAATTTCTCATCCCCACATCAATGTCATTGTAGCATTGATTTGAGTCACACATTTGGTGTGGATACCTGTCATAATTAAATTAGTATCACGATGTCATTGTCCACTCTTGAAGATAAAAAATGTCTAATCAAAGGTCTTGTGACCCTGCATGTTGTACACCCTTTTTTAATGGGTGTAAGTTATGTAAATCCAACAATTGTCTATAATATCGGTCTAGTGTAAGATATCATTTTCCCTTACCATCACCACTTGACTCCCTATGATCTATTTCCACTCTTAACAATAAAAGTAGTCATTAAAAGATGTCATTACATTACAAGCTACATATTCATTTGCAATGGGCGATGGTAACGTAAATCTAAAAACTATCCTAAATCTAGGTATGTTGTTTTATATGGGCCCTTTGTTATACGATATCATCATAAATAACTTTCCATTTCCCCTCACCATCCTTGATTGTCTCACCTTTAAATAATTCCCTAGTTTCATGTTCTAGAAGATACACATGTAAAGTTTAGTGACATGGCAAATCTGTCTATGTAATTTAGAGATTCTATCAAACTATTTCAATTACCCAATAAATTTCTGAAACATGTGTCACCTAAATGAAAATATGGGTTGAATATCCAACGGCTCCTCTAAAAATGTAGAGAATGCACCACGTGTCAATTTAGAAGAGTTTAAAACTTTTAGACAAAAATTATGTCTACTTAAACTATTTAAAAACTAATTAGACGACTCTAAAACCAATTGGATGAAAAATAGAAAAGGCTCTTTTAATGTAACCACTAGTGCTGATAATTGTTGCTTGTTCATTGGACTTAGGAACCAATCCACACTAGTCTCTACATACTCTTTACAAGCACTTTATTGCTTTGATGTATCTAAAATTAGGTACCACCTTGATGGTTATTGCTTTGCTTGTGGAGATTGAAATTATCATATTGAAGAACATAAGTTACACTGAAAGGGATGTAAGTTTCTATTTTGAAAAGATAGTTTGTGTAAAGTGAAAGAGTTTAAATCGATAGTTGTACCTCACTTGACAACCATGACTGTTGACCCTATCTCACCTTTTGTGCACGAAGTGTGTGTGTGTGTAATGTTAATTATTATATAATATATATTGTAATATTTTTGTACATTAAATATTAATTATATAGTATATATGAATATTATATTATAAAATATATATAATTATTATATGATAACATTTTTTTTATATTAAAACATTGACAATTTAATAATTCTCTATAAATTTATGACAAATTTAGATTTTCTTCTAAAACACTTTTATCATTTATTACTAATTATAAAATATTATTTATTACAAAATAAATCTAATTACATTTAGATATTCTTCTAAAAAATTACATCCCTTCTAACATTCCTTGCACCATTAAAACAATTACTAGTTCTAATTAATTTCTGAATCTAAACTCCTTAATAGAGTGAGGAGGCTTAAAATCCTCTTAGCATTTTGTATGTGACATATTCTCTTTGAAAAACATGAAGAGTACAATAGTGATCATGTAATACAATGAGTATGAGAAATGGTGAAGTGGTGGAGAAGGGCAAGGCCATATGAAACATGCAAACAGTGAAATATTTCAAAGTGAGTTAAGGGATGATGATGAGGAGAAATGACAATGTATTTCAATTGATATCATATACCACAAGCCCTATATTACACACTAAACTAAAATTTAGGGCAATAGATAGACTTTTGTATTTCCAACAGAACCTCTAGAGACTTTAACCACAGACCTCTCGAATCTATTCAACAAGCATTAATATTTGATTTGATAGCCATTATACTTTAACGTTGGTAGACCAACTATCACACACTCAATTGACCAACTGTGTTGATGTGAACAACATCTCAAAAATGTACAAACAAATCCTTAGTCTATTCTTGACAATAAAACATCTGTAACATAATAATTAGATTTTTTTTTTAATCAAATAAAATATAAACTAATTAATATGAATGATAAAATCTCTTTATCACATCATTCTTTAAACTATAAAACAAAAAACCAAAAAAAAGAGAAGAGATTGCTCACCCAAATTAGACCGAGTGGAATGATAACTGCAATAAAATCAAGTGGATTATCTACCATATTAGATGTTTAAGTATCAACTAAAATTTTAATAATTTATATTTTTAAATAATATTAAACATTTTTTTATAAATTATATGAACAATTTTATATGACATTTTATGATCAGCATTAAATAAGATTTAAAAAAAAAAAATCTACACCTTAATAATTAAATTTAAATCTACACCCAAAAAAAAATCCATATACTTTTTTCCATAATCATTATAAATTTGAAATAAATTATTATAACTAAAACAAAACATAATTCAGGTGGAATGAAAACTGCAATTTAGTTTATATAAAATTAATTAAGATTATTATTTAATGAACAAGAATATTTTTGTATTATTCTTAATTTAATTTAATTTTACTTTATGTTATTTAATTTGATTGTTAAAATTTTGTTGTAATATCTCTCTTTTTTAAAAAGAAATTTAAAGTTACATAGATATTGTCATATTTATTTATTTTTAGATTATATATATTAAATTATAAATAATGAGTAAGTGTACATCTAAGTACGAGTACTTTTTCGGTTAAATAGTCATAGATAGAGATTAATATCTTGATGAAGGTCGTTGACAAAAAGAAGCTCCAAGATCCAAAAAATGGATCTAAAAGAACATGCATACAAGTCACTAAAGAAAACTTGATCACCATGCTAAATCTAGTAGAAATCAAGAAGAATATAGTGAGTCTACATGGTATAACCCTGATTTGTAAATTTATGGGAGCATAATTAACCATGGAAGAGTTGCATGCATGGACCATAAAAAACTAGAAGACAAACTGAGAGTATGAACTAAAAAATTGTGCTAAAGGTTACATCAACGACCATGTCTAGTCAATATCAACGACCATGTCTAGTCAATATCGAAGGTGTAATTGAGATTGTGATTTTTATAACGTTTGTTGAGTCCAACAAAAAAGTGAACAACACACCACGTTTGTGAACAATCATATTTATGATCTTTTAACGTTGTTATGTTTTTTTTTTTTTTTTTTTTTTTTTTAAATATTATTATAAGTGGAAGATTTTATATTTTGATTATTATTTTTATTAAAGTTAAATTTTTATTTAAAAGAATTAATTTATATATATGTTAAAAAAATGCATCTCTAAATTATAATTATGTCGAAATATGTTTTACAATGATATTTTAAATGATGGTGGTGAATTACTTTAAATTTTAAATTTGATATTTATTGAATTATTATTTTTTTAAAAAATTATTAACAAAACTCAACTAATATTATTATATCAATTTTTTATTAAAAATATAATTTTATAAATATATAATATTGCAAGTTAAATCCAATGACATCAATATATCATATTAACTTTTTTTTAAAAATATAATTAAAATATAAATGGAAAATATTACAAGTAAAGAACTTAAAAGTACATATTTTTTAATTTCCATCTACTTTCCATCATCACACACTAATTTTTTTTCTTTGAAATGTTAAGGTTATAAATTTATAAGATTATACCATTCTAATTATCCATAATACCATATTTCATACGAATTTGCTTTATGTTGTACCAAGTAATAACAAGCAAGACTAATTATAACTCAAACCAAATTGATTATAAACTCAAGTCCACAACGAAATGACAAAAAACTCAAATCCAATCACCCCTTCGCTTCGAAAACGAAAGCGATATCAAGACCCTATTTCCATGATTCGACCATCAACCATAGGCAACAATAATCCCAAACCCAGCCACCTCTCCACATTCGAGTGATTAATTTAAAATTCCCTTTGTTGCATGCCATAGTTGGCTAGAAAATCTGCCACGATATTTGTTTCTCTAAATATATGGCCTATATAGCACTCATCTAGCTTGTTAAACCAATATAAAACATTTTGGATATATAAATTTAAAATCCAAGAGTCCGCCTTACCTTTTAAAATCATTTGGATGATAATTGGAGAATCCCTTTTCATTATAACGTTTTTGAGACCATTATTGATTGCCAGCGTAATATCGAAGAGTAAAGCTTGAATTTTGGCTAGATTGTTAGTCCCATCTGAAAGACGATAAGACCCAACCTTAATGAAACTTCCATTCTCATCCCACAACACACACCCTACTCTCGAAAGACCCGGATTGCCTTTTGAAGCACCGTCAAAATTCAATTTGCAAAAACCAATAAAAATATTTTCTGTAACATTAATACACAATAATTTTTTAAAAATTTTAAATTCCATAAACTATTTCATCTCATAAATATTATTCAAATCTTTTGTTTTCACAATAACAAATAAAAAAAGAAATATCTATTTCAAACTTATTAATTGCTCTCATTCAAAGGTGACGCTGAGAAGTCTTGATTTATATAGATTTGGAAACAAATATATTTCTAATCTTGGAGAGGCAAATATTTATTTCTAAAATATTTCTAATTTTGGAGAGGCAAATATTTATTTGCTAAGTTATTAATTGTTGTCTCATTCCATTCAAGGGGGGAGGCTGAGAAGTCTTCAATCATACAGATTTTAAAACAAATTTATTTCAATCCTTTTTCCTGACAACGCTTTCATTAAATGACTTTTAAATATTTTAATTTTGTTTGGTTACCTATTAACATCAAGGACCATTTCTATTCATTATCAAGGTGTATTTGAGATTGTGATGTTGATTCCAAGAAAATAGTGATAGTGGAAGGTTTTATATTTGATTATTATTTTTATTAAAATCATTTTTTTAAAATTTAATTTATATATATGTGAATAAAATGTATTTTGAAATTATTATTATGTTGAAAAATATTTTATAAAAATATTTTAATTTTGATGATGGTGAGTTTATTAATAGTGATTATGTTTACTTTTATTTCTAATCTTAAATTTGATATTTATTGAATTATTATTTTAGAATTTTAAAAAAAAAAAATCGACTAATATTATTATATCATATTAATTTTTATTAAAAATATAATTTTATAAATATAAACTATTACAAATTAAATCTATTGATATTATTATATCATATTAACATTTATTAATAATATAATTAAATTATAAATGAACATTATTACAAATCAAGAATTTAAAAATTACATATTTTTAAATTTCAATCTACCCTTCACCATCACACACTAATTTTCTTTCTTTGAAATGTGAATATTATACCATTTTGATTATCCATAATAATAAATTCCATATGAAATTGTTATATTTTATACCAAGTCTAACCAAAAAAATTATTTTTTGAATTATACAATAAAAGTGGCTATTTTTATTTAAGTTTCAATTATGATGTGTGTTTTCAAACAATCACTTATATTTCTATCTAAGAATCCAAAGTTAATGAAATCGAAAAATAACAAGACAAATAAAATTATCAATAGGCCAAGATTCTGAACAATAGCTTGTATTGATTCATATTGAATGAATTGAAATTATTACAAACCCAAACCATGATTAAATAAGCCTCAACTCAGAAATTAGAGTTTACATGCAAAATTTTAAAAAAAAAAAAAAACTAAGATCTAAAAAAAAATGTCAATTTTGAAAAACTCATAAAATACCTAAAAAATCTCTCAAAATATCCTAAACACTATAATTAAAGTATGAGATGAAACTCAACTGAATTTGATGTTTGGTTCTAAAAATATATAATTTCTAAAAATATAAAGAACCCCAAAACATAATTAAATCATAATTTTAGACCCATATCACGTATGGCCTTCAAAAAATATTGAAAACATTACTAGAATAATAAAGTAATCTAAGACAACAACAATTTTTTTGATACGGTTATTTTGGTGCATGGAAGACCTCAAATGGAGCTATGGGTCAAAAGTTATGGCCTCTGAAAGGTTGGCCTATTTTTTTACATCATTCTCCTTTGGTTGAAAACAACTCAGCTCTTGCGAGTTGTCTTAATTATAATGCTGTCATTTTTCTTTGTCAATATTCTTCATCTCCCATTCTGTAATCCAAGTGTTGTCTTCTTATTGCAATCCTTCCCATTGCACCAAATACCTATTATAATTCCCTTACCTTGTGCTCAGTGTCTTCATATCTAAAACTTGCACTATTTTTTCCTTCTTCTTTAGACCCTGTTGCTCTCAATTTACTTCTTCATTTTTGTTATCTTCACCATCTTCTCCATGAAATTCATATAGATTTGAAACATTAAATACTAGAAATATATCAAAATTTTGTGGTAAACTCACTTCATAGGTATTATCATTTTTTTTTTCACAATTTTGCATGGTTCAATTTTTCTGTACTTCAACTTATTGTATGTGCCTTTCGAAATTTTTTATTTCCTCAAGTAGACCATTACTAAGATTCCCTCAAATACCTTGGATCTTCTTCTGGCATCTGTTGCTTTATATTTGTCATTACTTCCCTGTAACTTTCTTCTTACTCCTTGTAACTGCTACATATGCCCTACAAATAATTCTACATCATCACTAATTTGATATACAATTAGTAATTGTATCAAGTCTAAAATACCCATAAGATTTCTTTCATAAATAATTTTAAATAGTGACTTTCCTATTGATCTATTCACTGAACTATTATATGCAAACTCAGCTTGTGGTAAAGCCAAGTCTCATTGCTTGGGCTTCTCTCCCACTATGCATCTCAATAAATTTTCTAAGATCCTATTCACAAATTCTATTTTTCCATTTGTTTGTGGCTGATATGCACTATTGAATTGTAGCTTAGTACCCATCTTCTTCCAAAAAGTCCTCAAAAAATAACTTAAAATTTTCGTGTCCCTATTTAAAGTAATAGTTTTTGGAACACTATGCAATCTCACAATATCCATAAAAAATAATTTTACAACTCTAATGGCATCATTGGTATTCTTACATGCAATGAAATAAATCATTTTAGAAAATATGTCTACAACAATAAAAATTGACTCATTATCTCTCTGTGTGTTTGGTAATCCCAACACAAATTCCATACTCAAATTTGTCCATGGTCCTATTGAAACTGGTAATGGCATATATAATCCAATATTTTATGCATGCCTTATATCCACTTGACATATTCTGCACCTTGAAACATACCTTGTCACATCACTTTTTATCTTTGGTCAAAAATACTTTTCCTTCACCAAAGTTATTATCTTCATCTTAATAAAATGTCTAGCCAAACCACCACTATGTAATTCTCTTATTATATTGTCTCATATAGACCCAACTAGAATGCATAATTGTTTCCTTTTAAAGAGATAACCTTTCTATAAAAGTAACTCATCATGGATAACATCTGTCCCACCTGTTAATGGATTTTTGCACTTGTCAACTACCTTGCTAAAATATGGATCAATATCATATAATTCTTTGATAGCTTCAAATTTAACTACTTCACTCACCATAGTAGTTAATAATGCTACCCTCCTACTCAATGCATCAACTACCTGATTCTAATTTTTTGATTTATGTTTCAACACAAAAGTATACCCTTGCAAGAAAGAAACTCACTTTGTATACCTACTATTTAACTTCTTTTGTGTATTCACATATTTCAAAGCTTTATTATATGTAAATAGTATAAACTCCTTAGGCACCAATTAATGCCTCCAATGTTTTAATGTCTATATAATTACGTAAAGTTCAAAATCATAAGCAGAATAATTTTTTCTTATCTCATTCAATTTTTCAATGAAATATGCTATTGACTTTCCTTCTTGACTCAACATAACACCAATTTTCACAAATGAAGCATCACAATCAACCTCAAACACTTTGTTAAAATTTAGTAATGCTAAAATTGATCTTTATATAATATTCTACTTCAAAAATTCAAAGCTCTCTGTAGCCACTTTAGTCCATAAAAATTTCTTTCCTCTCATGCAATCTGTTATTAGTGCCACAATACTACTGAATTTTTTAATAATTTTCTGTAAAGAATTGTTAAACCATAGAAACTTCTTACCTCTATAATGCTTCTTGGAATAGGCCACTTAATAATCACCCTTATCTTTTATTCATCCATTTTCACACCATCTTATGAAATTATAAATCCCGAAAATACCAAACTATTCTGCATAAATATGCACTTCTTTAAATTTGCATACTTCTCTTTTCTTAACAAATTCATTACCATTCTCAAATGTTGTAAGTGTTCTTTTTTAGTCTTACTAAATAACAAAATATCATCAAAATTATCAACCACAAACTTACCAATATATTTTTGTAGCACTGTATTCATCACCCTCATAAATGTGCTAGGTGCATTAGATAAACTAAATGGCATCACCATCCACTCATATAAACCATCCCTACTCTTGAATGCAGTTTTCCACTCATCTCTTTCACAAATTTGAATATGATAATAAACACTCCTTAGATCAATCTTGGTAAAATATTTTGCTCCTATAAGCACATTCATCATATCATCTAAACGAGGTATAAAAAACTTATACTTTATTATAATTTTGTTAATTACTCTACTATCCATACACATTCTCTATCCTTAATCTTTTTTTGGAGTTAGCAATTCTGGTGTTACACATGGAATCATACTCTCCCTTATCACCTTCTTCCTTAACATTTCAATAACATATTTATTTAATTCTACATGTTCTATTGGACTCATCCTATAAGTTGCTTGATTACGTAGAGCTGATATTGGAATCATATCAACGTGATGTTGTATATCTCTATCGATGGTAAACTATTTGGTAACTCATCAGGCATAACATCTACATATTATTTCAACATTTTGGCTACTTTTATTGGTATTGACATCATTTTTGTTTCTTCATTCTTTACTACTAATGCATAACAACAACCTGCTACCTTCATATCTTGGATAAATTCTTTAGTAGAGAGCATGCTTTCTATCTTTTCTTCATCTTTAATAGGTAACAAAACTACCTTTGTACCACCTTTCCAAAAAGTGTATGCGTTCTTTACTCCATCATGAACTACTTTCTTGTAAAATTGCCATGGTCTCTGAAATAACACATGACATGGATTCATTGGAATAACATCACACCATATTTCATCATTATAAGTTTTTTCTATAAAAAAATTGATTAAGCACCTTTTATCTACTGTAACCTCATTCTTTTTCTTAAACCATGAAATTCGATAAGGGTTAGGATGTTTTTCACATTGCAGATTTAGTTTCTCAATCATTTCTTTAGAAACCATATTTTTGCAACTACCACCATCTATAATTACTTTGCATACCTTTCCACCCAAAGTATATCTTGCTCAAAAAATATTTATTCGTAGCCATGCATCCCACCTTATTTATTCTGCACTTGATCCTTCCTTAGAGCAATCATGGTTCTTCTCATTATGAGACTCTCTCCAACATCAGTTGGTGCAACTTTAGTATTCTACTCTTTTATTTAAGCTTCAAATAGATTTACTCTTGGGTGATCTTCTTGCCTCCTTTCTTGATCTTGATAGTGTGGACACTCAAATGCTCTGTTCCCTTCTTCTCCACATCTATAATAGAAATAAGATATACACTGATTTGAAAACCATCATCTAGCACCACATAACCTTATTCTCTCTAAAATCTTCTTCTTCATTGGTATTGAAACCCTTGCTTATTATCATCTTGCCTTTCTGTACCATGTGATTATTCACCTTTATTGGCATTAACCCACCTCTTATGATATTAAACCCATTCATCCCTTTATTAAAGGGGATCCACCTATTTTTAGACCAATAGATGTCCTAAAATTTTGTCTATTTTATTTTTCTTCTGCCTCTAAAGTTAATTGATAGGCCTCCTCCATGTTAAGTATTATATGCATGCTTTATTCATCTTGAATAAATTTTTTCAAACCATTTACATACCTTGTAGATATTTGCTTTTCTATTTCATCATGCTCCACTCATATGGAATGCTTATAAAATTTATCTGTATACTCTTCTGGTGTTCACCTTTCTTTTCTTTACTTTTTGTTCTTCTCAAAAGTGTTTAGGCTTTTACACTTTGTACCTACCTTCTATGAGATTTTTGATCCCATTGACCTACTTTTGTGGTCACTTTTTAGACATTAATATATTTATCTTATCTTGTATACTATGATCTTTTTGCCTCAAATTTTGAAATTTTTTGTATAGAATTTGTGCATAATCCACAAGGAGAGATTTATCTCTCAGCTTCTTCTCTATATTTTTTCATAAATTAATCTTATCTTTACCTTTTCTCTATCTCTCTTTCTATAGGTGATCACCAAATCATTAAACGACCTTTCAATTTCCTGCATTCAAACTTTACCTTTTTGTCTTCTCTCATAGTCTTCCACTTAGAAAACTTCTGCATGCTATTCATTCAATCTATCAATTCCTTTGATTTTAAACTGCCTCCATAATTTAGAACATCAACCTTTATTCCTTCATTTCTTCCTTCTAAAGCTTGAACCATCTTTTCTTCCATCAATGGTGGCTACTCTTATTTTTTTTCTTGCTAAATTTCTTCATCATGATCTATGTCTTCCTCACCACCACCTTGTCTCCTTGCTTGATTGGTGATAAACTTGGTTAATTATTAAACTTGCATCTTTAGCTCTTGTATATTATGGTTCATATGTGTAACACCTCCTCTTCCTCTCACCATTATTTACTCTTCCAAGATTCAAACTTGCTTTGATACCAGAGAATGAAACTAAAAACTAACAAAATAATTAAAATTACCAATAGGCCAAGATTCTAAACAATAACTTATATTGATTTGTATTGAATGAATTGAAATAATTACTAACCCAAACCATGTTTAAATAATCCTCAACTCATAAATTATAGTTTACATGCAAAATTTGAAAAAAATTAAAATCTAAAAAAATGCCTATTTTTAAAAACTTCTAAAATACCTCAAAAATTTTCAAAAATATCTTAAATACTATAATTAGACTATGGGATGAAATTGAATTGAAGTTGATGTCTGGTTCTAAAAATATATAATTTCTAAAAATAGAAAAAACTCAAAAAAATAATTAAATCATAATTTTGGACCCTTAGACGATCATGTATAGCCTCTACAAAATATCAAAAATATTGATAAGCTGGTAGAACATCGTAAAACAATAACAACCTTTTTGATATTATCATTTTGGCATGTGGAAGAGCTCAAATGGAACTATAGGTCAAAAATTATGGCCTCCAGAAGGTTGGCCTATTTTTTATGCATTAAAAGTATTATTTTAATGGCATTATAGCTAAGATTTCCATACTTATAAAAATACGTTTATTTTGAAGCACAAAAAATTATCATTTTGATATATTAATAATTATGTTTTTATTGTCGAGATGGTGACCTCGTTGCTCTGATCTATGTTATCTTAGACTGTGATGAAAATGGCAAAAAGAGAGAAGGAAGGCACATGGGGGAAGGAGGGTGCGAAGGGGGAGAGCATAGGTCGTAGCTACATGGTAGCGTTGGGAGTGCAGCAGTTGGCCCAGGGAGTGTAGCAGTCGGCCCAGAGCTTGAGGAGTGTTGGAATGGTTTTCCCCCCACTATTTTTAGGTCCATGTGATGCTAAAGAGCCAACTGGCATGAAACTTTCCAAGGTCAATGGATGCCTGGAAAGATGCAAGGAGAGGCCCAAATTTGTCGTACCTATGGACATGATTGCTGAGGATATCGAATATTATACAAATCATTCTATGTATTGCAAGTTTTTGGGGCTCAGGACTTCATTCTAGTTCTTGGAAGCATGGGCTCAGAGGACATGGGCTCCAGAAGGAGAAATGGATATCACAATGTTAGCCAATAGTTATTTTATGGTCACTTTTACCTGCTTGACTGACTATAATAGAGTCTTTGCTAGAGTTCCATACTTTCACAATCAGGTGGGGCTGTTTATCAAGCTGTGGCATGCTAGTTTTATACCTTCAGAGGAATTGCCAAATTGTGTTCTGGTGTGGGTGTGACTACCTCACTTTTCGATGGAATGCTGTAGTGAAGATACCCTGCAATTACTTGCGTCCCTCTTGGGAAGGCTAGTCAATTCATCAATGTCAATCCTTGGGAAAAAGGTAATGACTTATGCACGCATTTGTGTTGAAATTGATCTTAGTAAGCCAATACTTGATGCTATTGAAATGAGTGCGGGACCCTTTTCCTGGGTACAACAATTGGATTATGAAACTCTTCCCTTTCACTGTCGTCTTTGCCATGCTTATGGTCACTTGCAATGATGGACACCTTCTTTAATCTTTGATGGCTTTGTTTACAAAAAACCCATGATAGTAGGTAAGGGCCGAATGGCTACGAGTTTTCTGTAAACAAATCCGTCAAAGATTAAAGAAGAAGGAGGCATCTACTGACGATAAAAGATTGGTATCAGAGCCACTGTTAGCTATTGTGAAGGATCTATTGATTTGTAAGAATTTCTAGCTTCAACTTTTTGAGTTCTCTGCTTTGTAAAATTCTTTGGCAAAGTTTATTGCATCGAGTTTTCGGTCATTTTAAAATTATCATAGGCCCTTTTTATCTCTACATCCACTGTTTCCCTTATCAAAATTTTCTCGCTTACCAAATCTCAAATCTCTCTGCTATGGAATTTGGAAAAGCTCATACAACCTCCACTATGGAAATCATGAATGAATCTGAATTAGAAGGAACCTATGAACTCCCTTCTTTCATTCCTGAACATATATCTGATTGTCCAGATATTGAAATTATAGAAGAAAACCTAGAAAAAGAAAATAGCCTGTATGAACCTCCGGCTATAAAAGCTTCACATGTATATAAGAAATCTGAACTCTTAAAATTTAAGTTTGTCTATAATTCTACATATATGTCTTTTGTCAAGCCCTGAATCAAATTTGTCAAGTTAACCCTTAGTTATAATCCCAAAAAGAGTTTTCAAATAAATTTGCTATCTTTATTACCTGAACAAGAGATTTATTATATCAGGTCACATGAAGATGTGAAATTTGTGCATTTTGGACTTATCAGAATTCATATAACTCCTTTGATTCTTGGAAATATAAAGCCTGTTATATATCTTGCTTTGTGTGATTGTCATCAAGTCAATTTTAATCATTCTTGTCAAATATCCAGTCTTGATCGCTTGAACGATGAAGTTATTTGTTTTGAGTTTTATCCTAATCTCTCTGTCGCAGTCCGTGACAAGGGATGTAAAGAAGTCAAAAATGGATCTTTAGATTGTTGGGGATTATTCACCTCCCTATTTGGTGTTGACATGTTTGGTGAATTTAAGTATGCTTCTATTAATATTTCTATTGTCTATAGCATGAAAAATACTAATCATCCAAAGATCTTAGAAAATCTACCTTATGCTAGAAGACTTAGTGGTACTGTCCAACTCTAGAAAGGTCATATAGAGTCAGTAGAAATTCCTTCTGATTGGAAACTTGACTGGTTGAAAAATGTTTCTCCCAGAATGAAAGGTCAAGCCACAGTACATAAAAGTGATGGCAGAACTGTAAATATTCTTCCCAGATCTTTGTCTGTAAATTCCTCAAATCTTTCTCCCTCCATACCATCAACGTCAACTTCCCACAGAACTATCAAAACAGGTCATATTCTGATAGAAGATGAAGAAATTAATCAAGGAAGTGATCCAAAGGATCAATTACCCTGCACAATGATGAATCTTCCTAGAGAAGATAGTCTGGAATTCTACACAGAGAACAAAGTTACTCTATATAAAGGTGGACGATGGCCACCTCATAAAGGAGTATATAAGCAGCCAGTAGGAACTATACAATATTTTTTAGCTACTTATCAAGGATATGTTCAACCATCAAATGAGTTCAAATAAATAAATTATACATCAAGGATCAACTCCCATTTCACAGATAATTTTGATGATCTCTATCGAGATGTTCTATATATTAAGGATAATATAGAGAAGATACAGAAACAAGTGTCTTCTATTGATTCTAAACTAGATGCTTTAGATGATAGTTTAGATTAGCTTTCTAAACAGGATCAGCAAGCAGAATCCTCTGACAAAAAGCTCATTTGTCCAATTTCTTTTGGCTCTAATTTCAAAGCTTGTAAAAATCAATCCAATACCACCTTTATGTAAAGGAAACATGTCCAGTTACAGCCCTGGTATCTTAATATTGATGATCTCCTTAATCCAATGAATGAAATTACTGCATGGTGAAATTCTATGAGAGTCATCACTATTAATGCACATTTAGATCCAGCTGGAACTACTTGTTTTGCCTCCAAGTTATTTTGGGGTATAATTAACCAGTCATGGAATACTGTGTCTGAAGCCAAACAGTTTGAGCGTGTACATAATCAGCCTGATCCATTAGCCACATTATTTAATTTGTTGATTAATGAGTTTGCACCTCCAGTTGCTAATAGAGAACTGGAATCCAAAAAATGGCTTCTCAAGATGGAGCTATGTGATTTAAAATAGTTTGATGCCTTTGCCAAATAATTCAGAGAATTGGCATATGAAAGCAAGAGTTTTTCATCCACTGAGATTAAGATCAAGTTTTTGCATGCCTTGCCATATAACCTTATTGATAGGGTTATCTCTTATATTGATCTTAAGGGACTGACAATTGAATATCTCTCTCTCTCTCTCAGATGTGATTGATTTTTCTAAGCAACAAGCTATGTGCTTAGTCTCTAAGACTAAGTCCATCCAAAAACTCACCAAGCATCAAGCGTCTCAAATTACTCTAGCCTTTCAAGAAATAGCCCCATTTGGCTGTCGACCATTTGTACAGCCTCATAAATAGTAGAAGCAGTGCCACAAACATCTTTCTTTTCAACATCGCTCATTTTCTCACAAGTATTCCTATGCACCTCCTCATTGTTTTCTCAAGTAATTTGACTCGGTTACTAGGCAATTTTTATGCGCTGGTACTTTGATGACCTCAAAATGGAGCTTAGTTAGATGGGAGATGGTCTGTAGCCCCAAACAACATGGCGGGCTTGGCCTAAGGTAAACGAACTTAAATGGAGCTACTTTGGCGGCTAAGCTTTATTGGCGCTGGTGCAATGAATAAGACAAGGCCTGGGCCAAAATTCTCTCTCAAAAGTACTATTTAGGGGCCACTCAGAGTGATATTCCTCGTTATCCACTCATTGGGAAAGGCTCAACGATATGGAGGACTCTCAAAAAAGGGGCTGCTCTTATTAAGGCTTATTCTAGATTTGTAAGAGGGGATCCAAGGATCTCTTTTGGACTGATTCTTGGGATGGTAACCCTCCCATTATTTCTCAGTTCCCTAATTTGTCAAACCTTTTCAAGAGATTCCTTGATGCTGGTTGGTCTCGGGTGAGTGACTTTAAATCATACATTTCCTGCAGACAGCTGGAGGTGGCAAAATGGAAAGCAACTGAGGTGTGGTCAGCTATTGGAATGCAAGAGGAGCATGATGAGCTACTGAACCTCCTTTCTAGATGCTGATGTAGCTCCCTCTAGGAGGAAGATGAGCTTGCTTGGTCTCCCAATCCTAAAGGAAATTACATAGTTGCTTCTGGATATCAGGCTTTATTATCTCAGAGATTGGGCAGGGAAGAAGTGTAATGGTGGAGACAGGTCTGGAATAAATTATCATGGCCAAAATGTAACTGCTTTGTTTGGTTGTTGGCTTGGAACAAGTGCTTGACCTGGGACAATTTCTAGAAAAGAGGATTCCAAGGCCCATTCGTTTGTGTTATGTGCAGAGCGGCTGAGGAGGATTCTGCTCACCTATTTTTTCATTACTCCTTTGCTTTACAACTCTAGCATTATTGGTGGGACGTATGGCAGTGCCTTTGTCTCCATGTTTCATCCTTGGTCAAGTTTTGGAGTGGCGTGGGAGAACCCCCCTCAAGGATGGCTTTTCTGCAGAATGTTTGGTTAGGGGGGCCCATCTTTTTGTTGTGGCAGCTCTGGTTGGAGATAAATAGGTGGATATTTCGAAATGAGAGGATTATGGTGCAAAAAGTATGGAAAAAAGTCATAGGGATGATTCAGGAGACTGTGCAGGCCAAGAGTGAGGTTTGTCTCCCTTTATCCAAATAGGACACTGAGGTGGTGGCGTGCATAAGATTCCAATGATTTACAGGTAATTCAGCTTGTGTCAGGAGACGTTGACAGGGCAAAGAGAAGATTCATAGGGACGGTCAGTGGCAGTACCCTCCTAATGGGTTTCTCAAGATCAATACAGATGGCTCTTCCAGGGGCAATCCTAGCCTTGCGGGTATTAGTGGGATAGGCAGAGACTCTGAAGGTACGGTGATTTTTCTCTTTGCAGTCCATGAGGGTATGCAAATCAACAACATGATGGAAGGCTAGGCTATTCTCTATGCTCTTGAGAAGGCTAAGGCATTGGGTTGGCGTAGGATCATTTGTGAATCAAATTCTCAAGTCGTGATCAACCTGCTTGTTAAGAGGAAAGTGCTGGATGTCAATTGGCAATTGGCTGGGATTGTGTAGCAAATTTTGAGGATTAGCTCGCTCATGGATACAATTGGGTTTGTTCATATTCCCCGTGAAAGGAATAGAGCAGTGGATTGTTTGGCAAAATGGTTGTCTGAGCATTTAGATGGTGGTAATTCTGAGGATTGGGAGTCTCTCTCCCTGGAGCTTTGCTTTAATCTAGAACATATTTTGGAAGAAGATAGGAAGGCTCATAACAACATATAGGTGGGCTCGTCCCTAGTTTTTCTGTGCTTGTTATTTTCCTTTGGGGATTTCGGTCCCCCATTCTTTTTTTAATGCTCTTGTTATTTTATTAATATATTTTAACCCTTTTTATTAAAAAAAATTATGTTGTTATTGTCAATGAGATGTGGATGAGTTGGTTAAGTCATTTGGTTGCTTAAAACTCTACTTAAGTTCAAATCTTTGAAAATGTATGTGAGACCGATTATGATCATTGGTTGTATTCTCGAGGTTGTTAATAATTTTTGGTTATCTTTGAGACCAATGGTGGTCATTAGTGGTAATAGTTAGTATATATCTAATAATATCTGGTATACATAGGGTATTTAGGTGGTTAATAAATTACATGAGGATCTAGACCCATTATTGTGTCCTAGATCGATCTATGCTCTGGTGAAAAACCATCTTCAACAATAACAATAACAATACCAATAACAATAACAATAACAATAACAATAACAATAATAATAATAATTGTGCTGCTATTTTTCTTAACTAAGCTTGTTTTTGGTATTTGAGAGCGTAAGCAATATTTTTTATAGACGTCAATTACACTATAACAACCACAACAAACAATATTTTTCATAAATTTAATTATCTATATCTAAAATAAAAATAGAGGAAATAAACATGATAATTTATTGTAACAAAAAATGCTTAAATAATTTGTTTAAATATTTTAAATATACGTGGATTTGTAAAATTTAATTTATTCTTAATTGATTATAATTTTTAGTTATGTGTAAAGGATTGAGGGGTATTCATTTCATCAAATTATTTGAAATTGAACTTGTTTTCATTCTTTTTCTATCTATGTATCTTTTATTTGGTGGATAGCATGAAATTTCACTTTTTCTAACCTCCACAACAATTGGACTACATCCCTTTAATAGATCTGGGTTATATTTGAGCAAGATTAACATAGCCAAATTCTAGATCAAATAATTTAAATACAATAATATATTTCTTCTACATTTATTTCATTTGAACATATTACAGATATATAGGATGATATTTCTTATAGCTAGGGATTCTGAGATCCTTATAAAATATCTCCTAAAAAACCTCCAATCTCCTAAATATTAATTGTGATATATTGTTTACTATTAAAAATATATATGATCAAGCCAATAATAAAATAGATCTATTAGTAAATTTTTACTCGTGTAATAATTTACATTATAATAATTAATAATGTTTCACTCTATATCTCAACATTCACCTCCTTGTGAAAATTATTAATTCTATCTACATCCTCTTTATGTGAGCATGGGGAGAATATATATCTTAAAAAATTGAACCAAATAGAATTGTATGTTAATGCATATTTTTAGGTCTACATACTACTATTTGAATCTTCTTGTCTAGATCTTGTTTCACATGAATAAAGGAACATAATTGCATTAAAATCAACGTTGAGCCTTTCCAATCCATATTTTGATTTACACAACGTCAATATGAAACCATGGCCCTTTCGAGTAACATCCCTTTAATTTAGGTGATTTCCTTGTTTCTTTGGTTTTAAGGATAATGACATGGTTTGTGAGGTATGTTATCAAAAATAATTAATATTAAGTATTTGTCACGACCTCTCTTCTTGTATTGTGGTCTTGTGCTCATAATTTAAGTGGTTTTGGACGTCATTTAGTATTTTATGTTAGGATGAATTGATTAGATAACTTAACCTTTCTATTGATCTCAAAGGACTACCAGAACATAGACGGGAAAATGTGAAAGCAAGGAATGTTTTTCTTACATAGAAATGTGTGATGTGGCTACAAATGACAATTTTGAATGAAAGAAAATTTAATGAAATGAATATTTAGTCTTATACTCATATTCATAAGGAATGAATTTAAATATTTAAAAATCATCAAAGATTATTAATAAAGCTTTTCTTTTATTTTGTTAATTTTAAAATTTACAAATAAATTATATTTTTAATGAATAATTGTTAATTTTATTTTCATAAATAAATATTAATTAATTTTATATCATCATAAATAACTTTTAAGATTATTAATTAATTATATTTTTTCGAAAAACAATTTTTAAGAATATTAAATAATTATATTATTATAAATAATTTAAAACTATTAATTAAATACATTAAATTTAGCCTAACTTAAACTACCTACCACCCCAAGCCTACTCACCATGCATGCCAAAATTAAGTAGAAAACAAAAATAAACTTCAAGTTAAAATTAAATCACTCCACTTCCCTTAGTCATCACCCACCTTAAACTCTTCCTTAACTCATGCATCATCCACCTTAAACTCTTCCTTAACAGATCTTTCCTTCCATTCACTTTATCTCAGTTCTTTTCAATTAAGCGGAACCACATTCCATTTCAATCAGTAAACATATTATTTTTATTTATTGAAAAAGAAATATATTATTTATGGTCATAAGAAATTGTTTAAAAGGAAAATCTAATAATATTTATATTTATTTCTATGTAAATATAATTTTTTTAATTTGTTTTTATAGTATTTTATTTACATGATTTAAAAGAAAAAGAAAAAAAAGAAAGTATATTATTTTAATTATCGTTAAAGAAACGATTTGGATGGAAATTATAATATTTTTCTTTATTTTTATAATATTTTATTTAATTGATTTAAAAGGGAAAATGAATTATTTTTATTTATTGTTAAATAAATAATTTAAAATGGAAAATATAACGTTTTTGTTTATTTAGAAAACTAAATGAGAAAGAATGTTTATTATTATAACTAGAATTATATTCTATTCGAACTTTCATTATGTTGCTTGGAAATAAGTTTAAATTTCGTAATTTGTGTAGTTAGAAGTTATGCTACAACGAATTCTTTAGAGATTCATTATAAGTAATTTCTACATATATATTTAGAAAATTATTGGAAATTTTTATAATTGAGTAGTTGGAAATTTATTAAAGAGAATTAATAATTTTACATTTTAGAATACCTATTATAACGCATTTCATAATAAGATTTTAAAATCGTTATGTTGATTTTCATTATTCCTAAACATGTTTGAAAATCTATTATTGTTTCATTCTTCATTTGGAAAATAAAATCTTCTTTTATTATCATTAAGAAAAAAAATAGAATGATAACATGTATTCTTCATTTTAGAGTTTAAACCTCAATTACAACCTTCCATTCAAGCATTTAAAAGATTTATTTAATCTTAATTTTAAGTTCAAATATCATTCTTAAACTCATTATGAATAAGTTATCTTTTAAAGTATAATTATCAAAGAGATGATGTTGTCAAAAACCCGATATGAGGACTAAACTAGATGATGATGTTATACATTTGCTTCTACCTTTCTACACAAGAATTTACTTTTAAAATTAAATACAATAATTCACTTCAAGCATTCTTTATTTCTTTTTAAATATCAAACTTAGAGAAAGAATTTAGGGTTAAACAAAACTACGCAACGTTCAGTGCAAGCGGTGCTTCTGGCTCACATTTATGGGTAATGCCGTCATGCTTGAGTTACTGCATCCATAGCCTAATATAACTATAAAAATGACATCTGGACATCATTTCTATAAATCATCAGAGAGAAATAATGATCATGTTGTGTCTTTAAGACCAAGGGGTGGGATAATCCCTATGGAAAATAAACACTAATCAAGATAATAAACCAAATTCGACTACTTTAGATGATTTTAACTTATGAACTTATGAAATATAATGGAGAAAGTACATTTCTTACTCAAAACTTAGTATCACCAAAAAGGACCAATAAAAACAAAGATTAAGAGTGTTAAACCATTTATTATCAAGAAACCACTTGTCAAGATTCTAATGTACACTCAAATACAAGAATTTTGGTCTCGATATGTCTCCAAAATCATTGCTAATATTATTAGTATAAAAATTGACATATCAAAACCATATCATGGCAAAGTCCTATCTAGTTATGATAGAATATGTGTGGAGTTAGATCTCCCATAAACCCTTCTAAAGAACACCACAGTGAAAGTAAGAGAAATAGAGTGGGTGAAAGATTTAGATTATGAGAGTATCCCATTCTATTGTACAAGCTGCCATGACTATGGACACCTCGTCAAATAATTCCCAACATTAAAGAAGAGCAATACCATGGAGAAAGTACCTAAACCAATAAAAAATGATTCAGAGGGATCTTTAATTTGAAAATAAAGCATACTATAATGAATGAGAATAAAGTAGTTAAAAAATATGTGCCAAAATAAAGCGAAAAAATCATTAAGGAAAAATCCACCTCAGTGGAAAGAATATGATCTATTCCACAAACTCAACGCTAAGATAAACAAAACAACACAAAAATGGAAGACATCATAGCGAATTAAAGATTTAAAGAGGATTTTTAAAATCTACTCAAAGAAGAAAGTCCATGAAACTCATCTCAACAAAAGACAAAAAGGCTTCAAGGTAAGCAATTAACAGGAAAAATCATAACAAAGCCCTGAAACACAAGGAAAATTGGACAAGCTTGGACAAGGAAGATAAGACATTCAAAGATGGATGAGGATAGCATAAGAATCATTGAAACTTTGAATCTTAACCTTAAAGAAAACTTCAAAAAGAGAAGGAGAGGGAGACATTGTAAAAAGTAAAAAGAGGCATGAGGAGGAAATGGAAGCTATAAAAATAGGGACTCAAACTCAATTAAATACCCTCTTGGCAAGTACCAAATAAAATAATATTTATTGATACAGATTATCTATTGGAACATAAGGGATCTCAATGCTCATTTCAAAAGAAAAACATTGAAGCAACTAATTACCCAACATAAACCAGATGTAGTGATGCTTCAACAAACTAAACTAGAAAATCTGTCAAAACACAATGAAGATATTTCAATTGTCTAAGAAGAGAAATGGTATAGAATGATGCCATAGGTGCAATAGGAGGCATGACTTTCCTATGAGATCCAAACTCAATCAATCTTGAAATCATTTAGGTCCACAATCAATATCTTATTTACAAATATGTTTCTTTGAGGACAAGACTCAACAATAAATTACCACGAAACAATCTTAAATTCAAATTACAATATATTTAATTTCTTGAAGTTTTATATCTATAGATTTGAATAAACAAATAAAACAATTTGTTCATCTAAAGATTTTTTTTGGAATACCATATTATCACAATTATAAATTAAATTTATTAAATTGGGTTGATGGGTCAAAGTAATATATTATGAATAAAAATAAGGCATAAATCTAATACACATAAGCAGGAGATCGCAAATTTTATAGTTGATTCTTTAGGAGGACATTATTTCTCTTTTTAAAATTGAATTTATAGCTCGAGTTTTTTTTAAAAATTGAACTTATGACTTATTTTTTCTAATATAAATACTTTTTTTACTAAACAGGGGTAAAAATCTTATTAAAAATGGGAAAAGTTACATAGTATTATCCTGGTCAATAAGCTGACCCAACTTTTGGGATAAATCAAGGGGTAGCATCCCCTGATCCGAGACATTCCAAGGTGGTCTGTGCTCAGAGGCCCATTTGGCCAAACAGTTAGCTACCCCATTCCATTCATGGGGTATATACATAAAATTCACAAATTCCAAAGAATTACAATGTTGAAGTACCTGTTGCACCACTCCAGCCAAATGCCAATCATTCATCTCCAAATCTCACTTATTCAGAAGATTAAGCACAACCTGTGAATCAGATTCAAAAATAATTCTTTGCCATCCCAGATAACAACACTGCTGAACGATAATTAAGATCGCAAGAGCTTCCATGATGTTATTCATCTAAACACCTTTGTTAGTAGAGAACAAAAATTGCACCTTCCCCATGCTGTCACGTCATATTCTATTGACCCTTACTAGACCGAGATTTCCCCGTGATGCTCCATCCATGTTGACTTTGAGAATGCTAGCCGCTGGGGGTGACCACTGACCCATCCTGTTGACAGGTTGTAAAGGCTGTCTTTGTCCATGTGTAGGGGTGAAAGGGGCATCAAAAACGTTGCTAAGGAGGATGGTAGTCAGGCATTTGAATATCCCAGCATCGGCCTCTCCCAAATTCATGGCCTTCTCACACTTGGCATGAATGGTCTCTAAGATCACGCCTGTGATCTTTCCCCACAAGATACTGAGGTCAGAACTAATCCCTTGAAATATTTGCCTATTCGTTTCCAACCATGTGTGCCACAAAATAAACGAAGGACCAATGCGCCAAGATACTTGAAGAAGCAAGGCCCGAGAGGGAGGGTGCCCTAATCTATCCCAAAATTCTGTCAAGGAGGCAACATGCCAGCACAAGCAAGCCCACACATCCCACCACAGGTGCCAAATCTGTCTGACAAAAGGGCACTAAAAAAAGAGGTGGGAGACAGTTTCTTCACTGCTACGGTAGAGAACACACATAGATGGCCCCTGGAAGCCCCACTTGCATAGATTATCCCAGGTAAGACACCTATTATACACCAAAATCTAGAGAAAAAAGTTACATTTAGGCCACGAGTAACTGTTCCAAACCTTCTTCCCCTAGGTGACAACAACTTCGCCAAAAAGATACTTTTGCAAATCATGATATCCAGAAGATACAAAATATTTTTCGGACGGGTCTCCACCCCAGGCCAAAACATATCGCTCCTGCAAGAAGCTACATTCCATTAATGCCAAGATCTGGGTGAGCTCTCGTTGCTCTACCATGTTGCCACCCAACGGCTAGTTTGAAAGTTGCTTCCACCAAAATCCCA
Organism: Torreya grandis; assembly: GCA_037957365.1. Taxonomy (NCBI): domain Eukaryota; kingdom Viridiplantae; phylum Streptophyta; class Pinopsida; order Cupressales; family Taxaceae; genus Torreya; species Torreya grandis. The sequence goes on along the minus strand of JARHVA010000498.1, from coordinate 867,685 downwards.
CCGCATTGCCAATCCTGATGGCCTCCTTATAATGCCCCATCATGTTCCACCCAACAGCTAACAAGGACTCACATAGTGGCTGCAAATATGGATGAGAAGATAAGAGGGGGGAAAACCTATCCTAGGAGTCACTCCAAAAAAGAGCATCTGATCCCCTATTGCAGATCCAAAATAGGCTACGCTTCACCAGATGTGCTCCATGCTTGAGGGTATCCCATACCATCGACCCTCTTCCCTCTAGGGGAAGTCTTGGGATCTCCATCAGATCAACTCCTAGATAATACTTGAAAGCCAAAATTTGGGCCCAAAGGTGAGCTGGACTGGAGCACCAATGCCAGTAAAGTTTGGCAGCTAGAGCTTGGCTGCTCAGAATTGTTGAGTGTAGCCCAAGACCGCCAGCCTTTTTTGGCTGACAAACCATATCCCAATTAATCAAACTCCATTTGGAGTTCTACAATTGCCGCTCCATAGAAATTGGTGAGAAAGAGCATTGAATTCCTTAAGGAAGTACATCGGGGCAGCCTGTACCATGATGCGGTAGATGGGGAGGGCCTGGATCACCGCTTGCAGAAGTGACACCTTTCCCACCATAGAAATCCACCTGTGAGTCCAATGATTAACTTTCTATCTTATTCTATCTAGCACATTTTGCTAGAAGAGTCTCGATTGTCTGCCCACCATAATAGGGATGCCTAAGTAGGTGATTGGAAGAGACTGGAGCTGAAACCTCAGAATAGCCATGATTCTCTGCTGGATAGGCTCTGGGGTGTTGAAAAACACAATGGAGGACTTATGGTCATTAATTTTCTGCCTAGATGCAGCCAAATAAGTGTCTAGGGTAAGCTGAAAAGCTTTAGCTTCCCGAATCCATGCTCTCCCCACAAGGGAAGTGTCGTCAACAAACTGGAGGTGGGACAAAGCAGGTATTTTGTTACCCCAGCACCAGCCGTAAAGCATATGCTGAGAAATATGAAGCTTGATAAGTCGCCCAAGGCCCTCTGCCAGAATAATAAATAGATATGGGGAGAGTGGGTCTCCTTGGCAAAGCCCTCTAGAAGCACCAAACAGCTCTGAGGGGGATCCATTAATGAGAACCGAGAAGGATGGAGTCATCACACAGCTGAGAACCCAACGGATCCAGTCTCAATTGAAGCCAAAAGCCACAAGAATTTTATGCAAGAATCCCCAACTAACCCTGTTATAGGCTTTCACCATATCAAGCTTAATAAACATCGCCCACTCTTGTGAAGTGCTCATGGAATGAATAGCTTCAGAAGCTATGACCACCCCATCCAAAATTTGCCTGCTCACCACAAAGCCTCCCTGATCCTCAGAGATGAGTACAGGAAGGCATGCTTTAAGCCTTTCCATAATGAGCTTAGTGATGATTTTGTACACCACATTGCAAAGAGAAATGGGTCTAAAACACTCCAACTGATTAACCTATTCTCTCTTTAGGATAAGCACACAAAAAGTAGCATTCAAAGCCCGGAGCATATCTTTGTTGGAATAAGACTCCTGGACCACCTCCATAAGGTCTTGATTAATGACATCCCAAAATTCCTTGAAGAATTCAACAGGGAATCCATCTGGGCCTGGGGCCTTGCCTTTCTTCATGCCAAAAACAACTCCCTCTAGTTCAGCTCTGCTGATAGGCTGTATAAGGGAATCATTCATTGCTGCTATCACAAGAGGAGGAATACAGGATAAAACAGTATCTTCTGCTAGCTGATTTGGATGGGTGTCCACTGAGAAGAGTACAGAATATAACCGAATAGCTTCCCTAGTTATGTCTTGGGTGGAAGTTAGATGCCTACCATCTGCAGTAATCAGGGAGGAGATGAAGCTCTTGTTACGTCAATTCTGCACTGAGTTATGGAAAAAAGCCGTGTTCTTGTCCCCCTCATAGAGCCAATCAACACGGGCCTTTTGTTTCCAAAATATCTCTTCTCAGAGTTCCCACTCTGCTAGATCTGTAGGAGCATGTAACTCGACCGAGTGAAGGTTGTCAGACAAGCTAAGGTCCTGAATTTGCCTGGTGATGGCATCCAGCCGGTCCTGAGCTCTCCTCTTCATAGTGTGGAGGTTGCCAAAGCAATGGCTGTTCCAATATTGCAATTTTCTTTTAACATACTAAAGCTTCTTAGAAAAGGAATACATAGCTATGCCAAAATTCAGACCTCTAGACCTCCACCAGTGAGCCATTAGATCGTGAAGGGAAGATTCCCGAAGCCACATCAACTGAAACTTGAAGGGAGGCTTCTTGGGAGCATCAATCTGACAAGAAGATAGCTTAATAGGCCAATGGTCGGACCCCCGCCAGTCAAGAATTTTAGAAGAAATAGAGATGGATCTAGATTGCCAGAAACAAGAGACAAGAAACCTGTCCATGCATTCCAAAATAGCTACCTCCCTAGTCCTTCTGTTGTTCCATGTGAAGGTTTCACTAAGGGGTTTAACATCTGAAAGATGTAAATCCTCCATGCTCTGTCGAAGAAGCTCCGAAGAAAGTCCCAACCGGGGAATTCCTCCTCTCTTCTCCTCCATGCTGAGAATAGAATTAAAATCTTCAGCTATGATCCAAGGTAGAAAGGGATGGCAGCTTCTAACATATCGAATGTGGTCCCAGAGCCTAAGTTGAACTGGGAGATCAACCAGGGCATACACATTGGTGACCAAAATCATCTTGCCAGTCTCCATGGAGGAAGAAATCATTGAGAGGGTTGAGGTGTAGGACATCCAATGGATTGGCAAAACTTTCCTAGGATCCCAACACATAACAAGACCCCCAGCAGTCCCCAGGGTGCCAACACACTGGCACTGACCTATCCACCAAAAACTGGGATAATAAGTGAATAAAGAATCCACCGAGAGTTTGGTCTCTTGAATACACAAAATATCAGGAGAATGATCACTCACTAACTTGTGAATAGCCTTTTGTCTGGGGATGCTATTCAATCCCCTCACATTCCAAGACAAAATGTTCATTGGGTAATTTGTGGAAAATGTTCATCCAGGGTCTTCACTGCCCCTGATTCTACCAATAAATCCCCTATGAGTTTGATTCTGTCTTGATCCTTCCTGCATCCTACTCTAGCTGGTGTGGAGAAGGAGACCTTCATGAAAGGCCATTGCATTAATCCAAGAGTAGAAGGAGAGCCCTTCTCTTTGCTGGACACTCCTGCATCTTTGACCAAATCTATCCAATGCATTTCCTTGTCTTGTGAAGTGGGTGAAACTACTAGAGATTCAGATTCAGGTTCAAGAGCAGCCTTTGAGGCTTGCCAAATGACAATGTCCTGGGAGGCCGAGGCCGTGACTTTTTGCCCTTCTAAATCTAGATTTTCCTCCTGAACCCCTGCAGGGATGCCTTCTTCAATGATCATGTTATCTAGAGCTTTGAAATGGTTAAAACTAGCATCTCCTTGGTGGTCCAAATTTGTACATTTCTGGCCTCTTCCTCTAGCTCTGCACCTAACTGGGATGAAGCCCTCCCTGTCTGGGCCATTGTAGTCAGAAGGGCCTTGCTCTGAAGTGTGAGTATTTAGCAGATTTTTCCCTTTTGCCCCATGATTTGGCAGGCCGTTCTTATTTTTGGATGGGTGAGATTGTCCCTTCCTCAAATTTGCATTGGTAGTCCGCTGCTCAGATCACTCCTTCGCAGCCCCGGCTCCTTTGAACCCCTGCGGACAATGGCACTGCAAGTGGCCATATACATGGAAAATTCAGCACTGAAAGGGGATGGATTCATAGTCTGTTTACAGTATCCAGGATGAGGTGCCCAAACAAATTTCCATAGAGTCTGGTAATGGATTGTTTATGTCAATATCCAAACAGATTCGAGCATAAGAAATAACCTTATTATCTAGGGATTGGTGAGCGATAGCAGTTGGTATACCAATTATAACAACAATCTGCCATAGGATGTCTTCATGCCAAAACTCCAGAGGGAGTCTCAAAAGCCAGACCCAAACTGGGACCCGTGATGGGAGATCCTCTACAAAATTAAACCCCACATGCCAGGGTTTTATGAATAGACCGATTCGGTCATAAAAATATGGGCCTCCCTCAAAAATCTAATTCTTATCAAAGATACAAGAGAAATTAACCAAAAATAATTGCTACCTGCCAGCATGATGTCAAAATCTCCCTCAGTCTGCCAGGACCGGAAAATCCAAGCTTCCAAGGCTGCTAGGGAGATTCAAATCCCAAGAAACTTATAGATTAGCGCATGAGAAGCTAAGTACTCCACATCCTCTTTTACCATTTCTGAAGGAATCACTAATACTGGCCTATCTTGCCTGTGAGGAAGGCAGCCATTGACTTTGTTTAGCTTGGCTTTTTCACCCCCATAAAAGGTTTCCTGCCCTTGATCCTGTGAACTCCTGCCATCAATCAGCCTCCCAGCCATGAAAACTTCTGCCTGAAATAGCCCCTTCACCCTTTCACTCTCTGCCATCATCCCAGAATCTAAGGAATGTGTGCACATTCATTCTCTAATATAAATACTTTTATTACTTATGTTGTTATTTATTTATATTTGAAATGAAATTTTAATAAATAAATAAATTTATTTGAGTTTAAATAATTATTGGGAGTATCAGAGATAGATGGAGATGGAGGAGGTATGCTCCCTCCTTCTCTCCATTGAAACCCTAATCCTAAAGTTCATCTTGTGACAGTATGATGGTTTTGAGAAGCACGTTTTTAGGGGTTTTATGTGATGGGAAGGGAGGATCAGGGAGTTGTAGCTCCTCTAGGTAATAATTTAGGTTTTTTATGCATTCTATGTGGTGGCCTTGTTTTGGGTTTTTTATTCAGTCTGCATGGTGGCCTTGTTTGGGGTTTTTTGTTCAGTCCATGTGGTGTCTTGGTTTTGATCTTTACATGTTGTGGTCATCGGTGCTCTATAGATTAATGGTGATTGTAGCGATGGTTCTCTCTACCACTACCCCTACATTTGGTTTGGGTGATGGTGGTAGCTCTCTTGGTGTTAGTCTACTTGTAGTTAGCCTTCCATGCCTCTACAATAATTACATCCCTAAGGTTTATTCGCTGGAGGTTTTAAGACCTTTGATGGTGGTGGCTATTTTTTCTTTATTTTTTAATCTTCTACCTTTTCACCTACCCAGCTTTACTCGATCAGTAGGGGTGTTCTGAAGACTTATTTTTTATTTTTTGGATCTGCCTACTGAGTTTTACCCAACCAACACGGTTGTTCTGAGAGAATGATCTTGATCTTGCTTTTTTTTGGCTTTGCCTTATTTACAAAGGAGATGTGAGGGTTGGTGCCAAGTTTTCAAACTATCCACTTTATTATGTGGCCTTCTATTTATTATTTTTTATAATAAATATTTATGAAATATTAAAATAATATTATTGGGAGTACCATATTATCCTAATTACAAATTAAATTTGTTAGGTTGAATTGATTGATAAAAATTATATTTATTAAATTGAGTTGATTAATCAAAACAATGTATGGTCACGAAAAAATCTTTAATTGAAATTACAAGAAATTTAATTACTTGAAAGTGTATGTTTATATATTAAAATAAATAATTTTTTTTATTTGAGTCTAAATAATTATTAAGAGCATCATAGTGTCACAACTACAAATTAGATTTGTCAGGTTGAATTGATTGATCAACATAATTTATTATGAAGAAGAAAAATTATTACTTGAAAGGGTATGTATTGATAAAAAGGGTTGTTTACTCATTATGCATTTGATGTTGTATGATTTTACTCATTATTTATTTAATTGCTATGCATTTTTTTAAAATTAAGAATAATTTGTCCATTACATCTATCTCTGTTAGTTACCATTGTCATCCTACTTGATGGGTAAAAGTCCCACCAAAATCTCGTTGTCATTACATAGCCATTTCAACTCATTCTAATGTGAAACATGGCACAAATGTTATGTTTCTTAAAATAGAGAGTTACAAGATGTGTGGTTCACAAAATTCATTCCCATTTTGTAATTTAGTTTTTAATAGTTTTTCAATCAATGAAGCACAAATTACAACCATTGTATCTATATAAGATATTGTGGGTATCAAATATCATAGCACATCCATCCCTTAATAAATCTAGCAAACCATCAGCAAGGATATCTTTTTTATACAATTAATTCGACCCATCATTCCCTTTCCAAGCTATTGTTTATAGGTATCTTATTTGTGGCTATTGATTTGGTTTTAGAGTTAAAACTATAGAAAAATCATTGATTAAGTGATGGAACACTCATATTGAATCATGAGTAGATATGTTGTGAGAAATAGTTTATATTTAATAAATAATAAAATTTTATTATTTGATATCCTGTTCCTCCCAATGTACTTTGCACCTTAAGGACAATTGCTAGTTTAGGAAATTTATTGTAACATCATTTAGTATAATTTTTACCATAATAGAAATGACACTAATATAATACATTAAGAATATTGTAGACACCTAAAATTACCTCCCTAGGCAATTATTAGTCACTAAATTAAATATTTTTAAGATGGTGATGTATTTTTTGATTATTGGTTTAAAGTAGGCATTATTGGTACAAATATTGACTTTTAATTCTCTCCATACATCCTCTTAGCACCCTTCAGTTGTCATGCCCTTTACCCCCAAATTTCTACTTGTTATGCTCCTTTTGTTACAAACCAATGGTTATTTTTTAGGAGCTACCATATGAACATTATATTAGTTTTTAGTATTATGATTTGGAAGTGATTCAGAAAAAATAAGCCAACCTTTGAGAGGTCACAACTTTTGACCCATAACTTTGTTTGAGCTCTTTCACGCCCCAAAATGACTATATCAAAAAGTTTAATTCTGACTTAAGCATATCTATTCACTTAGAGTTGATTTTGATATTTTTCAGAGGCTAAACATGATCATCTAAGGGTCTGAAATTAACATTTAATTATTTTTTCATGAATTTTATATTTTTATAACCAGGCATCAATTTCAGTTGAATTTCATTTCATAGAATAATTTCAATATTTTTGCTATTTCGATAAATTTTTAGAGCCGCATGTGCTTGCATGCAAACTTACTATAAATAATGGTTGCTAAAAATAGACTTTTTTTTTTAGATTTTAAATTTTTAGATTTTTTGCTTGTCAACTCTAAATTTCAATTTGAGGCTTATTTAAGCATGGTTTGGGTTTATAATTATTTCAAGTCATTTAATAAACATCAATTATGTATTATTGTTTCAGATCTTAGCCTATCAATAATTTTATTATCTTGATAGTTTTCAGGTTCATTATCTTTCTATTTTGGCTTATTGGTAATTTTATTATCTTGATAGTTTTCATGTTCATTATCGGGTATCAAAGCAAGTTCAAATCTTCAAGGAGTAAAGAATGATGAGAGGAGGAGGAGGTGTTGCTTAGATGATCCAGACTATATAAGAGCTATATATGCAAGTTCAAAAATTAACATAGGTTATCATCAATCAATAGAGAAGACAAGGTGGTGATGAGGAAGACACAAATCATAATAAAAAAGTTTAGCAAGAAGAAGAACAACATGAGTAGCCACCATTGATGGAAGAGACTATGGTTTAGAATATAGAAAGAAGAAATCAAGGAATCAAGGTTAATATTCTAGATTATGGAGGAAGTTTAAAACCAAAAGAGTTGATAGATTGGATGAATAACATGGAGAAGTTCTTCGAGTAGAAGAGAGAGAAGACAAGAAGGTAAAGTTTGCATGCACAAAATTGAAAGGTCATGCAATGATTTGGTGGGATCACCTACAGAAAGAGAAACAAAAAAAAGGTAAAGTGAATATTAATTCATAGAAAAAGATGGAGGAGAAGCTGAGGGAGAAATTTCTTCCTATGGATTATGCACAAACCCTATTCAGAAGATTTTAGAATTTGAGGCAAAAATATCATAATATACAATAGTATACAAATGAATTTTTTAAGCTTTCCATATGAGTGGAGAATGAATGAACAAAAGAGTATATGGATGCAAGGTTTGTAAATGGTTTGAAATTTTTTATTCAAGATGAATTAAGCATGCATAAAATACTTAGCATGGAGGAGGCTTAATAATTAGCTTTGAAGGTAGAAGAAAAACAAAATAGATAGAATTTTAGAAGAATGTCTCTTGGTCCAAGAAGAGGTATATCCCCTCAAAATAGGGGATGAGGTGGGTTTATTACCACTAGAGATGGGTCTAATACCAATAGAGGTGAATCATCACATAGTGCAGAAAGATAAGATGACAATAAACAAGGGTTTCAATACTAGCAAAGAGGAAGAAGATTTCAGAGAGGATGAGGTTATGGTGGTGCTAGAGGATGGTTTTTGAATCAACATAGATCTTATGTCTATTATAAATGTGGAGAAGAAGGGAGAATAGCATTTGACTATCCATACTATCAAGATCAAGAAAGGAGGCAAGAAGATTGCCCAAGAGTGATTCTAGTTGAGGCTGAGATACAAGAACAAAATATTGAAGTTGCACTAGTAGATGTTGGAGAGAATCTCATGATGAGAAGAACCATGATCGCTCTGAGGAAAAAACAAGTGCATAATAAATAAGGTGGTGATGCATGGTTACGATTAAATATTTTTTGAATAAGATGTACTTCAAGTGAAAAGGTATGCAAAGTAATTATAGATGGTGGTAGTTGTTAAAATATAGTTTATAAAAAAATGATTGAGAAACTAAATCTACAATGTGATAAACATCATAATCCTTATCGGATTTCATGGTTTAAGAAAGGAAGTGAAGTTACAGTAGATAAAAGGTACGTAATCAAGTTTTCTATAGGAAAGAGTTACAATGATGAAATATGGTGTGATGTTATTTCAATGGATACATGTCATAGGAAAGACCATGGCAATTTAATAGGAAAGTAATTCATGATGAAGCAAAGAATAGATACAATTTTTAGAAAGGTGGTACAAAGGTAGTTTTGCTACCTCTTAAAGAGGAAGAGAAGATAGAAAGCATGCTCTCTACTAAAGAAACTATCCAAGATATGAAGGTAGTAGATTATTGTTATGCATTAGTAGCAAATAATGAAGAAACATAATTAGTGCCAATACTAATAGAAGCAGCAAGAGTGTTGAAAAAATATGCAGATGTTATGCCTAATGGTTTACCAACGAAGATATATATATATATATATATATATATATATATATATATATATATATATATATATATATATATATATATATATATATATATATATATATATATATATATATTGATTTGATTTCAAGATCAACTCTATCCAATCAAGTAGTTTATAGGATGAGTCCAACATAACATGCAAAATTAAATAAATAGGTTACTGAATTGCTATGGAAGAAGGTGATAAGGGAGAGTATGAGTCCTTGTGCAAAACTAGCTTTGATAACTCCAAAGAAATATGGAGGATGGAGAATGTGTGTGGATAGTAGAGTAATTAATAAAATTACAATAAAGTATAGGTTTCCTATACCTCGTTTAGATGATATGATGGATGAGCTTGCAGGAGAAAAATATTTGACCAATATTGATCTAAGGAATGGTTATTATCATATTCAAATTCATGAAGGAGTTGAGTGAAAAGTTGTAATCAAGACTAGGGATGATTTATATGAATAGATGGTGATGCCATTTGGATTATCTAATGCCCCTATCACATTTATGAAGGTGATGAATATAGTGTTATGAGAATATATTGGTATGTTTGTGGTTGTTTATTTTGATATTCAGTAAGACTAAATAAGAACACTTACAACATTTGATAATAGTAATGGATTTGTTAATAAAGGAGAAGTTGTATGTAAATTTGAAGAAGTACAGGTTTATGTAGAATAATTTGGTATTTTTGAGATTTGTAGTTTCAACAGATGGTGTGAAAAATGGATGAAAATAAGATAAAGGCAATTGTTGAGTGGCCTATTCCAAGAAGCATTACAAAGGTAAGAAGTTTCCATGGTTTAGAAAATTTTTACATAAATTTTATTTAAAAATTTAATAGTATTGCGGTACCGATAACAAATTACATGAGAAGAAAAGAATTTGCATGGACTAGATCAGCCACAATTTTTTTTGAAATTTTGAAGAAGAAGATTACAGAAAGACCAATTTTAGCATTATTGGATTTTAACAAAATGTTTGAGGTTGATTGTGATTCTTAATTTGTGGGAGTTGGTGATGTGTTGATTCAAGACGAAAAGCCAATATCATATTTTAGTGAGAAATTGAATTAGGTAAGAATGAAGTATTCTACTTATTATGTTGAACTTTATGAAATTGTACAAGTATTAGGGCATTGGAGGCATTACCTAGTGCCTAAGGAGTTTATCCTATTTATAGATCATGAGGCTTTGACATATGTGAATACACAAAATAAGTTGAATAGTATCCATACAATGTGGGTTTACTTCTTGTAGGGGTATAATTTTGTGTTGAAACATAAATTAGGAAAAAAAAATTAGGTTGTTGATGCATTGAACAGGGGGTAGCATTATTAACCACTATGGTGATTGAAGTAGTTGGATTTGAAGCTATTAAAGAATTATGTGATACTGATCCATATTTTAGCAAGGTAGTTGAGAATTGTAGGAATATATTAATAGGTGGGACATATGCTATTTATGATGAGTATCTTATTCAAGAAAGTTATCTCTTTAAAGGAAAACAATTATGCATTTTAGTTGGGTCTCTACGAGATAATATAATAAGAGAATTACATAGTTGTGGTTTGGCTGGAGATAATAGCTTTGGTGGAAGAAAAGTATTTTTGACCAAAGATGAAAAGAGATGTGACAAGGTATGTTTCAAGGTGCAAAATATGTCAGGTGGTTAAAGGACATGAAGAAAATACTTGACTTTACATGCCATTACTAGTTCCAAGAGGGCCACAGACAGATATGAGTATGGATTTTGTGTTAGGATTGCCAAAAACATACAGAGGTAATGATTAAATTTTTGTCTTTATAGATAGATTTTATAAAATGGTTCATTTCATTGCATGTAAGAAAACTAATTATCATTACTATCAATTAAATCTTGAATCTTATTACTCAATGAGAAACATTTATTTGTAGTGTGACTCCAAGTTATATGATAATCATAATATGCATTCAAATCATAATTATTTGGTAAAGGTTGAGATGAGCCAAACTCATGTTGAAGAGGTAGAGGGACCATATTTCATTCAAGTAATTGTTCAAACATTTGGTGAGGACTCTAAGCTAATTGTTTAAATTATCTTCACTCTTGGGATGGAAGGACAAGCATGTTGAGTAGTTTAAATATTACATTAATTACATTCTTGGAATCATTAAAATATTATATTGAAAAGTGGTAATATCATTAGCCTTAGCCTTGAATGTGTTTTTAACTTGATATTCAACTCCACTATAGGGACTGGTTCTATACCCATATTTAAGCATGTTGTCCTATATAAACATGATCTCATAGTTCCTAACTACAAGACAAAATTCATTAAGATATTGACATGTGTTAAACATCACTTTTTCATCAATAGGTTGAAGACAACTTTTACAGAAAATTATTTGTAATTTATTATCAAGTCATTGGTGACACGTCTTTATAAGCATTATTTTGAAATTAATCACATAGTCACTAATAGGTTTTAGTTCCTTGTTTATATTACAAAAGTTGTTAAAATGTGACTCGTTGGTTAATGTTGGTTTAAAAATGAGATAAAAAACTACCATCCGAAGAATTGAAATAACACATAGATCCCTGTGGTATGGCATAAAACCCATCCAAGACATAATCCTTAAGAAATCCAGGAAAGAGATTAGTCAACAATATATTATTATGTGCAAATTCAAGATATGAAACATAGAATCATTTGATATGATGTGAAGGATCACCCTTTCCATTGAATAATTCAAACTTAGGTAAAATAACACACGTAGGTAAGGGCTAGACAAGGACCTCATAAGCTAACACATTGATTAATTTATCATGAGAAGTAACCTAATGGCTAGAATTTTTAGATTCTTGTGAAAGATGTTGAAGTTGTGCTTGCATGTATTGAATATTTTTTTGGTGTATGGCATATTGAGAAGTAGTTGAAGAAACATGAGTGGGAATATAAATTTTGTTATTTTGAGAAAGACCATGAAGAAAATAAGTAGATTGAAACATAGGTCTATAATTATTGGGCACGAAAGAAGCAATAAGATAAAAATGAATCAACGTAGTAACATAAGTACAAGTAATAGGTAGAGATGCAAGAATAGAATCCATAGTAGTAGTAGCTTCAACACTTAATGGTAAAAGGGGAACCTCTAGTAGGTTAAATAGAAGAATTCAAATATTTATTTTCAAGATGTACTTCCTCAAGTACATACTCTTTAGCTAATTTAATATTATTTTATTTCTCTCTAGTAACATAAATCATGACATCTATTTATTTAGGAAAATAAAAAAAATGAAAGAAAGTTATCTCATGTTTACTCATAGTTGTAATTTTTTCAATATATTCATTCCTAGTCTTGTCATTAATAGCATTGGAATACATGGTATTAAAATCAAAAGCATCTACATTTACATTATTAACATTTGTATGATTTATAATATCATCAATAAAAGGAGTAGGAATGACATCAAAGGAATTTGAAAACAATCAATGTCTACTCCTTGATATATCACTTTGCCTAGTATGTGTCTTAGATCTAGCTTTTTAAATGGGCACAAAATACAAATATAGAGAAACATGCAAAAATATAGGGATAATGATATCACAATAAGAAGACAAAACCCTATATAAATTAAAAAATTAAAAAAATGTAATAGCAAAACTTAAAGGGAATGAAAGAATGAAACCCTACAATTGATATTTTATAAGGAGGGTTTTACCAAAAGATGAAACCCTGTGTTGTCTAATTGAAGGATTAGGTTCACCAAAAAAAAATGTATATGGTGCATAAGTATTAAAAACACTATATTGACCACATAAAATGGGAAAGACAATTCATATGTGATATAAATACAAAAAAAAAACCTAAATTATCAATTAAAAGAAGATGAATGAAAGGACCTTAAGTAATTGATAATTGAAAGGTGAAAATAGAGATGCATACATGATTTATTAGTTATTTGAATTATAATAGAAATTGAGAATGTTGAAAAATGGGTCCTAGAATAGTGCAAAAGAAATTCCAAAAAGTAGATAGTGATAATAATTTTATTGCCTGATAATGGAAAGACCATGAATGAAATGTATCAAAAGAGATAGTCCTCTTGAAAGTGATTTCTTATTCCAAAAATGGTTGTGTATACCCTTTTGGTCTAAAACATTTTAAAACCTTTGTCTAAAAAATGATACCTAAAATGTCTTTCCAATATGCAAAATGATGCATGTGGATGTCAGAATCCTTTCTCCTTTGCTTGAGCTTAAGTACACACTAAAAATATATAAAAAATTGGGATTTTTTTGAGTTGACTTCCTTAATAGATACCTATCAAGTACTTTACAATACATGTAGAGTTTGGCACTCAAGGCTCATGCATGTCAACAACCAAATCATGTATATCTCTAGTTCCCACCATTAACCCTATGAGACACAAGAAGTCATAAAATAAATATATAGACACTTTCAGTAATGCAATCCTTCTTTTAGTATATAAACATGTGACTAGATTTATTCTATAGATAGATAGTGAAATAAGGAAGAAGTATGATCAATGTGAAAGATCCTTGATAAAAAATGATAGCTTAGGGCCTTTGACAATGTGTTCAATGGCTTAGCGTACATATATATATATATATATATATATATATATATATATATATATATATATATATATATATATATATATATATATATATATATATATATATATATATATATACATCTTTGAATTAAAATAGGAGTCATTCGAGTGTATGTTAACCATTAAAAAGTGTGAAAGTTGATATTCGAGGCATGAAAAACATGGCATTATGGAACAAAGAACCCACAATTGGTCAATGACCAAAATTTTACAACATGACAATAGTCATGACCACTTGTGGACTATACAAGTCTGTTAAAGGTAACTAAGCTCATAAAATAGACATCAATATGTTTTTAAGAATGTCTTTGAGTATCTCAAGGAAAATAAATGACATATCTCAAGATGCTCATGAGCACAAGGTGATAAGATAAGATTGCAAAGAGTCAAATGTGAAGGGAAATATGTGAATAAGTGCCTAATTTGAGCCAATGATCCAAACATCCAAAAACATAAAAGCATTACAAATATAATAGTTTAAGTACCAAAATTAGGTGTCTAAAACATAATATGTGAAATCCTTTCTTTTGATATATGTGATTCACAGGGTCATCCCACACCTTAAAAGAGTAGAATATGATATAATAATGACATATTAAATCACATGGTGATAAATAACTTATTTTCCTTTGCTCCTGCACATGGAAGCCATAACTTGGTAGTAAACTGACATATTTTCCATTGTTCCCACACATGTAAACAATCACATGGTGGTATACAACATAATTTGTCTTGATTTTCTCTTATTTCTACACATGGAAGTAATCACATGGTGGTACATGACATACTTTACTTGGTCTCACCTCAAGACATGCATACATTCATATACAATATAGACACAAATATATAGATCTACAAGGACAATTTTACGGTCTTTAGTACAATCATGTCTATTTAATCATAGCCTCATTTTCTCTCATTTATTTCAATAGCTCATTAATTATGGATGTAAATTGAAATGAATTCACTTATAGATGTTTTTCATATGTTTACAGGGTTACAAAATTTTAAATCACAGACACAAGATCTTGAATTCTAGTTCTAAAATCTTCATTGCCTCCTTATATGGATATTAGTTGAATTATCTCTTCCTTTTGACTTTCATCTTGCTATCATTAATTTATTCACTTGGATAACTATCAACAGAGGGTGAGTTGATTGCAACATACTTTTATATCCACATTATTTATTTTACTTTCACACACACACACACACACACACACACACACACACACACACACACACACACACACACACACACACACACACACACACACACACACACACACACACACATTATTTATTATGGCATCTGTAGAAGTAGTATAAGCAACATGAGTGGGAATACAAGTTCTATTGTTTTGAGAAAGACCATAATGAATATATGTAGATTGAAATATAGGTCTTGAATTATGAGGCACGATAGAAGCATTTAGCTAAAAATGAATTGACATAGTAACATAAGTAAAAGTAATAGGTAGAGACACAATAATATAATCAATAGTAGTATTAGCTTCAACACTTAATGTAAAAGGGGAACCTCTAGTAGGTTGAATAAAAGCATTCAAAGATTTATTTGCAAGATGTAGTTCCTTAGGTACATATTCCTTAGCTAATTTAATATTATTCTGTTTATCTCTAGTAACATAAATCATGGCATTTATTTATTTAGGAAATGAAAAAAAAAAAATCAAAGCAAGTTATCTCATGTTTATTCATAGTTGTATTTTTTTCAATATATTCATTCCTAGTCTTGTCATTAATAGCATTGGAATACATGGTATTAACATCACAATCACATACATTTAAATCATTTGCATTTTCAACATTTACATCATTTGCATTTTCATCATTAACATTTGTATGATTTATATTATCATCAATAGAAGGAGTAGGAATGACATCAAAGGAATTTGAAAGCAATCAATGTCTACTCCTCAATCTATCACTTTTCCTAGTACATGTCTTATATCTAGGGTTTTAAATGGGCACAAGATATAAATGTAGAGAAACATGACAAAATACAGGGATAATGATATCACAATAAGAAGACAAATCCATATAAAAATTGAAAAAATAAAAAAAATGTAATAGCAATCCTTAAAGGGAAAGAGAGAATGAAACCCTAAGATTGATATTTTATAAGGAGGGTTTTACCAAAAGATGAAACCTTGTGTTGTGTAATTGAAGGATTAGGTTTACCAAAAAAAAATATGTATAGGGTGTACAAGTATTAAAAACACTACACTAACCACATAAAAGGGGTAAGACAATTCATATGTGATATAAATAAATAAATAAATAAAGACCTAAATTATCAATTGAAAGAAGATGAATCACAAGACCTTAAGTAATTGATAATTGAAAGGTGAAAATAGAGATTCATACATGATTTATTAGTTATTTGAGTTATGAATGAAATTGAGAATGTTAAAAAATGGGTCCTAGAATAGTGAAAAAGAAATTCCAAAAAGTAGATAGTGATAATAATTCTATGTATAACCTTTTGGCCTAAAACCTTTGTCAACAAATGATACCTAAAATGTCTTTCAGATATGAAAAATGATACATGCTGATGTTAGAATCCTTTCTCCTTTGCTTGAGCTCAAGTACACACTAAAAAGACTTAAATTTTTTTGAGTGGACTTCCTTAGTAGATACCTATCAAGTAATTTACAATATGTGTAGAATTTGGCACTCAACGCTCGTGCATGTCAATAAGCAAATTGTGTAAGTATCTAGTTCTCACCATTAACCCTATGAGACACAAGAACTCATAAAATATAACTATAGACACTTTCACTAATTCAATCCTTCTTTTAGTATATAAGCACATGGCTATAATTATTATATAGATAAATAGTGAAGTAAGGAAGAAGTATGATCAATGTGAAAGATCCTTGATAAAAAATGATAACTTAGGGTCTTTGAAAATGTGTTTAATGGATTAGGGTACATACATACATACATACATACATACATACATACATACATACATACATACATACATACATACATACATACATACATATATATATATATATATATATATATATGTATGTATGTATGTATGTATGTATGTATGTATGTATGTATACATATATATATATATATATATATATATATATATATATATATATATATATATATATATATATATATATATATATATATATATATATACATCTTTGAATTATAATTGGGGTCAATCAAATGTATGTTAACCATTGAAAAGTGTGAAAGTCGATATTCAAGGCATGAAAAACATGGCATTATGGAACAAAGAACCCACAATTGGTCAATGACCAAAATTTTACAACATGACAATGGTGATGACCTCTTGTGGACTATACATCTCCGTTAAAGGTAAATAAACTCATAAAATAGATATCAATATGTTTTTATGAGTGTGTTTGAGTATCTAAAGGAAAATAAATGACATATCTCAAGATGCTCATGACAACAAGGTGATAGGATAAGATTGAAAAGAGTCAAATGTGAAGGGAAATATGTGAATAAGAGCCTAATCTGAGCCAATTATCCAAACATCCAAAAACATAAAAGCATTACAAATAGAATACTTCAAGTACCAAAATTAGGTGTCTAAAACATAGTATGTGAAATCCTTTCTTTTGACATATGTGATTCACAGGGTCATCCCACACCTCAAAAGAGGGGACTATGATATAATAGTGACATATTCAATCACATGGTGATACATAAAATATTTCCCTTTGTTCCTGTACATGGAAGCCATCACATCGTAGTACACTAACATATTTTCCATTGTTCCCACACATGTAAAAAATCACATGGTTGTATACAACATAGTTTCTCTTGATTTTCTCTTTATTCTACACATGGAATTAATCACATGGTGGTACATGACATACTTTACTTAGTCTCACCTTAAGAAATTCATACATTCAGATAAAATATAAACACAAATATATTGATCTACAAAGACAATTTTACGGTCTTCGGTACAATTATGTCTATTTAATCCTAGCCTCATTTTCTCTAATTTATTTCAAAATCTCATTCATTATGGAATTATATTGAAATGAATTCACTTATATATGTTTTTCATATGTTTATAGGGGTATAAAATTTTATATCACAAACAAAAGAGCTTGAATTCTAGTTCCCAAATCTTCATTACTTCCTTATATGGATATTAGTTAAATTATCTCTTCCTTTTGACTTTCAGCTTGCTATATTTAATTTAATGACTTTAATAACTATCAACAGATGGTGAGTTGATCACAACATACTTTTACATCGACATTACTGATTTTACTTTCACACACACACACACACACATAGAGAGAGAGAGAGAGAGAGAGAGAGAGAGAGAGAGAGAGAGAGAGAGAGAGAGAGAGAGAGAGAGAGAGAGAGAGAGAGAGAGAGAGAGAGAGAGAGAGAGAGAGAGAGAGAGAGAGAGAGAGAGAGAGAGAGACACACACACACACACAAAAGTGGGCCATTATATAGACACATAAATTTAGTACATGGCTTGTTAATTGGTGTGCTATTAATATATTTATGTGTTTTGGAAGGACCATATCAATAGATGGAGAAGGACCCTATATATATGGGGCACTTTCCCATTTGACTGGTGGAGTGCTCATATTTATTAAGTTTTGTTTGAATTTTGACATGTTCTTTTAGTTTTATTCAATATACGACACTTTTGACTAGATATGTTTATCTTATTGATTATATTTTATTCTTCATTTGGCATGTCTCCTTTCTCTTCTTCCTTATTTCTCTTTCTATCTCCTCCTTATTTTTCTCTTTTTTTTTTCTTTTTTGGTGAAGTTTCCTATTTTTTTCTAGGATCATGCAATATGGCCTTGAGTGACTAAGAACATATAGTGTGGTCCTAGTCTAATGAGGAGTGTAATATGTTAATGGTCTTATGTTAAGTGTTAAAAATTCTAAATATTAACAGGGATATTATTCAAAAAAATCTAAGATACTTATTTTTTCAATATTTTATATTTAACAACATTTCAAAAGAGCACGATCATTACAAATAAAATAAATGACAATCAATTTACAATTTTTACTTATATTTATATTTAAAAATTTAACATCAATTATATTTCATAAATAATGTAATAAATGAATCTAATAAAAGTAAATATCATGAAATTGATTCATGACTCCACGGGATGACCCACTTAGTAAATGATCATTTATTTTTGGAAGGCACTCTACTCAACCTAAATATATTTTTAATATATATCATAAAAATGTTAAAATAAGTTATATAAAATAATTTAATAACTAAACATGTGATTCAAGGCTCATACATCTTCTACTTTAGACAAAGGTAAGAAGTCAAGTGATATTTGGTTCCATTGCCATTGCTCATCCACCCATGATGACTCTAAATTTCATGCACAATAGTCCTTGTTCATAAAATATACATTAGGACCTACATTAATGGATATCACTAATCTAGATGCCTCTTGTTTAAGTATCAACGCCATTGTGATCTACATCTTTAAAGATCATTAATGTCTCATCCACACGAAGTTATCGGTGATGGGTTAGCCTCTCCATGTCATCATTGATGATGGTAGTCAGAAGAACATCATTATACAAGCCATAATTCAACACCTTAGTCTTACCACCATTGTACATCCTAAGCCATATTATATGGGGTGGTTGTAGTAGGGGAAAGATATATAGGTCCAGTGATAGAGCACTTTCTAGTAAAAAGTTGAGCCTATGGAAGATAATGTCACTTGTGACATCGTACCTTTGTAGGTCTAAGACATATTGATGGGAAGACCTTATCTATACAAATGTGGAGATACATATCATGCCAAATCACAACATTAGACTATCTACATCCAAGATCATTTCTACAACCTCTTTGAGATAGTACCCACAACCAAAGTCACCTTGGTCTCTATCAAGCAATTTCAAAAAATTATTTTGCATGGATAAAAGTTCATAATGTTTATGGCCTACCCTGACATGCCTACTTAGTTGATGACAAAGCACACTGTAGCAGTGTGCAACACTCACACAATGTTGTAATAGAAAAAAATCAACAAGTTGCTTAATTAGTGTAGTGAAGTCTTCATAGAGCTTGAATGCCTCACAACACACTACATAGTAAATCACCACATTAATTTGGTTCCTAGATCTCCTTTATCGAATATCCCCTTGTATCATAGATTAGTTTGAGACAATGACAAAATCTAGTGCCATATATAATAAATGGTAATTAAAAATAGTATAATATTAAATGGTAATTATTATATAATATATATATTATAATATTTTTTACATTAAATATTATTTATGTAAGTTATGTGAATATTATATTATATAATATATATATAGTTATTATATTATATAATCTATATTATAAAAAAAATTATATGAAAATAATGACAATTTAATAATTATCTCTAAATTTATGACAAATTTAGATATTCTTCTAAAACACTTTTATCATTTATTATTAATTATAAAATATGATTTATTACAAAATAAATATAGTTACATTTAGATATTTTTCTAAAAAGTTACATCCCTTCCAGCATTCCTTACATCACCAGGGCAATTACTAGTTCTAAATAATTTTTGACTCTAAACTCTTTAATAGAGTGAGAAAAATTAAAAACCTCTTAAGATTTTGTATGTGACATATTCTCTTTGAAAAACATGAAGTGTACAATAGTGATCATGTAATAGAATGAGTTTGAGTAATGGTGAAGTGGTGGAGAAGGACAAGGCCATACGAGACATGCAAACTATAAAATATTTTGAAGTGAGTTGAGGGATGATGATAAAGAGCTATGACAATGTATTTTAAGTGATATCATACACCACACACCTTGTAATGTACACTAAACTCGAATTTAGTGTAGTAGGTAAACATTTGTATTTATAACAAAATCTCTAGAGACTTCAACCATAAACCTCTCAAATCTATTCAAAAAGCATTCGCATTTGATTTGATAGCTGTAACGCTTTAACTTTGATATACCAACTATCACCCACTCAACTAACCAATTATCTTAATATGAATGACATCTCAAAAATGTACAAACAAATTTGATTTGATATTTGTAATGCTTTATCTTTGATATACTATTACCCACTCAACTAACTAATTATCTTAATATGATCAACATCTCAAAAAGGTACAAACAAATCCTTGATTTATTCATGAGAATAAAACACTTCTAACATAATAATTAGAAAAAAAATTCTTAATCAAATAAAATATAATCTAAATTAATATGAATGATAAAATATCTTATCACATCATCTTTAAAATATAAATCTAAAAAAATAGATAAGAATAGATTCGAATCCAACGAAAATGATACATTGAGCAAACCAAAGCTAAAAAAAACATTTTCCCTGGCACCATCAAAGTCTTGTCATTGAGCAAACCAAAGCTATGTGCTTAATAATTGATTTCCAAACAAATATTGTTCTTTGTAAAATCAACCCCTTCCCCAAAAAAGAGAAGAGGTTGTTCACCCAAATTTAATAACCACAGCAAGGAGACAATCAATTTCCATTATAAATATATATATTAAAATTATAATAAAATCATTTTTTAAGAATATTTTTAATTTTCTTTATCAATCAAGAACAATTAAATTTGAATTGGATTATCTACCATATTAGATGTTTAAGTATCAATTGAAATTTTAATAAGATTAAGAATATTTTAATATTGTTTTGAATGTTTTTTATAAATTGTATGAATAAATTTAGATCACATTTTATGTTTCAACATGTAATAAAAGAAAATTAAATTTATACTTTAACTAATTCAAATCTACACCCAAAAAAACTTCAAATATTTTCTTTCATAGTTAATATAAATTTAAAATTAAGTTATTATAACTAAAATAAAACATAATTTAGATGGAATGATAATTGAAATTCAGTTTATATAAAATTAATTAAGAATATTATTCAATGAATAGGAATATTTCAATTTTAATTTTAATTTAATTTTGTTTCATTAAAAATTTGTTGTAATATCTTAATTCTTATTTTTATATAGAAATTTAAAGTTACATAGATATTGGTATATTTATTTATTTTTTAGATTATATATAGTAAATTATAAATAATGAGCAAGTGTATATTTAAATTTGAATTTTTTTTGGATTAAATAATCATGATTAAAGAATATTCAATCTATCAAATTTATTTAAGGAATTATTTTGTCCTCATTTGATTGACTTTCTATCAGATAGCTAGAGGGATTTGTACCTTGGTAGATGGCCTATAACCATCATCCTTTCTAATTGGATTATAACTCTTTATTTTTTATTTTGATCAAAATATGTATTATATTTTAAAATGAGAAAATATAATAAATGTATGATCTAAAAGAAAAACTATATGACATCATAACCTGAAACCAAAACATATTGGGGTAACCCAGGAAACCAAAAATACTAAATCTTACATCATTGTTGACATCAACAATACAAGAAATAAAAGATACAAAGAAACACATCAGGTAACAGGAACCATCAACGCTATAGATGGAGGAAGTGGCAGGGAGGATTGTCTGGTTTATCATCCTAACATCCCCAATGGGAAGAAAGGTGTCAGGTATGGTCCAACCATCATCTTATTTTTTCTTTAACAATATCCCAAACTTTATATATCACCTTTGAAAAAATATTTGCACGTTTATATAAGTAAAATAATTTAAATTTAAATTTTGTAGTAGTGTTGGGCCCTCTCTTCCATGTTTACGAAGAAAAATGATTTGAATTTGGATTTTATTATTGAATTTAAATATGTTTTAAATGGTGTAAACATAAACTGAAAAACTTAATAAATAACACACCAAAATGCATTCTATCGGAGAGAAGGGAGAATGAGCGCAGCTAGGGTTTGAGGATTTTTCCTTTAAGTTTTTCAATTTTTCCTATTGATCAATCCAGACAAGGAACTAGATTGACTGGTGGGCTATAAGATGAATCCTCCAAGGGGGTTTTCTTCCCCCAAAAAGAGCATAGTTTAAACAAAATTGTGGCTAGAGCAAAAACCTCAGTCTTAGAAACATAGATTAATGCATTGATGAAGGCAACTGACAAGAAGAAGCTCCAAGATCCATAAAATGGATCTAAAAGAACATGCACACAAGCTGCTGAAGAAAACTTGATCACCATGTTAGATCTAGTAGAAATGAAGAAAATATAGTGACTCTACATGATACAACCCTGATTTGTAAATTTATGGGAGCATAATTAACTATGCAGGTGCTCCATGCATGGACTAGAAGAAACTAGAAGACAAACTAAGAGTATGAACTAAAAATTTGTGCTAAAGGGTACTTCATAGGAATATTTTCCAATGAATTGGATAGAGAAAAGTGTTCAAAGGAGGGCCTTACTTAGTTATAAATTTGGGGCTATTCATGAAGCACTGACATACAACCTTCAAGCCAATAGTGGAACTTCCAAATACGACACATGTATGGATTTGAAAGTACACTTAACTACAAGAATTTTGGTCTAGATTTGTCTTCAAAATCATTGTTAATATTATTGGTAAAAAAATTGACATATCAAAACCATATTATGGCAAAGGCCTATCTAGCTATGATAGAATATGCGTGGAGCTAAATCTCCCATAGACCCTTCCAAATAACACCACACTGAAAGTAAGAGAAATGGAGTGGGTGCAAGATTTATATTATGAGACTATCCCATTCTATTGTAGAAGCTACCATGAATATGGACACCTCTTAAAAGAATTCACAACATTAAAGAAGAGCAATACCATGTAGAAAGTACCTAAACCAAAAGAAAATGAGTCGAAGGGATCTTTAATCTAGAAAGAAAGCATACTATAATGAACGAGAATTAAATAGCTAAAAAATATGTGCCAAAAGAGAGCAAAAAAGTCATTAATGAAAAATCCACCTCAATGGAAGGAATATAATCTATTCCACAAAATCAACCCTAAGATAAATAAAACAACATAGAGATGGAAGACATTATAACAAATTACAAATTTAAAGAGAATTTTAAAAATCCACTCAAAGAACAAAGCCCATGAAACTCATCTCAACAAAAGACAAAAAGCCTTCAAGGTAAGCAAATTAAAGGAAATATCATAACAAAATCTTGAAACACAAGGAAAATTGTAGAAGCTTGGATAAGGAAGATAAGACATATTCAAAGATGGATGAGGATATCATGAGAATAATGCAAAGTTTGAATCTTAAAGAAAACTTCGAAAAGAGAAGGAGAGGGAGACCCAGTAAAAAATAAAAAGACGCATGAGGAAGAAATGGAAGCTATTGAAACAGGGACTCAAACTCAATTAGATACCTTCTTGATGAGTACCAAATAAAATAATATTTTTTGATACAGATTATCTTTTGGAACGTAAGGGATCTCAACACTCCCTTCAAAATAAAAACATTGAAACAACTAATTACCCAACATAAACCAAATGTTGTGATGCTTCAACAAACTAAACTAGAAAATTTGTCAAAACACAATGAAGATCTTTCAATTGTCTAAGAAGATAAATGGTATAGAATGATTCCATAGGTGCAATAGAAGGCATCATTTTCCTATGAGATCCAAACTCAATCAATTTTGAAATCATTTAAGTCCACAATCAATATCTTATTTGCAAATATGTTTCTGTGAGGACAAGACTCAACAATATATTGCCACAAAAAAATGTTAAATTGAAATTACAATATGGTGGCCATTATTGGTAATAGTTGGTATATCTAATAATATCTGGTATACATAGGGTATTCATGGGATTTAAATTACATGAGGATCTGGGCCACTGATTATGTCCTAGACCGGTCTTTGCTTCGGTTAAAAACCATCTTCACCAATAAAATAATAATAATAATTATTATAATAATAATAATAATAATAATAATAATAATAATAATAATAATAATAATAATAATAATAATAATTGCGTTGTTATTTTTTCTTAACTGAGCTTGTCATTAGTGTTTAAGAGCATAAGCAATATATTTTATTGATGTCAATTACGCTATAAAAACCAAAACTCACAATTTTTTTTATAAATTTAATTATTTATAACTAAAATAAAAATAGAGGAAATAAATAAGAGAATTTGTTATAACCAACAATGCTTAAATAATTTATTTAAATACTTTAAATATATGTGGATTTGTAAAATTTAATTTATTTTTTATTCATTATAATTTTAAGTTAAGTTTAAAGGATTGAGAGGTATTCATTTCATCAAAATATTTAAGAATTGAACTTGTTTTCATTTTTTTTAAATCTATGTATCTTTTATCTTGGTGAATAACATGAAATAACACTTTTTCCAACATCCCTTTTTATAATTTAATCTTAATTATAATTTTAGATTTAAAAATTAAAATATATATAAATAAAAAAGTATTCATTTATAAACTTTTAAAAATCTTGTATAATAAATTAACATTAACTTGAGTAGAACTAATTAAATGACTTCTATCTTTAGAAAAGATAAAATTACTACAAATATCTTAAATATAATTATTTGAAAAACATTCATTGATATCAACTTGGATTTTTTACATACTACAATTATTTATAATATTATAACCTTTTTAATAACTTTTTCATTTGTTAGTAAAAATTCAAGTTGGTCTAAGTACACCAATGTATGAAGTTCAAAATATTTTTTTTTGAAAAAATTGGGGCACTCCAAACTACATCACATAGTCAAGGTATTATGATTTTTTGATTAAATTTTTTAAGAATAAAAGAAAATTTTCTAAATGACAATCAAATGGATATTAAATTTAAGAGTAGAATTAAAATTAAACATATTCACTATATTTCAAAAAACATCGCTACCGCCTCATATCATTGTAGAAAGCCTCTCGACGTAAAATTATCATAAACTTGTCAAATTAGATGTATTCCCTATGAATAAAGGAACACAATTGTGTTGAAATTGATGTTGAGCCTTTCTTTTCCATATTTTTATTTGCATAGCCTCAATTTGAAACCATGACCCTTTTGAGTAACATGCCTTTAATTTAAGTGATTTCCTTGTTTCTTTGGTTTTAAGGAGAATGATATGATTTGTGAGGTATAATATCAAAAATAACTAATAATAAGTATTGTTGATGTAAAGCATGGTTTTATAACTTGAAAAAGATTGTAAATCGATATTTCTACCTCACTCAAACTTCATTATCATAACCCTATATCACCTTTTGTGCATAAAGTGTTAAGCAAAAATACTATAATAGTCATTTTAATAATCCTTCCAAAACATATTTTTCTTAATCAGTGATCCCTTAGATTTATTTTTTTAATACTTCAAAGATAGGCTCCCATTATGGTTATCTTTTCTTTTAAGGGTCCTAGTATGGTGTTTCCATATGTTGTTAATGAGTTCAAGCAATATGATAGATTCCATATCTTAGTTTATTTCCCTACAAGCCGGAGACCCCTTTGTAATAGATGCAGATCATTTAAATCCAAAAATTACTCTAAAAACAAGTCATGTGTACGATGTAAGCCCTCTAATGTATGATATCCCCTAAAATACCTTGTCATTTCACCTCATCATCACCGCCCAGTGCACTTTGAAATATTTCACGATTTGCATGTTATGTATGGCCTTGCCCTTTCTTCTATGGATATGAGTATGGTGTTTATGTATGTTTTCAACTCTGATGTATTTATTAGATAAAATCCATAAACTATTTTATATAATAAATATTATTAAAATCTTTCATTTTCATAATAACAAAAAAATAAATATTTATCGGTTTCAAGAGTGTGGCTGAGAAGTCTTCAATTATACAGATTTGAAAACAAATTTATTTCTAATCATGGGGGCAGCTATCCTTCCTTTCCTTTTTCCTGACAATACTTTCAACAATTGGATTATTTTTTTCTTACAACTGAAACTGAATTTTTTAATAAGGGTGGACGTATCATAGTTCTCCCATTGAGTTAATAAGTTTATAAAATGAAACATCAATGGAAGAATTGTGCTGCTCAGTAAACACTTATTACAAATTGTAAGTTTATAAGTTATAATAATGTTGTGGGAAACAAGAAATGAAAAATTGAAGAAACAAGATAGAAACAAAAATATAATGAGAAACAGGGTTGAGAGAGGTTGTTCATAAAAAAAAAAAAAAGAAAAGCATTATAATTCAGAAATATATCTCTTAAACATTTAAATTTGCATAATAAATTATAGATAATTTATATAATTTAAGGGAATTTTTTTTATATCAAATGTGTGTCTTTACTTATGATCTAAAGATTGCACAAAGTGTTTAAAATTAAAAATGTATAAAATTCAATATCATTAAAATAATTTAGTTGTGCCTTTATAAACTCTACAACATTCACATTGAAGGAGTATTAGTGTTTCTATTTCCTAAACCTTCTTTTATAAATAATTGCAATCTAAGTATAGAGAATATGACCTCTAAACAATTAGAATCTGAGAATAGGGCCTCTACATTATCTTCTAATATCTCAATTGGCAACTCATCATTACCATTATCCTTGGATTCACGATAAGTTTATACTCTTCAACTCAACTCTAAATATAACTTTATTAATAAAAAAATAAAATTAATGTATTACTATAAATATATTAATAGATTTTTTTATAAATATTTGTTTAATCGATTAAAATAAAATCTAAAATCAAACTTTTAGAAATAATTAATTATATTAAAAGAATCTATAATTTACTTAATAGCTATTGATAGTGATATAAGTCATATGTGTCAATGTGAACATAATGACACTAGAGAAAAAGTTAAGATAAAAATGGGTGGAGATTATTCAAAAATGTAGGGTTGTATAATATACATATTAAATATTTTATGATTGGCATGTCACTATTAGTCATGTGTGTCACTATGAAGACAATGACATGAGAGAAAAATTTAAGGTAAAAATGAGTGGAGCTTATTCAAAAATGCAATCTTATCTAATAAATATAGCAAATTTTTTATGGTTATCGTATTATTTTATTTATTATTTTTTTAATTATTATGTATTTATTTTTAAATTGAGAATAATTTGTCCACTACATCTATCTTCGGTAGTTACCATTGCCATTGTACTTGACGAGTAAAAGTCCCTATAAAACCTCGTTATCATTACATAGCCATTTCAACTTGTTCTAATGTGAAACGTGACACAAATGTTGCATTCCTTACGATAGAGGGTTACAAGTTGTGTGGTTGACAAAATTCATTCCCACTTTGGAATTTAGTTTTTTAATAGTTTTTCCATCAATAAAAACTAGATTATAACCATTATATCTTTGTAAGATATTGTGACTCTCAAAAATCATAGCATATCTGTCCCTCAATAAATCTAACAAACCATCAATAAACATTTCTTTTTTATACTATTAATTTGAACTATTACTCCCTTTCCAGGGTATTATTTATAAGTATATTATTTATGGCTATTGATTTGGTTTTAGAGTTAAAACTATAGAAAAATCATTGATTAAGCGATGGAACACTCATATTACTTCATGAGTAAATATGTTGTGAGAAATAGTTTATATTTATTGAATAATAAAATGTTATTATTTGATATCCCATTCCTCCTAGTGTACTTTGTACCTTAGGGGCATTTGCTAGTTTAGGAAATTTAATACAAAATTTAGTATATTTGTCATTATAATAGAAATGACACTAATATAATACATTAAGAATAAATTATAGATACATAAAACTACCCTCTAGATAATTATTAGTGATTAAATTGTATGTTTTGAAGATGGTGATGTCTTTTCAATTATGGGTTTAAATTTGCCATTATTGGTGCAAATGTTGACTTTCAGTATATTCTATACATCCTATTATCACTCTTTAGTTATCATGCCCCTTATCCCCATATTTTTCTTTGTTATGCTCCCTCTGCTAGAAACTAGTGGTTCTTTTTAGGAGTTACCATATGAACATTATCTTAGTTTTTAGTTTTAAGATTCAGAAGTGTAATGGGTAAATACTTTTTAAGTGTTGATTTGGTGTAGTAAATAGTGCATTTAATGTGTTATTGTATCATTTCGCTTGAATGTCATTGTTATCAATTAAATCTTGAATCTTATGTCTCAATGAGAAACATTTATTTTCAACGCGACTCCAAGTTTTATGATAATCATAATATTCTTTCACATCATAATTCTTTGGTAAAGGTTGAGATGAGCCAAACTCATGTTTAAGAGGTAAATGGACCATTTTACATTCAATTAATTATTTAAACACTTGGTGAAGACTCTAAGCTAATTATGTAAATTATCTTCACTCTTGAAATGGAAGGACAAGCATGTTGAGTGGTTCAAATATTATGTTAATGACATTCTTGGCCTGATTATTAGCATGAAAAGTGGTAATATTATTAGCCTTAGCCTTGAATTTTAGTTTACCTTGATATTCAACTCCACTATAGGTAGTGGCACTAGACCCATATTTAAGCATGTTGATATCATAGTTCCTAACCACAAGACAAAGTTCATTGAAATATTGGCATGTGTTAAACATTACTTTTTAATCAACAGGTTGAAGAAAAATTTGAGAGAAAATTATTTGTAATTTATTATCAAGTAATTGGTGACACAACTTTATAAGCATTATTTTGAATTTAAGCACGTAGTCACTAATAGGTTCTTTAGGTCCTTATTTATACTAAAAAAGTTGTGAAAATGTGATTTGTTGGCTAATGTTGGTTTTAAAATGAGATAAAAACTACCATCCAAAGAATTGAAATAATACACAAATCCCTATGGTAGGGCATAAAACCAATCCAAGGCATAATCCTTGAGAAATCTTGAAAAGAGATTAGTCAATAATCTATAATTATGTGTAAATTCAAGATATGAAATATAGAATAATTTGATATGATGTGAATGATCACCCTTGCTATTGAATAATTCAAACTTAGGTATAATGAAACTCATAGGCAAGGGCTATACAAGGACCTCATAAACTAACAAATTGATTAATATATCATTAGAAGTAACCTAATGGCCTAATTTTTTATATTCTTGTGAAAGATGTTGAAGTTGTTCTTGCATGTGTTGTTCTACTTTTTTGAGAAAGACCATGATGAAAATTTGTAGATTGAAATATAAATTCTAATTGTAATGATTCTTTTGTACAAGGCACAAAAGAATCATTAAGCTGAAAATGAATAACCATAGTAAAATAAGTACAAGCAAGAGGAAGAGCCAAAGTAAAAGAACCAATAGGAGTAGTAGCTTCAATACCTAATGTAAAAGGGGAACCTCTAGTAGGTTGAATATAAGCATTCAAAGGTTCATTTGCAAGATGTACTTCCTCAAGTACGTATTCCTTAGTAAATTTAATCTTATTTTGTTTCTCTCTAGTAACATAATCATGGCACCTATTTCTTTATGAAATGATGAAATACAAATTTCAAAGCAGGCTATCTCATGCTTACTTGTAGTAAGTTTTGAAATATATTAATTCCTAATCTTATCATTAATAGCATTAGAATACATGATATTAACATCACAAGCATCTACATTTACATCATTTGTGTTTTCATCATTCACATTTATATGATTTACATAATAATAATGACATCTTAAATCACATGGTGATACATAACTTATCTTCCTTTGTTCTTGCACATGGAAGCCATCACAT
The DNA here is from genome assembly GCA_037957365.1 of Torreya grandis. Classification (NCBI taxonomy): domain Eukaryota; kingdom Viridiplantae; phylum Streptophyta; class Pinopsida; order Cupressales; family Taxaceae; genus Torreya; species Torreya grandis. Next base: position 837,241 of record JARHVA010000498.1, on the reverse strand, counting down.
GGTAGTACACAACATATTTTTCATTGTTCCCACACATGAAAATAATCACATGGTGGTATATAACATAGTTTCTCTTGATTTTCTCTTGCTTTTACACATAGAAGTAATAACATGGTGGTACATGACATACCTAAATTGGTCTCACCTTGGGACATGCATGCATTTAGATACAATGTAAACAAAAATATATGGATCTATAAAGACAATTTCATGGTCTTCACTACAATCATGTCTATTTATTTTTAGCCTCTTTAATTTCAAAAACTCTTTGATTATGGAGTTATATTTAAAAGTATTCACTTATAGATGTTTTTCATATGTTTTTAGTGGTACAAAATTTTATATCATAGACACAAGAGCTTGAATGCTAGTTCCAAAATCTTCACTGCCTCCTTATATGGATATTAGTTGAATTATCTCTTCCTTTTGACTTTTACATTGCTATCATTAATTTACTCACTTTGATAACTATCAACAGATGGTGAGCTGATTGCAACATACCCATACATCCAATTTATTGATTTTACTTTGACATATATACACACCCACATATAAAAGTAGGGCCTTATTTAGACACATAAATTTAGAACACTTGTTAATTATTGTGGTATTAATATATGCATGTGTTATGGAAGGACCATAGCAATAGATGGAGGAGGGCCATATATATATGTGGGGAATTTATCCATTTGACTGGGGGAGTGCTCATATTTCTTATGTTTTATTTGACTTTTGACATGTTCTTTTAGTTTTATTCAATATGTGACACTTTTGACTAGATATGTTTGTCTTATCAGTTACATTTTATTCTTCATTTGACATGTCTCCTTTCTCTTCTTCCTTCTTTATCTTTCTATCCCCTACTTATTTTTCTCTTTTTTATTTTATTTTGGTGAAGCTTTCTAGTTTTTTACATGATCGTGTAGTATGGTCTTGAGTGACCAAGAACATATAGTGTGGTCCTAGTCTAACGAGGAATGTACTATGTTAATGGTATTATTTATTGTGTGTGTCATTTGATTATTATTTTTTTGTTTCTCAATGTTTATAAATGTTTTTGATACTTTTTGTCAGTATTTCTTTCTCATTGTGTGTCACATTACGCACCAACAAGCTCCTAATTTAAAATCAAGAATTATATAAATACACAAATGCATTAATGCATTAGGGACAAGAGATTTACACTAGATTTATCTCTTAAAGTTGTAAAAGAAATGATTTCATGTATGGTAGTAGCACCCATGTACCAAAAGTAGAAACCAAGAGTTTAGTGATCAAACATGTAGCATGTACAAGTTGTTGCATTTTTTAAAGGATAAGGGTTGGGACACTTGCCTTGCCATGGATTTTTATTAAACTACATAATAATTGTGTGTTATTCTCAAGACCTATACTCTAAAGGGGTTCTGATTGAGACATTCCCTTGAACCCATCACCCCTCTCCACTCATTTTTTATGGGTTTACAAGATTTTGAGAGTTGATTAGAGTTTTAAGAGAGAAGATCAATTTCATAGAGATAAAAGAAAAAATATTGAAAATTAAGTGAGGTTTTCAAAGAAAAGGAACAGAGTAATAAGAGATGTCAAATTTATTTTTCAAAATTTTACAATTTCCAAGAATGTATAATGTTTGGTCCTAGGAGTGACATGAAAGGAGTGTATAGTTTGGTCATTCATGCAAAGTTATCTGATAACTCTGAATTTTATGGGTTTTGTTTGTGCCATTCCCAACTTTATTCAACTTCAAATTGCTTCCAAATTTATGAAAATTTAATATTCTTCTCATATCTGCTGCTTTGCACATTTTAATTATTCTAGAACATTCTTTTATGCAAGTAGTTTTTATTTTTATTGTTATGTTAGGATAAATAGAGTTAGATCTGAATCTCACATGTTTATGGATAAATGTATTAGATTTTGATGTAAAACATTTATCCCATAAAATACCTACGTATAGGAAGTGCAACCATGGGTTGAGGTAATGATCTTCTATAACATTGCTTGGTTTCATAGTGCCAAACATATTCTAAAACATTCAATTAGAAATCTCAACATTAATACCCATTTTTTATCTAAGGGGGAGCATTATGTCCTCGTAATCTTGATCCCCACACCAAATTACATCAATTTAATATTACATTTTTATTAAATCCTACCCTAATTAGTTTAATATATTTTAAATTTAATGCTAGAAATAAATTTTAAAATTTTGTAAAGCTTAGATTTAGATTTACGCTTATTCAGTAGTTGTCATCTGATATATGTAATCCAAAACATGGGCATAGATGCCAATATTTATGTAACTTTTAGCTTCTACATTAAATTTTTTTTAAAGCTCAAGGACTTTCAAGACATCAAAGTATCTTCTAACCTGAAGATTTACATTAACAACCTACTTATAATTATCCAAAAGCTTCACTTCTGGAACGTGTTGAGGCTACATTTATGTTTATGATTGCACTTGTATTTGAGAGTTGTATCTATTAATAGCTTTGAATAAGAAGTGATTTTCCTTCTCCCTTTCCTTACACATGTTGTAACCATTAAAACTTGTTTTGTTTATCAATAACACACTTAAATGCTTATTTTTTTGGTAAGCATTAAAAAATCTAAATATTAACAAATATATTATTCAAAAAAATTTACAATACGTATTTTTTAATATTTAAAAAGAGCATAACAATTTTGCATAAAATAAATGACAATCAATTTACAATTTATTTACTTATATTTATATTTAAAAATTTAACATTAATTTTATTTCATAAATGATATAATAAAAATAAATATTGTAATATTAACTCATGACCCCACAGATGGCCCACTCAATAATCATTTATTTCAATACATATCATAAATTTGTTAAAACAATTTAATAACTAAACATGTGTTTCTTATAGTAATCGTATAGGCATTTAGAGATATAAGCATTGTATTATATTATATATATATATATATATATATATATATATATTTATTTATTTATTTTTAAGTTTATATTATTATATTTAGAAGGATATAAATATGATAATATAAATATGAATTTATATATGATATTTATTTTAGTAAATATTAGTTTTAAGTAAATATTGGTTATATATATATGATTTGGTGTTTTTTTAATAAAATAATAGGAATATTATATGTTTATTGTATTATGTACGTAATCTTGGTAACACGTACATATTCTTTATAATGTGTATATATTTCTTTTAAGGCGCATATATATATATATATATATATATATTAAAAAAATGAGGAATATATATGTATTTCTAGATTCGATGGTTTTGAGTTTGAATTCAAATAATTCATACATATTATTTGAATAACACATACATGTTATTTGAATAACACATATGTGTTAGCAGAGACATCTACAAAATTATTCCCCAACTCCATATACATACCTAAAATTGATTCAAGACCCCATGAAATGACATTTTCAATAAAAACGTCATGTATTTTTAGAAAGCACTCTCCACTTGATTTTAAAAATCTTTCTATTTTCTATCACATTTCTAAATTATTCCCCTTAGTTGATGTGAAACCAACTGATTCTATGGTTTGGAAATTCCACTCAACCTAATATATTCTCAATATATATCATAGAAATATTAAAATAAGTTATATTGAATATGTATTAATTATATTATTTAATCTTAAAAAATTTGTTTTAGAAATGACATTAAAATATTTCATTTGTTTATTTATTATAAAATAATTTAATAATTAAACATATGTTTTTACACTAATCAAGATCAAGAGACATTATAAAATGAAATCCATGAAGAGGGGATAATGCCATGTGAAGAGGGGATAATGCCATGTGAAGAGGGGACAATGCCATGTGAAGAGGGGATAATGACATATGAAGGTAACATTTATATTTTAAGAATAATTTTAATATAAATTATAAAATTATATATATATATATATATATATATATATATATATATATATATATGTGTGTGTGTGTGTGTGTGTGTGTGTGTCTGTGTGTGTGTGTGTGTGGGGGTGGGGGGGGGGTTGTTTTAAATTTTTAAATTTCATTATTTATTATTGTAAAAAATATTTATATTATAATATTTTAATTTTTGAAAATAAAATAAATATAGATATTTTATTTATATTTAAATGATATATATGTTAGATATATATTTTAAAATTTAAATAATATTTTTTAAATTTTTATATGAAATAAAATGATAAATAAATTAAAAACTTTTGTTAATTACTTAATATATTAAAAAGGGTATTAGTTATTTGTGTATTTTAATTATTTCAAGAAAAAACAAAACATGCATGCCTCTTTTTTCAATGTTTTCTATATTTAAAGTTAAAAAGGAAAAAATAAAGCTATGCGAAAAATAATCTTAAAAATTTATAACTTAGAACTCATTATATACAATAATATCTATAAAATTATCTCATGCAAATAATTATAAAATTTAAGAGATAATCACATTTTATACATATTAAATTATTTTTATAATAATGAGATGTGGTTGAATTGGTTAAAGTGATTTAGTTGTGTCCAACACTACTTATATTCAAATCTCGGTGACATATTAAGTTGATTGTGATCAATAGAGATGTTTACAGGGTCCGTAGTGGTTGTGGTGATTTTTGTAGGGCCTTTCATAGCTATTGTGATGGTTGTAAAGGATATTTGGACCTCACATTTATATCCAATACTAGTTCATATTCCAGTCACAAGTGTTTATGTTCATAGCCCTAGGTTCTAAAAAAGTGTTTACCAATAGTTAGCCCGATGGTGCAAGGAGTTCTGAAAGAGATGTATTTTTTTCTCCAATTTTGGTAATTCTATCAAACCTAGGTTTGAATCCCCACGAGTCATTGCATATTCTCTCCAAGTGTTACGCCAGTTTGAAATATCTAAAATTAGGTACCACCCCCATTGTTATAGCTTCATTTGAGTAGGTTGTAACTATCATACTAAACAGTGTAAATTATTTTAGAAATGATGTAATTTTTTGTTTTGGTAAAGCATGGTTTTATAGCATGAAAAAGATTGTAAATTTATATTTCTACCTCACTCGAACTTCATTATCATAACCCTATATCACCTTTTGTGCATAAATCGTTAAGCAAAAATACTCTAATATCATTTTAATAATCCTTCCAAAACATATTTTTCTTAAATAGTGATCCCTTAGATTTTTTTTTAATACTTTAAAGATTGGCTCCCATTATGGTTATCTTTTCTTCTAAGGGTCCCAATATGGTGTTTCCATATGTTCTTAATCATCGAACGTGATAAGATATATTCCATATCTTAGTTTATTTCCCTACAAGCTAGAGACCCCTTTTTAATCTTTCTCCATTTGCATGTTATGTATGACCTTACCCTTTCTTCTATGCGTATGAGTATGGTGTTTATGTATGTTTTTAACTCTGATGTAATTTCACTAGGTGTCAATATATTGGTAGTATTGATGAATAAAAGCTACAAGATAGAATTTAGAACCTCAATGTCTTATCCCCACATCAATGTCAATGTAGCATTGATTTGAGTCACACATTTGGTGTGGATACCTGTCATAATTAAATTAGTAGCATGATGTCATTGTCCACTCTTGACAATAAAAAATGTCTACTCAAAGGTCTTGTGACCCTGCATGTTGCACACCATTTTATAATGGGTGGAAGTAATGTAAATCCAACAATCGTCTTAAATCTAGGTCTAGTCTAAGATATCATTTTCCGTTACCATCACCACTTGACTCCCTGTGATCTATTTTCACCCTTAACAATAAAAATAGTCATTCAAAGATGTCCTCAAATTACAAGCTATATATTCATTTGCAATAGACGATGGTAACGTAAATATAAAAACTATCCTAAATCTAGGTATGTTGTTTTATATGGGCCCTTTGGTATACGATATCATTAGAAATACCTTTCCATTTTCCGTCACCATCCTTGCTCATCTCACCTTCAAATATTTCCCTAGTTTCATGTTGTAGAAGATACACATGTAAAGTTTAGTGACATGGTAAATTTGTTAATGTAATTTATAAATTCTATCAAGCTATTTCAATTACCCAATAAATGCATGAAACATGTGTCACCTAAATGAAAACATGGGTTGAATATCCAACGACTCCTCTAAAAATGTAGAGAAGGCACCACGTGTCAATTTAGAAGAGTTTAAAACATTATAACAAAAATGATATCTACTTAAACTATTTAAAAACTAATTAGACAACTCTAAAACTAATTAGATGAAAAATAGAAAAGGCTCTTTCAATGTAACCACTAGTGCTGCTAATTTTTGCTAGTCCATTGGACATAGGAACCAATCCACACTAGTCTCTACATACTCTTTACAAGCACTTTATTGCTATGATGTATCTAAAATTAAGTGCAACCCTGATGGTTATCGCTTCGCTTGTGGAGATTGCAATTATCATATTGAAGAACATAAGTTACACTGAAAAGGATGTAAGTTTCTATTTTGTAAAGATAGTTTCTCTAAAGTGAAAGAGTGTAAATCGATAGTTGTACCTCACTTGACACCCATGACTATTGACCCTATAACACCTTTTGTACACTAATTACTAATTATAAAATATTATTTATTAAAAAATAAATCTAATTATATTTAGATATTCTTCTAAAAAATTACGTCCTTTCCAACGTTCCTTGCACCATTAAGGCAACTACTAGTTCTAATTAATTTCTGAATCTGAACTCCTTAATTGAGTGAGGAGGCTTAAAAACCTCTTAGCATTTTGTATGTGAGATATTCTATTTGAAAAACACGAAGTGTAAAATAGTGATCATGTAATATAATAAGTATGAGAAATGGTGAAGTGGTGGAGAAGGGCAAAGCCATATGAAACATGCAAACAATAAAATATTTGAATGTGAGTTAAAGGATGATGATGAGGAGAAATGACAATATATTTAAATTGATATCATATACCACACTAAACTAAAATTTAGGATAATAGATAAACGTTTGTATTTCCAACAAAACCTCTAGAAACTTTAACCATAGACCTCTCAAATCTATTCAAAAAACATTCACATTTGATTTGATAGCCATAATACTTTAACTTTGGTGACCAACTATCACCCACTCAACTGACCAACTATGTTCGATGTGAACATCTTAAAGATGTACAAAGAAATCTTTGGTCTATTCCTGACAATAAAACATCTATAACATAATTATAAAAAAATTCTTGATCAAATAAAATATAAACTAATTAATATGAATGATAAAATTTCTTATCACATCATCCTTTAAACTATAAATCAAAAGACCAAAAAAAGAGAGAAGAAAGTGCTCACCCAAATTAGACCGAGTGGAATGATAACTGCAATAAAATCAAGTGGATTATCTACCATATTAGATGTTTAAGTATCAACTAAAATTTTAATAATTTATATTTTTAAATAATATTAAACATTTTTATAAATTATATGAACAATTTTATATGACATTTTATGATCAGCATTAAATAAGATTTAAAAAAAAAAAATCTACACCTTAATAGTGAAATTTAAATCTACACCCAAAAAAATCCATATAATTTTTTTTATAATGATTATAAATTTGAAATAAATTATTATAACTAAAATAAAACATAATTTAGGTGGAATGATAACTGCAAATTAGTTTATATAAAATTAATTAAGAATATTATTTAATGAATAAGAATATTTCTATATTATTCTTAATTTAATTTAATTTTACTGCATTTTATTTAATTTGATTGTTAAAAAATTGTTGTAATATCTCTTTTTTATATAAATAAATTTAAAGTTAAATAGATATTTTAATATTTATTTATTTTTAGATTATATATAGTAAATTTTAAATAATGAGTAAGTGTACATCTAAACATGAGTACTCTTTCAGTTAAATAGTCAAAGATAGAGATTAATGTCTTGATAAAGACCATTAACAAAAAGAAGCTCCAAGATCCAAAAAATGGATCTAAAAGAACATGCATACAAGTCACTGAAGAAAACTTGATCGCCATGCTAGATCTAGTAGAAATCAAGAAGAATATAGTGAGTCTACATGGCATAACCCTGATTTGTAAATTTATGGGAGCATAATTAACCATGGAGGAGTTGCATACATGGACCATAAGAAACTAGAAGACAAACCGAGAGTATGAACTAAAAAATTGTGCTAAAAGGTACTTACATAGGAATATTTTCCAATGAATTAGATAGAGAAAAAGTGTTTTGGAGGCCTTACTTTGTTATAAATATGGGATTATTCATGAATCACTGAAATACAACCTTCAATTAAAGGAACTTCCAAATATGACACTTGTCTAGATTTGAATGTACACTTAACTACAAGAATTTTGGTCTAGATATGTCTTCAAAATCATTGCTAATATTATTGGTAAAAACTATGACATATTAAAACCATATGATGGCAAAGGCCTATCTAGCTATGATAAAATATGTGTGGAGCTAGATCTCCCACAATGACATATAAAAACCATATCATGGCAAAGGCCTATCTAGCTATGATAGAATATGTGTGGAGCTAGATCTCCCACAAACCCTTCCAAACAACACCACACTAAAAGTAGGAGAAATGGAGTGGGTGAGATATTTAGACTATGAGAGTATCCCATTCTACTACAAAAGATTCCATGAATATGGACACCTCATCAAAGAATTCCCAACATTTAGAATATAAATACCATCGAGAAAGTACGTAAAACAATAGAAAATGATTTAAATGGATCTTCAATCCGAAAATAAAACATACTACAATGAATGAGAATAAAATAGTTAAAAAATATGTGGTAAAAGAAAGCAAAAAAGTCATTAATGAAAAATCCACCTCAATGGAAGGAATATAATTTATTCCATTAACTTAGCCCTAAGGTAAACAAAACAACATAGAGATGGAAGACATCATAGATAATTACGGATTTAAAGACGATTTGTAAAATCCACTCAAAGAACAAAGCCCATGAAAATCGACTCAGCAAAAGATAAAAGGGCTTCAAGGTAAGCAAATAAAAGGAAACTTCATAACAAAGACTTGAAACACAAGGAAAATTGGACAAGCTTGGACAAGGAAGATAAGACATTCAAAGATGGATGAGGATAGCATGATAATCATGCAAACATTAAATCTTAATCTTAAAGGAAACTTAAGAAAGAGGAGAGAGACACCCAATAAAAAATAAAATGAGGTATGAGGAAGAAATGGAAGTTATTGAAGTAGGGATTCAAATCTAATTAGATACTCTCTTTACAAGCACCAAGTAAAATAATATTATTTGATATAGATTATTTCTTGGAAAATAAGGGATCTCAATGCCCCCTTCAAGATCAAAACATTGAAACAAATAATTATCCAACATAAACAAGATGTAGTGATGCTTCAAGAAACTAAACTAAAAAATCTATCGAAACACAACAAAAATCTTTCAATTGTCAAAGAAGAGAAATGGTATGGAATGATGCTATATATATGATAGGAGGCATGGCTTTCATATGGGATTCAAACTCAATCAATCTTGAAATCATTCAAGTCCATAATCAATATCTTATTTGCAAATATGTTTCTTTGAGGACAAGAACCAACAATATATTACCATCAAAAAATCTTAAATTCAAATTACAATATATTTTATTGATTGAAGGTGTATACCTATAAATTTGAATTAATAAAAAAAATGTTTTGTTCATCTAATTTTTTTTTCAAAGAATACCTATCATCACAATTACAAATTAAGTTTATTAAATTGGGTTGATTGGTCAAATTAATATATTACGAAGAAAAATCTAGTACAAATTTAATACACATAAGTAAGTGATCCCAAATTTGATAATTGATTCTTTAGGAGGACATTATTGCTATTTTTAGAATTGAATTTATAGCTTGAGTTTTTTAAAATTGAAATTATGACTTATTTTTTCTAATATAAATATTTTTATTACTTTTATTTTTTAATTTTGGGTTGAAAGGAAATTTTAATAAATAAATAAATTTATTTGAGTTTAAACAATTATTGGGAGTATTGGAGATAGATGGAGATGGAGATGGAGGAGGCATGCTCCTTCCTTCTCTTTGTTAAAACTCTAATCTTAGGGTTTACTTTGTAACAATATAGTGGTTCTGAGGAGCACATCGATGGGGGTCTTTTGTGTTGAGAAGGGAGGATTAGGGAGCCGCAAATTGTCTTAGTAATAACTTGAGTTTCTTGTTCAGTCTATGTGGTGGCCTTGCTTTGAGTTTTTTGTTCAATCCCTGTGGTAGCTTGTTTTCGATCCTTGCATGATGTGGTTGTTTGTGTTCTGTAGATTGTTGGTGATTGCAGTGGTGGCTCTCTCTATCACTACCCCTGTGTTTGTTTTGGGTGTTGACGGTGGCTCTCTTTGATCCAAAACTCAAAATATTTGGTTGAAAGATAATTCAAGAAACAAGAACAAAATAATTAAATAATTCTATCTCTGAGAAGAGATGTTTTATTGATCAAATTTGCAGACCCAAATATATGCTTATCTCTGAGAAGAGATGTCTACTTTCCATTTTGGGTTACATCTTCATTTATACATGTTTTGAAGGTTTGGAGAGGATGTGGAAGGTCACCAATCTTGAGGGAGATGAATTGGTTTGAATTCCATGATTTACAACAATACATAATTCAAGGAATTACTATTTTTAGAAACTTACTATTTTTACATTGCACTACTAAAATTGAAATTTGGGACACTTTAATTGGGATCTAGGGGGTCAAAGTTCATTGAGAAATGATGGATGCCATCTCATGATGTTCCCATCATTATTATCTTTCCAACGGTTCAAACGGTGAGTCAATTGGAGCTACGGTGCAAAAGTTATGGCTCTCGAAAGTTCCATCATGATTTGGAGTGGACCCATCACCCAAATTATCATCTGAATTGTTGCCCGGATCATTCCTCCCTCCTTGAGAAGCAATGGTCCCCATTACATTAAGATTTCTCATCAAGTGTGGTATTTGTGCTTCAATTTTATTCCTGATGCATACTTAGAAGGGACTGTGATTTATAGAAATGTGCAGGGCCTGATTGTTCACCATTTCTGTGTGACCATCAGTTTGTGGATGGAAGGCCGTGCAATTCTTCAGCTTGGTATTTATTTTCTTTTGTTGTTGTGTTTCTTGTGTAGTTAGGGCTGTAACATCAACCCTTTTGGATTCTTGTGGCTTGACCACCATGAGAACAAATTTCTTGGCACTAATCAAAGAGACAGATGTAGAAGGTGGTACCTTTGGTATCCTAGAGCACCGTGTTCCAAGAGTGAGAGTGATCCTTTGAGTTCCTGATTCATAGATGTCACATCGATCATTCATGAATGGCTAACCAAAGAGTACATCACAAACATCTAGATTTACCACATCACATAAGACCTCATCTTGGAAAGGTTTTATTGCATATGAGAGAAGACATTGGTGGGTGACACGAAGGTTTCTCCCTAGACTCAACCATCCAATATTGTATGGCTTTGGGTGAGGCTTCATGGATAGATTTAGGCTTTCCACAACATTAATAGAGATTAAATTCTTTTGGCTTCCACTATCAAGAATGAAATGCAGAGGCTTATCTTTCACCCATAACTTAGAGTGAAACAACCTTTCCTTATCATCTAGCCTCTCCTCATGGGTCTATGATGAAGCAACAATGGCTTTAGGCTTAGCATCTATAATCTCTTCTTGAACTTCTTCAACTGTAGGGTCTGTATGAGGCAGAGTAGTAGATGTCGAGGATTGTGACTTAGAAAGCAGGGACTTGATGGCTCGACATTCTTCTTTGGAGTGAGTTCTAGATTTGTGATAATCACACCATTTATAGCCTTTCCTTCTTTTTAATTATAATTTTGGTCTCGTGTTTGACCTTCTTTATCACTTCTCCATTTTGAACGCTGACTCTTCATATTAATTCTTCCATGCTTCTGCTCAATCTTCACTGCAAACTTGTACGCCTCACCAAGGGTTTCCAAATTGAAGAGTTCCATTTCTCCCCATATTTACCATTGTAGTCCACCTCGATATTTGAGAACCTTATGTTTCTCACTTTTTTGGATGCCCAATCTTGCAAATAGAGAATAAAAAATATCAGTGTAATCTTGAATAGATTGTTCCTTACATTGGCAAAGTTGTTGCCACTCTATATACGGATCATCATATGCTCCAATGGGGTAGTATTCTTCCTTCATAGCTTCTATGAAATCATCCCAAGTAGGTTCTATTTCAAGGCCAATATCATCTGCATTGAATCTCTTTTTGTACACTTCCCACCAATTTTTGACAGGCAATGACGCTTTCAGAAGAGCAAAAGTAATCTTCTCTTTATTAGTGAATTTATTTACATAAAAATAAGATGAAAATTGATCCAACCAATTTTCTACTGCATCAGCATTGATTTTGCCTTCAAATGTAGGAATATCAAAATTCACCCGAACCTTGAAGGGTGTTGGGGCACTGAAAGGATGTGCGAGTGCAAATGAGGAGCCAAAATTTCCCATCGAGATTTGATGGATAATTTGAGTGAATTATTGTTGCATCTATGATTTTTTTTTTGGAGGGCTTCATTCACCATTTCCTTGAAATGATTGGATGTCTCGGTGTTGTCCGCCATTTTAAGTCATTTGGAGCAAATAGGTGGATAGTCTGCTGGTTTGATTTTCCACCCAAGCTTTCTATAATCTGACCTCATTCTTGGGATCATACACTTTAAAGACAAACCGATCTGATACCACTGATCCAAAACTCAAAATCTTTTGTTGAAAGATAATTTAAGAAATAAGAACAAAATAATTCAAATAATGCTATCTCTGAGAAGAGATGTTTTATCGATCAAATTTGCAAACCCAAATCTATGCTTATCTCTGAGAAGAGATGTCTATGTTCCATTTCAAGTTAAATCTTTATTTATACATGTTTTTAAGGTGTGGGGAGGATGTGGAAGGTCACCAATCTTGAAGGAGATGAATTGGTTTTACTTCCACGTTTTACTACAATACAAAATTTGAGGAATTACTATTTTTAGAAACTTACTATTTTTAGACTGCACTACAAAAATTGAAATTTAGGACACTTACATTGAGTTTTGGAGGTAAAATTTCATTGAGAAAAGATTGATGCCATCTCACAATGTTCCCCTCAATATTAGCTTTCCAACAGTTCAAACGCTGAGTCAATTGGAGCGACGGTGCAAAAGTTATGGCTCCCAGAAGTTCTGTCATCAATTGGGGTCGACCCATCACCCCAATTGTCATTTGAATTGTTTCTTGGATCATTCCTCCCTCCTTAAGAAGTAATGGTCCCCATTTCATTAGATTTGTCATCAAGTGTGGTATTTGCGCTTCAATTTTTTTCCTGATGCATACTTGGAAGGGACTGTGATTTATAGAACTATGCAGGGCCCAATTGTTCACCATTTCTGTCTAACCATCAGTCTGTGGATGGAAGGCCGTAAAATTCTTTAGCTTGGTATCTATCTTCTTCTATTGTTGTGTTCTTTGTGTAGTCAGGGCTATAACACCAACCCTTTTGGATTCTTGTGGCTTGACCACCATGAGAACAAATTTCTTGGCACTAATCAGAGAGACAGATGTAGAAGGTCGTACCTCTGGTACCCTGTAGCACCATGTTTCAAGAGTGAGAGTGATCCTTCGAGTTATTTATTCATAGACGCCATGTCGATCATACTTACAGTTTAAAGTTTTATTTTATTTTATTGATCTTAAGTTTTATTTTACTTACAGTTGTTCACACCATTTTCTAGCCTTTCCTTATTTTTTATTCTAATTTTGGCCTCGTGTTTGACCTTCTTTGTCACTTCTCTATTTTGAACGCTGACTCTTCATATTCATTCTTCCATGCTTCTACTCAATCTTCACTGCGAACTTGTACGCCTTGTTGGGTGAATATTTTGTCGTCAACAAACTGATGACAGAATAGGGATATCAACCACAGTATAAGGGAGATTTACACTACGAGATGTGTGGCTTTACCAGATCAAGATGAGGTAAATCTCTCCTCTCATCAAGGGGAGGTTCCCTATCAATACTTACGTGCCGGATATATAATTAAGCAGAAAATAACACATGGGGGTGGTATAACAGCATCTACCTCTCTTTTTTCAGAGGTAATGTATGAAAGACAAAGGAGGAAAATCCCTGATCTAAAGCTAACAACACTCCTCTTCTTTCAGGAATGGTATCAAACAAAGAGCAAGAGATTACCTGAAGTAACAAAGTACACAAGAACACTCACGCAAGCACAAAGTCTTCCGCAGCTTCTCCACAGATCCGAAATAAGTACAACCGTAGAATAAAGTAAAGTACAAAGTCGTCACCCGAAACTACAAAAGATAAAAGAATCTCAAAGGTATAAGCAGCACAAAGTCTATCTTCTACCCTCAAGAAGTGCCCTTAGATAATATCAACACATTCACTTTGCTTATTAAATCAGATAAACAAGAGGTTATCAGGAAAGAGTACATAAGAAACTATTTCCTAGATGACACAGATAACTTCAACACAAAGTCTGAAATCACTTGCTTCTCATTCATTCAATCAAAATATGATTTACAAATCTGAGCACAAAGTCTCAAAAGTTGCTTCAATTCCAGCAGAGTGTTTGCTCTCAATTTTTCCAAGATCCCTTACAAATGAGGTCTCCACTATATATAGGGAGAAAATCCTCAAAAATAGAAAATAATAAAATATACAAAATATCCTGGTCAAAGATGACTCATCTTTGACTTTTAGATATTTCCCAAAATATTTTATTCGTAATTACAATTACAAAATTGTATGCATTCTGTAGAAAACAAAAATGCATAAGGATAGAAGAAGAAAGAGCGAAAGTGTCAGTGCTTGCCACTGGACTTCTTCAAATGAGCATCGTACATGGTGATTGATGCCTGGATTCCCATGCTGTCTGGTGCAACTGCATTGTTGGAGACGACCCTTGCTCTGATTAATGCATCTTTTAATGCTGTGATGGCTTTATAGTGGCCAGTTAACCTGGATCTTAAATTTTCCAGAGTTAACTAAGCATCTAGAATGCTATCAACCGAAGTTATTGAAAAAGACGCTCCTTTGAAATCCTTATGGATCATCCCTTCAAAATTCTGAATCATTTCATCTGCTGGAAGGAACTGATGATCCTTAGAGGTCAAGTCACAGGGTAGCTCTTCTAATTTGTTCAACAGGCTCAGGTCACTTTTATCACTAGCTTCTTTAAAAGCTTTGAGATCATCAATTAGATCTTTGAGTACCTGGATCCTGAAAGTCATCGTCTCTTTGATCTCAACATATGAATCCTTGTTGGGGATAACTCCGATAGATATCAGAGTACTCTTTTTTAGGCCTTCCATTTCCTTCCATCTTTCTAGATCTTTCTCCAAGCCATTAATCTCTTGGGAGGTAAGAGAAACAAAACTGTCTACCTGAGCCTTCAATCTTTTCATTTTTCCTGTCCTTTCTGCAACCTCAGAGAGCAGAGAGATTCCCTGATTGTGTATTCGGTCAATATATTCCTCCATTACTTTTCCCTTTAAATAAGTCTTTTCAGCTTTCTGAATGACTGAATCATCCACGGAAAAGGCCTCTGGAGTTGCTGCTTCGGGTGGGATGGTGAATCTTCTGACTACTGCCGTTAACTACTCAGCTTTGGCTTTATAAAAATCTTTCATCTCTTTTTCTTTGTCAAATTTTTGGACCATAATGTCCATTGCTGACTGAAAATCACTCTTCGCACCTTCGTGTGTAACCTTGCCTAGTTCAACACGAGAAAAGGAATAACTGCTCATTTCAAAACCCTCAAGGGTTGCGTCCTGTGGGGGTTTGGCAATTTCTAGGAATTTCTGTCCCTTTTCTTCGACCAACTTGGAAAGGATCTTTGGTTTCTTGGGAGCTTTTGTTTTGGCCGGCACAATCTTGTCGAAATCGAATTCTTCTGGGGAGATGGCCCTTTTCTTTCTCTTTGGGGTGAAAGTAGACATCCACGGCGGGAGAGAAGTACCTGTCGTAACAATAGTTGCTTCCGCCGGTGTTACTGTAGCGGCCTCCACGCTACTAGTGGTGACAGTAGTCGTAGCTGGAGTGACAGGCGAGACTGTGCCAAATGTTGATTCAGGATCAAGCACCGGGCTTGGTGGCAGGTTGAAAGATGGAGATGATAAACTTGGAATGGATGCAGAAGAGCGAGGTGAACCTGCTGAAGGATCTTGTGGATCACCAAAAACTACCTTGGAAGGAGAAGCAGCCCCGGAAGATGGAACGCTAATGGGAGAGATAGGGAAAGTGGGCACCGAAGGAGATTGATGAGGAGGAGAGGAGCTCTGGATCGGCCACACTTGTTCCGTTGAGGTTGGAGACCCAACACCTGGCTGTTCTGAAGGTTGTTCTGTTGACCCCATTGGTTGAGCTGCCTGTACCTCAGGACTTTGTTCTTTGGTTTCTCCGGCTGCTGCCTCAGGTTTTTGTTCCGACCTAGGTTTCTTGGATACAAAGACGATCCTAGGCTTGTGAGGTCTAGAAGATGAAGGGACGTCGTCTTTGTTTTTGGTTCGGCTTTCTGCCTTTCTCTTCATCTCTGCTTGATATTCGGCCTCTGACCCTGTAATGAACTCTTTTAGGGTGATTCCATTTGCTACCAACCAACTATTGGTGTTAGCCAATACTGGTTCGAATCTTTTCCTTAGAGAAGTCAGCTCTTTTTGAGACCAGTTGATCGGAGGAAGAGGGGAACCAGTGACCTTCTCTGTCAGATATCTGCTGTTCACTATATTCCCATCGTCAATCAAACCTGAAGGGATCTCTGCAAGTCCAAGGTACTCTATCTGCTCTAACGTGAGGCGGCAATAGTCCATTTTTCTTATCTCTTCGGCTGTCCTTAGATCTACCCAGATGTCTTCTATCATAGGCTCGTGAAACTGAGTCATCCTTCGGATCGTCTCTCTGACTCCTCTGTAATCAAATTTTTCCCGTCTTTTGAAAGATTTGACGGTAACCATTTGCATCTCTGTTTCCATAACCTTGGCTTTAGCCGATGTAGCAATAGAAAATCTGCCAATCTGGACAGGAAACTTGAAGCCAGGCCTCTTGAGTTCCATCTGCTTTGAGTGTACGACAGCCATTTGCCGGCAAAGCTCCATTAGGACCAATCTGTCTGAAGGGAATCTGGGGAGCATATAAGGGTATCCTTGGAAGAAACCCACCCGTAGATAAGAAAATGTAGGGAACTGTAGGAACATGCAGCCAAAACTGTTTACTATTGCCCAAGCCTCGTCTGACATTCTTTTCTGCTCCAGTTGAGGATCGAAGAGACATAGAAATACGGCAAAGAATGCGTCATTCACTCGCCTGAAATGACGTGTCGATCCTTGAAGTGTCAGCTGTGGATAGTATGAATATACCGGGGTGGTCTTCCTATCCCCCTCTGTGGTCAGGCTCGGGAAAGATCGCATGGCAGCAGCTATGTAGACCAGGTACGAGGTCATGTAGAATTTGAAGGAGGTTTGTACCCTGGTCAGCTGCTCGTGAATAGCGTTGCTGATCTGTTCTCCCCAAAAAATGATCTGCTTGCCCTGCAGAATGATCTTTATGAACGGATACATCCATTCATGGAATTGTGAAGAGGACGGGAGGCCCCGTACTCTGCTGAGAAGGGTGATTAAATCACCAACTTCTTCAATGAAGTCACTTCTGGGGAAGCTTTTCGGCCATCTGGATAGGCCGGCCCTTGGGGTTTTTAACCACTTATGGTTTATGACCCTCTTTTCCCTCTCGGGGTCTTTGTCATATTCCCTCTGCGCATTCTCGAAGTCGATTTAGGTCACTTCAGTGGCTGGTGGACATAAAAAGACTTTGTCAATAAATTCAGGGTCCAGCCGGATGATCATGCGGCCACTAGCGTCTGAGACTGATCTGGTCTCCTTGTCGTAGAAGTGCGCGCATTGAAGGACGAATTTCGCATGATGAGCTGCTACTGGGAAGGCGGCCACCAGGTGGATGTTACTCTCGATAATTCTCATTATCCCGGTGCTGGGATTGGTCGCTTTGGTTCGCGCCAGGAATTCGGCCATATCCACGTGGCCGATCTCAGTGTCTCGAATGTCATCAACATTCGAGGTGATCGCTGTGAGCGAGAAGACGCCCTGGTATTTGTATTTCATCTTCTTCACCTTTGAAGGAGATGCTTCTGTCATGGGGGATGATCTCGCTTGAACGGGAGCAGGTGTGCAGGAGCTTGCTGAAGGAGCTGCAGCCATAGTCGAAAGGAGAGTGAGGGGTGGGGAGAGCAATTTAAGTGACGCGGGCTATAGGAGGTCACTTAAAAAGGTCAGGATGGGCAAAGAGACGGAAAACAAGGAAGAAAAAGCTCGAAAAAGACAAACCAGAAAAAATCCGGGAGTTAGTTGAAAAAGGAAGAAAAAGAGCAAGGGCGGCGAAAAATGCCGCCCTTGCAGGAAGAAGGCAGGGGCGGCGAAAAATGTCGCCCTTGCAGGAAGAAGGCAGGGGTGGCAAAAAATGCCGCCCTTGCAGGAAGCAGGCAGGGGCGGCGAAAAATGCCGCCCTTACAGGAAGCAGACAGGGGCGGCAAAAAATGCCGCCCTTGAAGGAAGCAGGCAGGGGTGGCGAAAAATGCTGCCCTTGCAGGAAGCACAGCGGCAAGGAAATGCCGCCCTTGCTTGAGGGAAGCAGGGGGGAACGGCGGCAAAAAAATGCCGCCCTTTCGAGGCCGCGGGGAAGAAAAAGCAAAAAAAACAAACGAAAAATAAAAACGAAAATTAAAAACAAACCCTACCTGGAAGACGCGCGCGCCACGAAGTCGGATCCGTGAGTTGGCACGTCGCAAAATCACTTGGAGCGCTCAGGTGTAAGAGGTATGGTGAGAGGAGGAGGCAGTGAGAAGAAATGAGGCCCAAAACGGTTTATAAAGGTTGAAAAATCAACCCCAACCACCCGGCGCGTAGGGCCATTAATGCCCTGCGCGAAAAATGAAAAAGTGCAGGGGCGGTGATTTTCGCCGCCCTTGCAGAAAAAGTGCATGGGCGGCGATTTTCGCCGCCCATGCTGAAAAAGTGCAGGGGCGGCGATTTTCGCCGCCCTTGCAGAAAAAGACAAAGCAAATGAAACTGACAAGTTTCGTAGGGGGTTGTTTGCAAAAATGAGCAAAGCTCATTTTGGGAACAACAGCTGGCTCCTGTTGGGGAACTTTTGCTCCATCGAAAGGATTAGTAGAAGCAGAAACCAGTCTCTAAGTGCCTTCATCCAAGCCATTGGGCTACGGAGTCGAGCGAAAGAAAAGAAAGACAAAAAGAAAAAGAACTGCACATATTTACAAATGGACTCATCCAACTTTAAGGGTTGAAAAGCTTTAGATGCTGCCCATTATGAGGTAGTGTAAACGGCGTTCCATCTTTATACTCCAGCAAAAAGCTAGCTTCGCCACAGAGCTGTCGAATGGTGAACGGTCCCCTCCACAGAGAATCAAATTTGCCGTGCATCCCTTTTGGTTCACGCCGTTTGTCCCACAACAAGACTTGATCTCCGACTTGGAACTCACGCGCCTTAGCTCTTTTATCGAAAAGCGCCTTTACCCGGTTCTGGTGCTCTCTGATCTGATCTACCACCGTAACTCGTTGTTCATTCAGCTCCATCAGATACATGATACGCTTGTCCACTGAACCTTCAAAGGTCGAATCTTCGATTGCTCTGGTTAACCTGAGTGCTGGTAGTTCAAGGGTGATGGGGATTTCATCATTTTGTCCATATAAGAGTTGAAAAGGTGACATACCTATAGCTCTTTTAGGCGTTATCCTGTCGGCCCATAAAGCATCATACAAAGCCTTGTGCCATGTTCTCTGATTGTCGTCCACCAACTTTCTGATGATGGTGACCAGGTTCTTGTTACTTGATTTCGCTTGTCCGTTCCCCTGGGGGAAATAGTCTGAAGTGTGAGACAAAGTGATCCCATAATGGAAACAAAATTGAGTGATTTCATGTGACGAAAAGCAGGCCGCATTATCCGTCACAATCTTTAGTGGAACTCCAAACCTGGTGATGATATCTTCTTTGAGGAAGGTGCATACTACTTCAGATGTAGCATGTTTAGTTGGTTTGGCCTCCACCCACTTAGTAAAATAGTCTGTCGTGGTGAGGACATAATCATGTCCGGCGCTTGAAGATGGGTTAATTGCACCGATGAAATCAACACCCCACTGCTGGAACGGTTCATCGATCACAACCGGCCGGAGGGGAAAAGCAGGTAGCTTGGGTTTTCCGACAAATTGCTGACATGGCTCACACTTTCGTACCCATTTATAGGCATCTTGAAAAAGCATAGGCCAAAAGTACCTTGCTCGTAGAATCTTTTGTGCCGTCACCTGTGCAGAGAAATGTCCTCTACAGGCCAAATTGTGAAAAGATTTTAAAAGTCTTTCTTGTTGAGCTTTATCGACACAACGAAGAAATGCCCCATCCAGGTTTCTTTTGTAAAGACCATGGTCCCATAGAACATAACCAACTGATTTTAATTTGATATTCCGCTTTTCTTTAAAAGAAAGATGTGGAGGGCATTCACCATATGTTAGAAAATAAGCAATGTCAGAAAACCACTCATCAGTAGTAGCGACAAAGAGAATTGTGGGCATGTTTTCAATATCTTGATCTTCATTTCCTGATTCCTCTGGAATGTTGTTGGCGATTAATTGGCAAAGGCCCCGTCCCCGTATGAGCTTGGTTGGTTTGATGTCCAGATCAAATTCTTGGATTTTGGCAATCCAGTTACCCCTCTTTGTGCCGAACTCTTGCTGAGTCAAAATAGATTTTATTGTTGTATCTAGTACGAGGACCTCAGTGTGAGAATTCAGGATATAAAACCTGAAATGCTTGACAGCCTTGACCACGGCGTATGCGTATTTCTCCATAAGGGAATATTTCAACTCGTGATTTTTGAGTGGGCAGCTCATGAACAAAATAGGAGATTCTGCATTTTCTGAATTGGGCTGAACCAAAATAGCTGATAGTGTATGCTCGGAGGCATAACTATATATTTTGAAACCTTTGGTATAGTCTGGACAGACCAAGATGGGTGCCCCTGCAATTGCTTCTTTAATTTCTTTGAACGCTGCTTTGCCTTCGACGGTCCATCTAAATGTGGCATTGCTCTTCATCATGTTAACAATGTGACGGGTTTTCTCGGCGAATTCAGGAACAAATCTCCTAAGGAAATTGACCTTTCCAAAGAAAGAATGAACTGCAGTCTTGCTGGTAGGTAGAGTCAGTTCCTGAATGGATCTAACTCTTTCTGAATCAATCCTAATACCTTCTCGGGACACTACGTGTCTGAGAAGCTTCCCTTCAGTTACTCCGAAAATGGATTTCTTTGGGTTTAATGAGATGCCATTTTGACGGCAGCGCTCTAGTACTCTTTGCAAATGGTGAACATGCTCAGAACGCTGTTTTGAAAATACCGTCAGATCATCTAAGTATACTACAATGAATTTTCCCATTATGTCTTTGAAAGCAAGATCCATAGCTCTTTGAAAAGTAGCCCCTGCATTTATCAGACCAAAAGGCATCCTGCGATAAGCGAAAGTACCCCAGGGTGTGGTGAATGCTATCTTATGTTGATCTGCTTTTCCGACCTCCACTTGATTATAACCTGAAAAACCGTCAAGCATTGATAATATTTCCGAACCTGTTACCATCTGTAGGACTTGATCCATAATGGGAAGGGGGTAGTTATCTTTTAAGGACAGCTGATTCAAATTCCTGAAATCCACACAGATTCGGATCTCACCATTTTTCTTTCTGACAGGTACTATGTTAGCGACCCATGTTGAGTGATGGATTGGAAAAATTATCCGAGCATCCAGCATCTTTTGTATCTCAGTTAAAATAATATCTGAGATTTTTGGATTATATTGCCGAGATTTCTGTTTATAAGGCACAGAATTGGCTTTCAGGGGGATATCATGACGGACGTCATGTGGCCTGAGAGATTTCAGGTCGTCATAAGAATAGGCCAACACATCCCTATATTGACAGAGTAAATTAGCAAGCTCAGATCTTTCCTTGGAAGTGCAGCATTTCCCAATGTTTACCATCTTAGGGTCATACTTGGTCCCCAAGTTGATTTGATCAAAATCTGAAGAAGAACTTGAATCCGTTTGTTATTTTTTGACAAACCGGTCATGGTCATCAAACAGCTTCTCTAGGGAAACTAAACCTTTGGGAATTTTATTTCCCTTCAGCTGTAGCAAATCTTCACCTGTATGGGTCTGAGTTTCAGGGGTTGATCCATACTCCCGAGGCTCGCAGCCTTCAAAACACAATTGTTTGAAAGCGTCTTTTTGCTCCAAGAAAGCGATGATTTGATCATCGTCATTAAATATTTGCCAGTGGTCAACATTGTCTGGTACACTTGGTCGGAAAACCAACTCAATAGTATACTTATCTCCTTTGAAATCAGGATGGGGAATCAGGAGAGTTGCAGAGACAGCCAATGCGTCTGCTCGATCATTGAATTCCCTCGGAACGGCAGAGATATTGAAGGCGTCAAAATACTCAATCTGATCCCATACTTGATTGCGATAATGGCGCAACCTCTCATTTTTGGTCTGATAGAGGTTCCTTACCTGATACACTATCAACTCAGCATCCCCTTTGGCATGGATTTTCTTTATGCCCTTGTCTTTGGCAGCCTATAGTCCAAGCAAAAGGGATTCGTACTCAGCTGTGTTGTTGGTATTGTTGAATTGTAATTTATAAGCAAAAGGGATAACCTCTCCTTGAGGGGATACCAACACAACTCTGGCTCCTGATCCAGTAGAAGAGCAACTGCCATCAAACTCTAAGGTCCATAACTCATCAGACATGGTTTTTTCTCCACAAACTTCCCCATTCTGGGGAAAGGGTTGATTTGTGTGTTCATTTGGTCTTGACATTCCACCTCTAGCGCTAGGCGAAACCGAACCTAAATCATTATCCATAGGAGTTTCCTCCGGGGCACCGTGGATTTCGTCGGTGGATAAGAAATAAGTGCCCATACCTGATGACTCGAATGAAATTTGCGCTTCGGGTGCTGTGGAACGGGTAACTACGTACCTGGCTTCTTTTTCCGGAAGCAATTTCTTCATGACGCCTTGAACTGGAATCCTGGCCTCTGATAGGTCCATGCTTAATTCACCTCCAACATCCTTACAAAAATTTCGTCCAAGCAAGATGCCGTAAGATGCTGGGACATCAGCCACTAGAACCGTCATTTTGATTCGCTTCTCTGGAAAAGCCGCAAAAGCGTATTGAGCATCTTTTATTTGGCCAAGGAGGGGAACCTGCTTATTTTCCATGGAAAAACACCTCCCGAAAGTTTTGGTCAAAGTAAGGCTGAGGGAATCCGCCACTTTTGCAGGCATGACGTTATCTGAAGCCCCGGAATCTATAATGCAGTTACTCAGTTTGAAACCATTTATAAGCAGAGAGACATAAAAAGGTTCTATTTTTCTGGGAACGACGGGGGGGGTCACAACCAGATTGTTTTGGGCTGGTTTGTCTTTGGGGAGAGCTGGAACAACTTTCAAAGGATTTTGTCCTACAGGGACCGCTTCACTTTTAACATATTCTGCTAACCTATCAAGTTGTTCTGGGTTAGCTCTCAAATACTCAATCTCCGTCATTTGAATCTTAGTTTTTTTAGCATGATCAATAATATCAAATGATTGAAAGGTGGTTGCAATAGAAAAAGGAGTAATCCCCTCATTAAGGACCTTGACGGGTTCTTCACCGGCCTGAGTAGTAGGAGGGGAGGATATTAAGTGACCGGGAGCAGTTACTTTTTTATGAGTTACCTGATCTCTTGATTGCGGAGGTAATGGAGTCCCGCGTTGGGCAATGGAAACTGCTGGCCGGAGCTCGTCAACTGCTTTCCCTTTGTCAGTGCGTGAAGCCGATTGATTTTGAGACCTAGTAAAGACAGCATAAGCCTCCTTTGAATCTTCTCCTTGTTGTCTGGTTTCATCTTGGTAATCTAGGAAACCGATACTGGAGTCACCAGCTAATTCCTCATCCTGTTCATCGAAGAGGTTAGCACTTCCCGACTGATCCAGCTGTGGTTGAAAGGAAAGGTCGTGCTCAGTTTCTAAGTATCCAACCGCTGAATTTGTAGGTGCTGCTTCAATGGCTAATCTCCCTGAAGGGGGAGGTAGGCGATTCGATTGTCCTTGAGTTCGGGCAATATTATTTTGATATGGCTGATTCTGAAATGTCCTCCTGGGTGCATCTCGATAAGTAGGGGCAGACGGGCCTTGAGCCATTTGTCTCTTTAAAGCAATCAGTTCATTTGTTAACTTTTGCACCATAGGATCAGTAGTGCCTGTGGAGGAACTTTCAGCAGATGAAGGGAATTTATTTTTACTTGGGTCTTTCCTGATCTTACATGCCAGGATAAGATCATCTTCAATCTCAGTAGCCAAATTTGAGCCAATGCTAGGTCCATAGGGCCGGCTCGCCTTAACAGGAAGCTTACTTCAGGGAGCTGCGAGTTGATGAAAAAACACTTGAGATTTTCTGGCGTGGGTTGAGCCACAGTCGGAATCCGATTTCTCAACTTGTTGAATTTAGCTATGAAATCCCTCATGGGTTCCTGAGATTCTTTTTTCATCTGTGTTAGCTGAGCTAACAAAGCATGTGCATCTTCAGCGGGTTTAAATCTAGCTTCAAATATGGACTTTAGTGTATTCCAGTCAGTCACTGACCTAGCCTGCAAGTGATAGAACCAATCCGCAGCAGCTCCTTGCAAAGTCTCCACAAAAAGTCTTACTGCCACGTCCTCAAATTCTACACCAATTACACCACATGCTATGGAGAAAGCAGCAATATGCTCGTCGGGATGAACCTTTCCATCACCAAAAAACTTAGGGAAATTTTTTCTAGAACTACGAGGTAGTTCATGCAGAGGTGGGGTTGAATTAAGGGGACCGAAAGAATTAACCCACGGGCCTTGAGCCATTATGATAAGGGGATGAAAAGGTGGGATAACAAACCTTGGTGGAGTGTTTATAGGTAGGCGGCGATTGACAGCTGGAAAAAGGGTTCTACCTTGTGTTGGTGACTTGACAACGCTAGAAGGAAAGCTCCTAGACCGTTGGAGAGAAGCAGGTGGAGGAAACAGATCAAAATTACTCTGTTGCGCCAATTCAAACACAGGGTCAACAACACCCTTAGATCTCTGACTTCTGGTATAGCGTGGGGTTGCCAGATTTTGAAAACCAAAAATGGGACCGAAACTACTTCAAGTCGAAGCTTGAGGCTCCAAGATGCGCGTTCTTCCCAGTAGCTCTGGTTTTGCGAACCAGATAATACAAAGGAGGCAACTGGTGAAGCTAAAAAGATAATGGGTAAGACATGAAACGGAGTCGCCAGATTACGTAATGGAGAAGGGTAAGGACTGCTTCAATCTAAAACCTGAGGTTTTAGACTGCACATCCGAGTCCCCAGCGGAGTCGCCAAAAAATTGTTGGGTGAATATTTTGTCGTCAACAAACTGATGACAGAATAGGGATATCAACCACAGTATAAGGGAGATTTACACTACGAGATGTGTGGCTTTACCAGATCAAGACGAGGTAAATCTCTCCTCTCATCAAGGGGAGGTTCCCTATCAATACTTACGTGCCGGATATATAATTAAGCAGAAAATAACACATGGGGGTGGTATAACAGCATCTACCTCTCTTTTTTCAGAGGTAATGTATGAAAGACAAAGGAGGAAAATCCCTGATCTAAAGCTAACAACACTCCTCTTCTTTCAGGAATGGTATCAAACAAAGAGCAAGAGATTACCTGAAGTAACAAAGTACACAAGAACACTCACGCAAGCACAAAGTCTTCCGCAGCTTCTCCACAGATCCAGAATAAGTACAACCGTAGAATAAAGTAAAGTACAAAGTCGTCACCCGAAACTACAAAAGATAAAAGAATCTCAAAGGTATAAGCAGCACAAAGTCTATCTTCTACCCTCAAGAAGTGCCCTTAGATAATATCAACACATTCACTTTGCTTATTAAATCAGATAAACAAGAGGTTATCAGGAAAGAGTACATAAGAAACTATTTCCTAGATGACACAGATAACTTCAACACAAAGTCTGAAATCACTTGCTTCTCATTCATTCAATCAAAATATGATTTACAAATCTGAGCACAAAGTCTCAAAAGTTGCTTCAATTCCAGCAGAGTGTTTGCTCTCAATTTTTCCAAGATCCCTTACAAATGAGGTCTCCACTATATATAGGGAGAAAATCCTCAAAAACAGAAAATAATAAAATATACAAAATATCCTGGTCAAAGATGACTCATCTTTGACTTTTAGATATTTCCCAAAATATTTTATTCGTAATTACAATTACAAAATTGTATGCATTCTGTAGAAAACAGAAATGCATAAGGATAGAAGAAGAAAGAGCGAAAGTGTCAGTGCTTGCCACTGGACTTCTTCAAATGAGCATCGTACATGGTGATTGATGCCTGGATTCCCATGCTGTCTGGTGCAACTACGTTGTTGGAGACGACCCTTGCTCTGATTAATGCGTCTTTTAATGCTGTGATGGCTTTATAGTGGCCAATTAACCTGGATCTTAAATTTTCCAGAGTTAACTGAGCATCTAGAATGCTATCAACCGAAGTTATTGAAAAAGACGCTCCTTTGAAATCCTTATGGATCATCCCTTCAAAATTTTGAATCATTTCATCTGCTGGAAGGAACTGATGATCCTTAGAGGTCAAGTCGCAGGGTAGCTCTTCTAATTTGTTCAACAGGCTCAGGTCACTTTTATCACTAGCTTCTTTAAAAGCTTTGAGATCATCAATTAGATCTTTGAGTACCTGGATCCTGAAAGTCATCGTCTCTTTGATCTCAACATATGAATCCTTGTTGGGGATAACTCCGATAGATATCAGAGTACTCTTTTTTAGGCCTTCCATTTCCTTCCATCTTTCTAGATCTTTCTCCAAGCCATTAATCTCTTGGGAGGTAAGAGAAACAAAACTGTCTACCTGAGCCTTCAATCTTTTCATTTTTCCTGTCCTTTCTGCAACCTCAGAGAGCAGAGAGATTCCCTGATTGTGTATTCGGTCAATATATTCCTCCATTACTTTTCCCTTTAAATAAGTCTTTTCAACTTTCTGAATGACTGAATCATCCACGGAAAAGGCCTCTGGAGTTGCTGCTTCGGGTGGGATGGTGAATCTTCTGACTACTGCCGTTAACTGCTCAGCTTTGGCTTTATAAAAATCTTTCATCTCTTTTTCTTTGTCAAATTTTTGGACCATAATGTCCATTGCTGACTGAAGATCACTCTTCGCACCTTCGTGTGTAACCTTGCCTAGTTCAACACGAGAAAAGGAATAACTGCTCATTTCAAAACCCTCAAGGGTTGCGTCCTGTGGGGGTTTGGCAATTTCTAGGAATTTCTGTCCCTTTTCTTCGACCAACTTGGAAAGGATCTTTGGTTTCTTGGGAGCTTTTGTTTTGGCCGGCACAATCTTGCCGAAATCGAATTCTTCTGGGGAGATGGCCCTTTTCTTTCTCTTTGGGGTGAAAGTAGACATCCACGGCGGGAGAGAAGTACCTGTCGTAACAATAGTTGCTTCCGTCGGTGTTACTGTAGCGGCCTCCACGCTACTAGTGGTGACAGTAGTCGTAGCTGGAGTGACAGGCGAGACTGTGCCAAATGTTGATTCAGGATCAAGCACCGGGCTTGGTGGCAGGTTGAAAGATGGAGATGATAAACTTGGAATGGATGCAGAAGAGCGAGGTGAACCTGCTGAAGGATCTTGTGGATCACCAAAAACTACCTTGGAAGGAGAAGCAGCCCCGAAAGATGGAACGCTAATGGGAGAGATAGGGAAAGTGGGCACCGAAGGAGATTGATGAGGAGGAGAGGAGCTCTGGATTGGCCGCACTTGTTCCGTTGAGGTTGGAGACCCAACACCTGGCTATTCTGAAGGTTGTTCTGTTGACCCCATTGGTTGAGCTGCCTGTACCTCGGGACTTTGTTCTTTGGTTTCTCCGGTTGCTGCCTCAGGTTTTTGTTCTGACCTAGGTTTCTTGGATACAAAGACGATCCTAGGCTTGTGAGGTCTAGAAGATGAAGGGACGTCGTCTTTGTTTTTGGTTCGGCTTTCTGCCTTTCTCTTCATCTCTGCTTGATATTCGGCCTCTGACCCTGTAATGAACTCTTTTAGGGTGATTCCATTTGCTGCCAACCAACTATTGGTGTTAGCCAATACTGGTTCGAATCTTTTCCTTAGAGAAGTCAGCTCTTTTTGAGACCAGTTGATCGGAGGAAGAGGGGAACCAGCGACCTTCTCTGTCAGATATCTGCTGTTCACTATATTCCCATCGTCAATCAAACCTGAAGGGATCTCTGCAAGTCCAAGGTACTCTATCTGCTCTAACGTGAGGCGGCAATAGTCCATTTTTCTTATCTCTTCGGCTGTCCTTAGATCTACCCAGATGTCTTCTATCATAGGCTCGTGAAACTGAGTCTTCCTTCGGATCGTCTCTCTGACTCCTCTGTAATCAAATTTTTCCCGTCTTTTGAAAGATTTGACGGTAACCATTTGCATCTCTGTTTCCATAACCTTGGCTTTAGCCGATGTAGCAATGGAAAATCTGCCAATCTGGACAGGAAACTTGAAGCCAGGCCTCTTGAGTTCCATCTGCTTTGAGTGTACGACGGCCATTTGCCGACAAAGCTCCATTAGGACCAATCTGTCTGAAGGGAATCTGGGGAGCATATAAGGGTATCCTTGGAAGAAACCCACCCGTAGATAAGAAAATGTAGGGAACTGTAGGAACATGCAGCCAAAACTGTTTACTATTGCCCAAGCCTCGTCTGACATTCTTTTCTGCTCCAGTTGAGGATCGAAGAGACATAGAAATACGGCAAAGAATGCGTCATTCACTCGCCTAAAATGACGTGTCGATCCTTGAAGTGTCAGCTGTGGATAGTATGAATATACCGGGGTGGTCTTCCTATCCCCCTCTGTGGTCAGGCCCAGGAAAAATCACATGGCAGCAGCTATGTAGACCAGGTACGAGGTCATGTAGAATTTGAAGGAGGTTTGTACCCTGGTCAGCTGCTCGTGAATAGCGTTGCTGATCTGTTCTCCCCAGAAAATGACCTGCTTGCCCTGCAGAATGATCTTTATGAACGGATACATCCATTCATGGAATTGTGAAGAGGACGGGAGGCCCCGTACTCTGCTGAGAAGGGTGATTAAATCACCAACTTCTTCAATGAAGTCGCTTCTGGGGAAGCTTTTCGGCCATCTGGATAGGCCGGCCCTTGGGGTTTTTAACCACTTATGGTTTATGACCCTCTTTGCCCTCTCGGGGTCTTTGTCATATTCCCTCTGCGCATTCTCGAAGTCGATTTAGGTCACTTCAGTGGCTGGTGGACATAAAAAGACTTTGTCAATAAATTCGGGGTCCAGCCGGATGATCATGCGGCCACTGGCGTCTGAGACTGATCTGGTCTCCTTGTCGTAGAAGTGCGCGCATTGAAGGACGAATTCCGCATGATGAGCTGCTACTGGGAAGGCGGCCACCAGGTGGATGTTACTCTCGATAATTCTCATTATCCCAGTGCTGGGATTGGTCGCTTTGGTTCGCGTCAGGAATTTGGCCATATCCACGTGGCCGATCTCAGTGTCTCGAATGTCATCAACATTCGAGGTGATCGCTGTGAGCGGGAAGACGCCCTGGTATCTGTATTTCATCTTCTTCGCCTTTGAAGGAGATGCTTCCGTCATGGGGGATGATCTCGCTTGAACGGGAGCAGGTGTGCAGGAGCTTGCTGAAGGAGCTGCAGCCATAGTCGAAAGGAGAGTGAGGGGTGGGGAGAGCAATTTAAGTGACGCGTGCTATAGGAGGTCACTTAAAAAGGTCAGGATGGGCAAAGAGACGGAAAACAAGGAAGAAAAAGCTCGAAAAAGACAAACCGGAAAAAATCCGGGAGTTAGTTGAAAAAGGAAGAAAAAGAGCAAGGGCGGTGAAAAATGCCGCCCTTGCAGGAAGAAGGCAGGGGCGGCGAAAAATGCCGCCCTTGCAGGAAGCAGGCAGGGGCGGCGAAAAATGCCGCCCTTGCAGGAAGCACAGCGGCAAGGAAATGCCGCCCTTGCTTGTGGGAAGCAGGGGGGAACGGCAGCAAAAAAATGCCGCCCTTTCGAGGCCGCGGGGAAGAAAAAGCAAAAAAAACAAACGAAAAATAAAAACGAAAATTAAAAACAAACCCTACCTGGAAGATGCGCGCGCCACGAAGTCAGATCCGCGAGTTGGCATGTCGCAAAATCACTTGGAGCGCTCAGGTGTAAGAGGTATGGTGAGAGGAGGAGGCAGTGAGAAGAAATGAGGCCCAAAACGGTTTATAAAGGTTGAAAAATCAACCCCAACCACCCGGCGCGCAGGGCCATTAATGCCCTGCGCGAAAAATGAAAAAGTGCAGGGGCGGCGATTTTCGCCGCCCTTGCAGAAAAAGTGCATGGGCGGCGATTTTCGCCGCCCTTGCAGAAAAAGTGCAGGGGCGGCGATTTTCGCCGCCCATGCAGAAAAAGTGCAGGGGCGGCGATTTTCGCCGCCCTTGCAGAAAAAGACAAAGCAAACGAAACTGACAAGTTTCGTAGGGGGTCGTTTGCAAAAATGAGCAAAGCTCATTTTGGGAACAACACGCCTCACCAAGGGTTTCCAAATTGAAGAGTTCCATTTCTCCCCATATGTACCATTGTAGTATGCCATGATATTTGAGAACCTTATGTTTCTCACTTTCTTGGATGCCCAATCTTGCAGATAGAGAATTAAAAATATCAGTGTAATCTTGAATAGATTTTTCCCTATGTTGGCGAAGTTGTTGCCACTCTATATATAGATTGTCATATGCTCCAATGGGATAGTATTCTTCCTTCACAGCTTCTATGAAATCATCCCAAGTAGGTTCTGTCTCAAGGCCAATATCATCTGCATTGAATCTCTTTTTGTACACTTCCCACCAATTTTTGACAAGCAATGATGCTTTCAGAAGAGCAAAAGTAATCGTCTCTTTATTAGTGAATTTATTTACATAAAAATAAGATGACAATTGATCCAACCAATTTTCTACTGCATCAGCATTGATTTTGCCTTCAAATGTAGGAATATCAAAATTCACCCGAGCCTTGAAGGGTCTTGGGGCACTAAAAGGATGTGCAAGTGCAAATGAGGAGCCAAAATTTCCCATTGAGATTTGTTGGAGAATTTGAGTGAATTATTGTTGCATCTATGCTTGTTTTTTTTGGAGGGCTTCATTCACCATTTCCTTGAAATGATTGGATGTCTCGGTGTTGTCCGCCATTTTAAGTCATTTGGAGTGAATAGGTGGATAGTCTGTTGGTTTGATTTTCCACCCAAGCTTTTTGTAATCTGACCTCATTCTTGGGATCATACACTTTAAAGACAAACTGATCTGATACCACTGATCCAAAACTCAAAGGCTTTAGTTGAAAGATAATTTAAGAAACAAGAACAAAATAATTCAAATAATGCTATCTCTTAGAAGAGATGCTTTATTGATCAAATTTGCAGACCCAAATATATGCTTATCTCTGAGAAGAGATATCTACTTTCCATTTCGGGTTACATCTTCATTTATACATATTTTGAAGGTGTGGGGAGGATGTGGAAGGTCACCAATCTCGAGGGAGATGAATTGGTTCAACTTCCATGATTTACAACAATACAAAATTCGAAGAATTACTATTTTTAGAAACTTATTATATTTAGATTGCACTACTAAAATTAAAATTTGGTACTTTTTTGTTGGGTTTTAGGGGGTCAAAATTCATCGAATAAATCTCTATGCCATTTTCTGACGTTACCCTCATTATTAGCTTTCCGACGGTTCAAACGGTGAGTCAATTGGAGCTACGGTGCAAAAGTTATGGCTCCCAGAAGTTTCGTCATCAATTGGGGTGGATCCATCCCCTGAATTGTCATCTGAATTGTTGTCAGGATCACTCTTGGTGTCAGTCTGCTTGTAGTTAGTCTTTCATGGCTCTATGGCTATGGCATCGCTAAGGTTTACTGGATAGAGGTTTTATGGACTTTGATGGCGGCAACCATTTTTTCTCTATTTTCTAATCTTTTGGCTTTTCACTTGTTCAGCTCTGCTCGGCCAGTAGGGGTGTTTTGAGGGCTTGTTTTTTATTTTTTGAAATTGTCTACTGAGTTTTGCCCAACCAACACAGTTCTTTTGAAGGAATAATCTTCGTCTTGCTTTTGTTTGGCTTTGCCTAAACTGTGAGGGTTGGTGCCAAGTTTCTCAACCATTCACTTTATTATGTAACATTTTGTTTATTATTTTTTATAATATATCTTCATAAAACATTCCAATAATATTATTGGGAGTATCATATTATCCCAATTACAAATTACATTTTCTTCATATTTATAAATTCATTCATTCACAAAAGACAATATAAAGAAAATAGTTATAAATTTCAAATAAAGTGCAATTGATGATTTACACTCTTTCACTTAACAAAACCCTATTTACCAAAACAAAAAAATTACATCCCTCCTATTTAACTCACACCTTTTAAAACACCTTTGAACAACTGTAAGTAAAATAAAACTTAAGATAAATACATCAAAACTAAAGGAGAACGAATCCGTTTATTGAAAGTAACATATTTTAGACAATACCTCTAAGGACAATAATTAATAATTTGATAGCATCAGAACATTCAGAATGCCCGGACGACAATAGTAGATATTCTTTTTTCTTTATAAAGTTTCTGATATTAAATATTCAGTTTACATTTATCTGAGAGTAGGGTCCTAATATACATGATGGGGTAAGCGTGGTGTAGGGATTATATGTAAGTTCACTTCCTTCTTCAATGTCACTCCAAAGGCATCTCTCATGTCCAGCTGACTCTCATTCATTCCATCTGGTAGTGTCCATGCAAAAGAATGGACAAACGAAGCCAAAATTAGATGAACCATTCGATGCGCTAACGGGAGCCCCATGCATATTCTTCTCCCAGCTCCAAAGGGTATCAAATCAAAATCATGCCCCTTGTAATCCTTCATACTATTCTCAGACTCCAAAAACCTCTCTGGGAGGAATTTGAAGGGTTCCTTCCAGTTTGTAAGATCCCTTCCCATTGCCCACACGTTCACCATCACCTGGCTATGTTTTGGTATCATATATCCAGCAATTTCACAGCTACTCTCAGCTCTATGAGGAATGAGAAAAGGAAGAGGTGGGTGCAGTCGAAACCCTTCCTTCATCACTGCGTGGAGGTAAGGCAATTTGTTCATGTCAAATTCTTCTACTTTTCTGTTGCAACCAACTACCTCTTCCAATTCTTCTTGGACTCGTTTCATCGAATGGGGATTGCAAATGAGTTCTGCCATCACCCATTCTATTGTTGTAGACGTTGTGTCACTTCCAGCTACTATCAAATCCTGCCCGCCCAAAAAACGGAAAGAATATCCGTTAATTTTCTTATAAATCACTTACAGCTTCTTCTGAAGGAAATTTTAATTTTAAAAAATCACACTTACATAGATAAATGCTCTAATATCAGTGAGAGTCATATGATCGCCTCTCAACTCGAGCAGCACGTCCAGAAAATCCTTCTCGTCTGGCCCTCTCTGATGGTCAAGGCCCTCCAGCCGATTGTTTATGAATACATCTAAAAATTTATGAATTTGGGTAAGATACTTGGTGAGCTGACGGCGCACTCCCTGAGGATCGAGGAAGGCAAGAAATGGGAAAAAATCGGCCACATTGGCCTTCCCCCCAATTATCATTACCATCGTGAAGGCCTCGTGGAACTCCATAGAGGCCCGACTGTTGGGATCCAGCAGGCTTCTACTGAATATCATGTTGGTTATCACATTCAGACCCGTGCAGAACACCAAATGGGGAATATTCACTCTCTTTCCCTCCATTTCAAAAATCGTTCGAGTCATACGAGAGACTTCATCTCTTCTAAGATGGTGCAGAGATTGCAGCATCTTGTTAGAAATGAGCTGAGTGCTGGAAATACGTCTGAGTCTCTGCCACCGAGCTCCGTATTCACCCACAACTATGGACGACTTGTGGTGAGAAAGAACAGTTGATGCTTGTGTTACTACGCGCCCTGCAAAGACGTGGTCGTGGGTTTTGAGAACCTCCTTCGCCATTTCAGGAGACGACACCACGATGGCTGTTTTCATGCCCAGTGAGAGTGTCATCAGAGGGCCATATTGTTGAGATAGTGTAAACAGAGATTCATTAGGCTTTTTTCCTAATTGAAATAAATTTCCTATGATAGGCAAACTAGGAGGCCCAGGAGGAAGGGGAAGAGAGGCCCGGGTCGTCTTCTTTCTTCTCCATATAAACAATAGCAGGTATACCAAAACAGGGGTAGCCACCACAGAAAACCAATACAATGATATACCCATCTTTAGGCCAACGCCGATCTTTTCAGTATGATTGAGAATGGTCCGATTTTCTTTCTTGAAATAAGCTCAAACGAACGCAAATGCCTCTTTTACTGATTTGAATGAAGGGATCAAATCTCAAAATTTAAATGTTGATCAAAAGTGTCGTAGTCTAATTCGTTTGCAGGTCATTTATTAATGTGCAAATTTTTCTAGATATTTGGTACAAAAAGTCATTTGGATAAGGTTAGGATTATTTTTTGAGTAATTTTGATGGATTTGATATTTCTGATCGTCGCTGCTTAATTGGATATTTAAATTTAGATGTATGCTTACCCAAAAATT
This sequence comes from Torreya grandis, assembly GCA_037957365.1. Classification (NCBI taxonomy): domain Eukaryota; kingdom Viridiplantae; phylum Streptophyta; class Pinopsida; order Cupressales; family Taxaceae; genus Torreya; species Torreya grandis. The sequence continues at coordinate 802,413 of JARHVA010000498.1, read as the reverse complement.
GTAATATTTAAGTAACATTGACAGAGTCAATACCTCTAATTGTAATTACTTGGTCGAATAAATACTCAGATTTAAATGTACATCTACTCAACAATTGTATTCTACTATATATAATCCAAAATATAAATATAAATGCATCTATATAACTTTAAATTTTTATATAAAAAAAAATAAATACTTAATACTTTAGGTTGGTATATTTTAATGTCAATAGGGCCTAGTAAATTATGATGTCAAGAGACTAATTTACTCGCAAAAAAACATGTCTTTGATTTTCCGCTGTAAAAAAATATTGTGTCGACTCAAATCCAAAACGTCGTCTATATTGGTCATTGATAGAGAGTAAAAAGAAAAGAGTTTAATCAACAAGCATAAACGTTACTTATCTTATTAGAGTAAAAAAGACATTAAAATAAGGATAATTCTTGATTTGTTATTTAATAAATAAAATTTTTGTCAAAATTCAATATTATAATTTTTAGAAGAACTGTATTTCTTTATATTTGTTTGATGTTTGGGATCATCACCTTTGGATTTTCATGAAAAAATATGATTTATATTATGCATGCAAATACAAAGATGAAGATGGAGCAATATAAATTAAAAAGAGCAAGAATTGAAATTCGAAATTTAAATATTTATCAAAAAAGTTATAATATAATTAAGAAGGATGATAATTTGGAGGCTATATCAATATACAAATCCTTTTAAATATGTAACATTAAAAAATAAAATAAAATAAAATAAAATCATTTTTTAATGATTTTAAAGACTTAAATATTTTTTAATTATAATTTTTTAACTGAAAAATATTTAAATTTAAATATATATTTACTTAATAATTATAATTTAATATATATTATTAAGATATGAACAAATATATATCTATATAACTTTGAATTTTTACATTTGAAAAATAAATGCTTAATACTTTAAGTTGCCTAGTAAATTTGATGTCGACAGGTTGTCAACAGGTTTGTGAGTATTTGTTTGGTTGGTAAATTATTTTAACGTCGAACGGGAGGCAAGTGGTTTGTGAGTGTTTGTTAGGTCAACTCAGTAAAAGTTTAAATATAATTAATTATTTATAAAAGTTTGCCTTTAGATTTTATTTTAATCGATTAAAAAATATTTGTAAAAAAAATCTATTAAAATATTTATAGTAATACATTAATTTTATTTTTTATTAATAAAGTTATATTTAGAGTTGAGTCGAAGGGCATAAAAATTTAACCACCTCTCCATGATACGTAATATAATCCCTATTTAAAAAATTGGTTGGATGGAGAAAATAATCCAAAAGGGTGAAGGATAGCTGCTCATTTTACAGATTGAAAGCTTTGTCAGAAATATGAATAGCCGCTTCATTTTGCAGATTGAAAGCGTTGTGAGGAAAAAGGATAGAAAGCCGCCCCCCATGATTACAAATATAACAACATAAATATGATTGTTCACAAATGTGGTGTGTTATCCTTTTCTTAGAGTCAACAATGACTAGACATGGTCCCTCGTGTTGATGTTAATAGGTAACCAAACAAAACAAAATTAAAATATTGAAAAATCATTTAATGACAAGACTTACATATGTTATTAGAAAGACCACATATGTTATAGGAAATTAATTCATGATGGAGTGAAGAACACATACACTTTTTAAAAGGTGGTACAAAGGTAGTTTTTTAACCTCTTAAAGAGGAAGAGAAGATAGAAAGCATGCTCTCTACTAAAGAATTTATCCAAAATATAAAGGTAGTTGATTACTGTTATGCATTAATAGAAAAGAATGAAGAAACAAAAATGGTGCCAATACTAATAGAAGCAACAAGAGTGTTGAAATAATATGCAGATATTATGCCTGATGAGTTACCAGATGGTTTACCATCAAAGAGATATATATATTATCATATATATTTGATTCCAAGATCAGCTCTATGCAATCAAGTAGTTTATAGGATGACTCCAACATAACATGTAGAATTAAATAAATAGGTTACTGAATTGCTATGGAAGAAGGTGATAAGGGAGAGCATGAGTCCTTGTGCAACACTAGCTTTGTTAACTCCAAATAAAGATGGAGGATGGAGAATGTGTGTGGATAGTAGAGAAATTTATAAAATTATGATAAAGTATAGGTTTTATATACCTCATTTATATGATATGATGGATGTGCTTGCAGAAGAAAACTATTTTACTAAGATTGATCTAAGGAATTGTTATTATCATATTCAAATTCATGAAGGAGATGAGTGGAAAACTACATTCAAGACTAGGGATGGTTTATATGAGTGGATGGTGATGCCATTTGGATTATCTAATGTCCATAACACATTTATGAAGGTGATGAATATAGTGTTATGAGAATATATTGGTAAGTTTGTAGTTGTTTGTTTTGATAATATTTTGATATTCAGTAAGACTAAATAAGAACACTTACAACATTTGAGAATAGTAATGGATTTGTTAAGAAAGGTGAAGTTGTATATAAATTTGAAGAAGTGCAGGTTTATGTAGAATGGTTTGGTATTTTTGAGATTTGTAGTTTCAATAGATGGTGTGAAAATGGATAAGGAAAAGATAAAGGCAATTGTTGAGTGGCCTATTCCAAGAAGCATTATAGAGGTAAGAAGTTTCCATGGCTTAGCAAATTTTTACATAAATTTTTAAAAAAAAATTAGTAGTATTATGGCACTAATAACAAATTATATGAGGGAAAAGAATTTACATGGACTAGATTAGCCATATAAAATTTTGAAATTTTGAAGAAGAAGATTATAGAAAGACCAATTTTAGCATTATCGGATTTTAACAGAATGTTTGAGTTTGATTGTGATGCTTCATTTGTGGGAATTGGCGATGTGTTGAGTCAAGAAGGAAAGCCCATATCATATTTTAGTGAGAAATTGAATGAGGTAAGAATGAAGTATTCTACTTATTATGTTGAACTTTATGCAATTGTACAAGCATTAAGACATTTGAGGCATTACCTAGTGTCTAAGGAGTTTATCCTATTTACAGATCATGAGGCTTTGAAGTATGTGAATACAAAAATGAAGTTAAATAGTAGGCATGCAATGTGGGTTTCTTTCTTATAGGGGTATACTTTTGTGTTGAAACATAAATAAGGAAAACAAAACTAGGTCGCTGATGCATTGGGCAGGAGGATAGCATTATTAACTACGATGGTGATTGAAGTAGTTGGATTTGAAGCTATTAAATAATTATATGATACTAATCCATATTTTAGTAAGGTAGTTGAGAAGTGCAAGAATCCATTAACAAGTGAGACATATGCTATTCATGATGATTATCTTATTCAAGAAGGTTATCTCTTTAAAGGGAAACAATTGCGCATTTTAGTTGGGTCTCTACGAGATAATATAATAAGAGAATTACATAGTGGTGGTTTGGTTGGAGATAATAGCTTTAGTGGAGGAAAAGTATTTTTGGCCAAAGATGAAAAGAGATGTGACAAGGTATGTTTCAAGGTGAAAAATATGTTAGGTGGTTAAAAGACATGCATATAATACTTGACTTTACATGCCATTACCAGTTCCAAGAGGGCCATGGATAGATTTGAGTATGGATTTTGTGTTGGGATTGCCAAACACATAGAGAGGTAATGATTCAATTTTTGTTGTTGTAGACAGATTTTATAAAATGGTTCATTTCATTACATGTAAGAAAACCAATGATTCCACTAGAGTTACAAAATTATTTTTTATGGATATTATGAGATTGCATGGTGTTCCAAAAACTATTACTTCAAATAGGGATTCAAAAATTTTAAGTCAATTTTGGAGGACTTTGTAGAAGAAGATGGGCACTAAGATAAATTTAGTAGTGCATATCACCCACAAAAAGATGGACAGATAAAAGTTGTGAATAGGAGATTGAGATATTTATTGAGATGCATAGTGGGAGAGAAGCCAAAATAATGAGACTTGGCTTTACCACAAGTTGAGTTTGTATATAATAGTTTAGTGAATAAGTTAAAAAAATGTTATATTTTCAATTTTTTAATGGGAAAAATCCTATGGGTATTTGGATTTGGTATAATTTCTAATTATAGATCGAATTAGTGATGATGTAGAAGCATTTGCAAGGAGTAAGAAGAAAGTTGCAGGAAAGTAACGAGAAATATAAAGCAATAGTGGATGTCAGAATAATATCCAAGGTATTTGAATAAATAGAGTTGGTAATGGTTTACTTAAGGAAAGAGAGATTTCCAAAAAGCACATATAATACATTGAAGTACAAGAAAATTTGGCCATGCAAATTTATGAATAAAATCAATGACAATGCATATGAGGTGAGTTTACCATAGAATTTTGATATATTTTTCAGTATTTAATGTTTCAGATATATATGAATTCCATATATAATATGGTGAAGATGAATAATTAAATGAGGAACAATAATTCCAAAGAAGAAGAAAGAAAAATAGTGCAAATTTTTGATATGAATACAGTGAGCACAAGGCAAGGGAATTATAACAGGAATTTGGTATAGTGGGAAGGATTGAAAAAAGAAGACAACACTTAGATTATAGAATGGGTGCTAAAGAAGATTTATAAAGAAAAATGTTAGCAGTATAATCAGGTCAACTCGTAGGAGCTGAGTTGTTTTTAACTAGAGGAGAATGATGCAGAAAAAATAGGCCAACCTTCTTGAGGCCACAACTTTTGACTTATAACTCCGTTTGAGTTCTTCCATGCACCAAAATGACCGTTTCAAAAAAAATTATTCTATCCTAAGACATTATATCTACTTAGAGTTGATTTTTATATTTGTCTAAGGCTAAACGTGATCATCTGAGGGTCTAAAATTAATGTTTAATGATTTTTTTGAGAATTTTCTATTTTTAGAACCAGACATCAACTTCATTTGAATTTTGTCTCATAGGATAATTTTAATATTTAGGTTATTTAGAGAAATTTTTAGATCTGCATACACTTGCATGCAAAACTGACTATAAATAGCGATTTTTGAAAATAGACCTTTTTTCATATTTTAGATTTTTCAAAATTTTTAATATCAAATCTAAATTCTGAGTTGAGGCTTATTTAATCATCGTTTAGGTTTGTAATTATTTCAAGTCATTCAATACAAATAAATTTTGAGTTATTGTTTCATATCTTGGCCTATTGGTAATTTTATCGTCTTGATTGTTTTCAGGTTCATTATCTTTCTATATTGGCCTATTGGTAATTTTATTATCTTGATAGTTTTTGGGTTTATTAGGAAGTGGAATTGGTAAATACTTTCTAAGTGTTAATTTTTTGTTGTAACCAATGCATTTAATGTGTTATTGTATCATTTCACTTGAATGTCATTACTATCAATTAAATCTTGAATCTTATTGCTCAATGAGAAACATTTATCTGTAGTGTGACTCCAAGTTCTATGATAATCATAATATACATTCACATCATAATTATTTGGTAAAGGTTGAGATGAGCCAAAATCATGTCGAGGAAGTAGAGGGACCATATTGCATTCAAGTAATTATTTAAACATTTGGTGAGGACTCTAAGCTAATTATGTAAATTGTCTTCACTCTTGAGATGGAAGGAAAAGCATGTTGAGTGGTTCAAATATTACATTAATTACATTCTTGGACTCATTAAAATATTGTATTGAAAAGTGGTAATATCATTAGCCTTTGCCTTGAATGTGTTTTTAACTTGATATTCAACTCCACTATAGGTAGTGGTTCTAGACCCATATTTAAGCATGTTGCCCTATATAAGCATGATATCATAGTTCCTAACTACAAGACAAAATTCATTAAGATATTGACATGTGTTAAACATCACTTTTTAATCAATAGGTTGAAGAAAATTTTGAGAGAAAATTCTTTGTAATTTATTATCAAGTAATTGGTGACACGTCTTTATAAGCATTATTTTGAATTTAAGCACATAGTCACTAATAGGTTCTTTAGGTCCTTGTTTATATTACAAAAGTTGTGAAAATGTGACTTGTTGGCTAATGTTGGTTTAGAAATGAGCTAAAAACTACCATCCAAAGAATTGAAATAACACAGATCCCTATGGTAGGGCACAAAACCAATCCAAGACATAATCCTTAAGAAATCTAGGAAAGACATTAGTCAACAATCTATTATTTTGTGCAAATTCGAGATATGGAACATTGAATCATTTGATATGATGTGAAGGATCACCCTTTCTATTGAATAATTCAAACTTAGGTACAATGAAACATGTAGGCAAGGGCTAGACAAGGACCTTATAAGCTAAAAAATTGATTAATATATCACGAGAAGTAACCAAATGGCTAGATTTTTTAGATTCTTATGAAATATGTTGAAGTTGTGCTTGCATGTATTGAATATTTTTTTGGTGGATGGCACATTGAGAAGTCGTTGAAGAAACATGAGATGGAATATAGATGTCTAGAATTTTGAGGCACGAAAGAAGCATTAAGCTAAAAATGAATCAACATAGTAACATAAGTATAAGAAATAGGTAGAGATACAAGAATATAATCAATAGTAGTAGTAGCTTTAACACTTAATGTAAAAGGGGAACCTTTAATAGGTTGAATAGAAGCATTCAAAGATTTATTTGCAAGATGTACTTCCTCAAGTACAAACTCCTTAGCTAATTTAATCTTATTTTGTTTCTCTCTAGTAACATAAATCATGGCATCTATTTATTTAGGAAAATAAAAAAAAAATCAAAGCAAGCTATCTCATGTTTACTCATAGTTGTAATTTTTTCAATATATTCATTCCTAGTCTTGTCATTAATAGCATTGGAATACATGATATGAACATCATAAGCATCTACATTTACATCATTTGCATTTTCATCATTAACATTTGTATGATTTATATTATCATTAATAGAAGGATTAGGAATGACATCAAAGGAATTTGACAACAATCAATGTCTACTCCTCAATCTATCATTTTGCGTAGTACGTGTCTTAGATCTAGCTTTTTAAATGGGGAGAAAATATAAATATAGAGAAACATGAAAAAATATAGGGATAATTATATCACAATAAGAAGACATAATCCTATAAAAATTAAAAATATATAAAAATGTAATAGCAAACCTTAAAGGGAAAGAGAGAATGAAACCCTATGATTGATATTTTATGAGGGTTTTACCAAAAGATGAAACCCTAGGTTGTGTAATTGAAGGATTAACTTCACCAAAAAAAAATTATGTATAGGGTGCACAAGTATTAAAAACACTACACTGACCACATAAAAGGGGAAAAACAATTCATATGTGATATAAATACAAAAAAAAGACCTAAATTATCAATTGAAAGAAGATGAATGACAAGACCTTAAGTAATTGATAATTGAAAGGTGAAAATAGAGATGAATACATGATTTATTAATTATTTGAGTTATAATGGAAATTGAGAATGTTGAAAAAAGGGTACTAGAATAGTGCAAAAGAAATTCCAAAAAGTAGATAGTGATAATAATTTTATGGCCTGATAATGGAAAGACCATGAATGAAATGTATCGAAAGCGACAGTCCTCTTCAAAGTGATTGCCTATTCCAAAAATTGTTGTGTATATCCTTTTGGCCTAAAACCTTTTAAAACCTTTGTCAACAAATGATACCTAAATTGTCTTTCTGATATGCACAATGATGCATGCGGATGTCAGAATCCTTTCTCCTTTGCTTGAGCTTAAGTACACACTAAAAATACATAAAATAAATTAGGAATATTTTGAGTGGACTTCCTTAATAGATACCTATCAATTACTTTACAATACATGTAGAGTTTGGCACTCAACGCTCATGCATGTCAACAATCAAATCATGTAGATTTATAGTTCCCACTATTAACCTTATGAGACACAAGAACGCATAAAATAAATCTCTAGACACTTTCACTAATGCAATCCTTATTTTAGTATATAAGTATGCGACTAGAATCATTCTATAGGTAGATAGGGAAATAAGGAAGAATTATGATCAATGTGAAAGCTCCTTGATAAAAAATGATAGCTTAGGGCCTTTGAAAATGTGCTCAATGGCTTAGGGTACATACATGTATATATATATATATATCTTTGAAATCAAATTGGGGTCATTCATGTGTATGTTAACCATTGAAAAGTGTGAAAGTCGATATTCAAGGCATGAAAAACATGGTATTATGGAACAAAGAACCCAAAATTGGTTAATGACCAAAATTTTACAACATGACAATGGTCATGACTTCTTGTGGACTATAAAACTCTATTAAATGTAACTAAGCTCATAAAATAGATATCAGTATGTTTTTATTATTGTCTTTGAGTATCTCAAGGAAAATAAATGACATATCTCAAGATGCTCATGAGCACAAGGTGATAGGATAAGATTGAAAAGAGTCAAATGTGAAGGGAAATATGTGAATAAGAGCCTAATCTGAGCCAATGATCCAAACACCTAAAAACATAAAAGCATTACAAATACAATACTTCAAGTACCAAAATCAGGTGTCTAAAACATAGTATGTGAAATCCTTTCTTTTAATCTATGTGATTCAAAGGGTCATCCCACACCTTAAAAGAGTGAAATATGATATAATAATGACATATTCAATCACATGGTGATAGATAACTTATTTTCCTTTTCTCCTACACATGGAAGCCATAACTTGGTAGTAAACTAACATATTTTCCATTGTTCCCACACATGTAAACAATCACATGGTGGTATACAACATAGTTTCTCTTGATTTTCTCTTGTTTCTACACATGGAAGTAATCACATGGTGGTACATGGCATACTTTACTTGGTCTCACCCTAAAGACATGCATACAATTAGATACAATATAAACACAAATATATGCATCTAAAAGGGCAGTTTTATGGTCTTCAGTATAACCATGTCTATTTATTCATAGCCTCATTTTCTCTCATTTATTTCAATAGCTCATTCATCATGGATTTAAATTGAAATGAATTCAATTATAGATGTTTTTCATATGTTTACAGGGTTACAAAATTTTATATCACAGACACAAGACCTTGAATGCTAGTTCCAAAATCTTCACTGCCTCCTTATATGGATATTAGTTGAATTATCTCTTCCTTTTGACTTTCATCTTTCTATCATTAATTTAATCACTTGGATAACTATCAACAAATGGTGAGTTTATTGCAACATACTTTTACATCCACATTATTGATTTTACTTTGAATCTCACACACACACACACACACACACACACACACACACACACACACACACACACACACACACACACACACACACACACACACACACACACAGTGGGCCATTATATATGCACATAAATTTAGTATATGACTTGTTAATTGGTGTGGTATTAATATATTTATGTGTTAGGGAAGGACTATATCAATAGATAGAGGAGGGCCCTATATATATGGTGCACTTGTCTATTTGAATGGTGGAGTGCTCATATTTCTTAAGTTGTGTTTTACTTTTGACATGTTCTTTTAGTTTTATTCAATATGTGACACTTTTGACTAGATATGTTTATCTTATCGATTATATTTTATTCTTCATTTAGCAAGTCTCCTTTCTCTTCTTCCTTATTTCTCTTTCTATCTCCTCCTTATTTTCCTCTTTTTTCTTTTATTTTGGTAAAGTTTTTAATTTTTTCCTAGATCATGCAATAATGCCTTGAGTGACTAAGAACATATATTACGGGCCTAGTCTAACAAGGAATGTACTGTGTTATTAGTCTTACTTCTTGTGTGCATCCTTTGAACATTATTTTTATGTTTCTTAATGTTTGTGACCCTTTTTTTCAGTATTTGTTTCTCATTGAGTGTCAGATTATGTGCCAACAAGGTCCTAATTTAAAAACAATAATTATATAACTACACAAATGCATTTATGTATTTAGGGACAGGGGATTTGCACTAGATTTATCTATTGAAGTTGTATAAGCAATGATTTCATGTTTTATAGTAGCACCCATGTACCAAAATTAGAATTCAAGAATTTAGTGATCAAACATGTAGCATTTACAAGTTGTTGCATTCTTTAAAGGATAAGGGTTGGGAAAATTGCCTTGCCATGGATTATTGTTGGACTACATTATAATTATGTGTTATTCTCAAGACATATACCATAAAAGGCATATGATTGGGACATTACCTTGACTCCACCACTCCTCCTCCCTCATTTTTTATCTTGTTTCCAAGAATTTCATAATTGATTAGAGTTTTAAAAATATCAATTTCATAGAGATATATTTGTAAATATTGAAATTTAGTGAGGCTTTCAAAGCCAAGGAACAGTGGAATAGTGTTGTCAATTTTTTTTTCAACATTTTACAATTTCCAATAATGTATAGTCCTGGGAGTGACATGATAGGAGTGTATGGTTTTGGTCATTCATGCAAAGTTATTTGTTAGATATGAATTTTAAGGGTTTTTTTCAAGTCATTCTCGACTTTTTCCAGCTTCAAATTGCATCCAAATTCATGAACATTCAATATTCTTCTCATATCCCTTAAGTTTTGTGCATTTCAATTATTCTAGAACATTCTTTTATGCAAGTATTTCTTATTTTTATTGTTAATTTAAGATAAATATAGTTAGATATGAATCTCACATGTTTATGGATAAATGTATTAGATGTTGATATAAAACCTTTATCCCATAAAATACCTATCTATAGAAAGTACAACCATGGGGTTGAAGCAACAACTTTCCATAACATTTCTTGGTTGCTAAGTGCCAAACATATTCCAAAACATTCAATGGGAAATCTCAACAATAATATCCATTTTTTAATCTAGAAGAGGCATTATGTCCTCATAATCCTAACCCACACACTAAATTACATCAATTTAATATTACATTTTTTTATTAAATCTTACTCTAGTTAGTATAATACATTCTAAATTCGATATTAAAAATAAACTTTAAAAATGTAAAGCTCAAATTTATATGTACACTTATTAATAAATGAATATAATAAAAATAAATATTATAAATTTGATTTATGACTCCACGAGATGACCCACTCAGTAAATGATCATTTATTTTTGGAAGGCACTCTACTCAACCTAAATATTTTTTAAATATATACCATAAAAATGTTAAAATAAGTTATATAAAACAATTTAATAACTAAACATGTGATTCTTATACTAATCCTCATAAGAAGTGGGCACTTGAATTAAAGTTACATTACACTTAAATTATCTTTAAAATTATATATAAAAGCTTTTAGAGATACCATACGATTTGAGCATCGTATTATAAAATATTTTTGATTTACATTTATTAAAATAATTTTAAAGTATAAATTTATGTTTATATGATAAGGATATAAATGTAACAATATAAATATAAATTTATTTTTAATATTTATTTTTGGTAAATATTGGTTTCATGAATATGTTTTGGTTTTTTTTTGTGTAAAATAATATGAACATATACATGTTTCTCGTAATATGTACGTATTTTTGGTAATATATATGTATTCTTCATAATGTGTGTGTGTGTGTGTGTGTATATATATATATATATATATATATATATATATATATATAATTAGGAACATGTACATATTAGGAGGAACGTATATATAATCTTGGATTTAGTGGTTTCGAATCTAAATTTAATAATTTGTACATATTATTTAAATAGTACATATGCATTATTGTCATAACGTGTATATGTTAACTAAAACGTTAACAAAAACGTCCACAAAATTATTCCTCAACTCCATGCATATATACAAAATTAATTCATAATCTTATAAAATAACTTTCTCAATAAAAAATCCTATATTTTTAGAAAGCACTTTCCACTTCTGATTCTAAAAAATCTCTTTTTTTTAAATCACATTTCTAATAAATATATTGTTCTGCTTTAATAGTATAAAATCAATCGATTCAATGGTTTGCAAATTCCATGAACCTAAATATATAGAGATGTTAAGATAAATTATATTGATTAAAGATATTTCCAATAATTAAAAATGTTAAATTAAATTATATTGACTATGCATTAATTATATCATTTAATCTTATAATTTTTTTGGTTCATGAATGACATTAAAATATTTTATTTGTTCATTTATTATAAAACAATTTAATAATTAAACGTGTTCACATTACACTTAAATTAGCTTTAAAACTTTATATATAAGCATTTAGAGAAACCACACGAATTGAGAGGGGACAATGCCATGTGAAGAGGGGATAATGACATGTGAAGGTAACACTTATTTCTTAAGAATGAGAAAAAAAATATGATTATTTGTTTTAAAATTAAAAATTTTGTTATTTATTGTTATTATTTTAAAAAATGTTTATATTATAATATTTTAATCTATGAAAAATGAAATAAATAAATATATTTTTAATTTTATTCTAATGATATATATTAAATATATATTTTAAAATCTAAATAATATATTTTAATTTTATATGAAATAAAATGATAAATGAAATAATTTTTTTAAATAATTATTTAATATATTAAAAAGAGACCAATTATTGGTGTATTTTGATTATTTTAAGAAAAAACAACACATGTATGCTTCTTTTTTCATTATTTTTTATATTTAAAGTTAAAAGTAAAAAAATAAAGATGTGCATGAAACAATCTTAAAAATTTTCAACTTAGAATTCATACGTACAATAATATTTATAAAATTATCTTGCACAAATAATTATATAAAGTTTAAGAGATAACTACATTTTATACATATTAAATTATTTTTATAATAATGAGATGTGGGTGAATTGGTTAAAGTAACTTAGCTGTGTCCAGCCCCGATGGTGTAAGGAATGTTGAAAGCGATGCATGATTTTACCAATTTTGGGTATTTTATTAAACCTAGGTTTGAATCCCCACGAGTCTTTGCATATTCTCTCCAAGTGGTATGACGGTCTGATATATCTCAAATTAGGCACCAACCTCATTGTTATAGCTTTATTTGTGTAGGTTGTAACTATCATACTAAAGAGTGTAAATTATGCTAAAAATGATGTAATTTTTTGTTTTGATAAAGCATGGTTTTACATAGCAAAAGATTATAAATCAATATTTGCACCTCACTCGAACCTCATTAGCATAACCTTATATCACCTTTTGTGCACAAAGTGTGAAGCAAAAATACTCTAATATTCATTTTAATAATCTTTCCAAAACCTATTTTTCATAATTAGTGATTCCTTATATTTTATTTTTTTAATGCTTCGAAGATAGGCTCCAATTGTGGTTATATTTTCTTTTATGGGTCCCAATATGGTGTTTCCATATGTTCTTAATGACCAAAAGAAACAAGATAGATTTCATAATCTCAGTTTATTTCTCTGCCAGCTAGAGACCCCTTTGTAATGGGTGAAGATCATTTAAATCCAAAAATTATCCTAAAAATAAGTCACGTGTATGATATAATCACTTTGGTATATGATATCCCCTAAAATACCTTGTCATTTCACCTCATCATCACCACCCATATATGCACTTTGAAATCTTTTACCATTTGCATATGTTATGAATGGCCTTACCCTTTCTTCCATGGGTATGAGTATGGTGTTTATGTATATTTTGAACCCTAATATAATTTCAATAGGTGTCAATATATTGGTAGCATTGATGAATAGAAGCTACAAGATAAACTTTAGAAACTCAATATCTTATCCCCACATCAATGTAATTGTAGCGTTGATTTGAGTTTCATATTTGATGTAGAGCCATATAAAAATTAAATAAGCATCATGACATCATTGTCTGCTCTTGACAATAAAAAATGTCCAATCAAAGGTCTCATGACCCTACACGTTGCACACCCTTTTACAATGGGTGTAAGGATTGTAAATCCAACAATTGTCCTAAATCTGGGTCTAGTGTAGGATATCATTTTCCATTACCATCACCACTTGACTCCCCTTGAAATATTTCCATCCTTAACAACAAAAAAAGTCATTCAAAGATGTCATCATATTACAAGCTACAGATCCATTTTCAATGGGCAATGGCCATGTAAATCTAAAAACTGTGCTGAATTTAGGTATGTTGTTTGATAAAGACCCCTTGGTGTACTATATCATCAGAAATACCTTGTCATTTCCCATCACCATTCTTTCTCATCTCACCTTAAAATGTTTCATTATTTTCATGTTATGGAAGATATACAAGCAAATTTTAGTGACAGGGTAAATCTGTCTATGTAATTTAGAGATTTTATTGAACTATTTCAATTACCTAATAAATACATGAAACACCTGCTGTCTAAATGAAAATAGGAGTTGAATATCCAACGACTCCTATAAAATTATAGATAATGAACCACCTCTCAATTTATAAGTGTTTATAACTTTTGGACAAAAACTATGACTATTTAAACTATTTAAAAACTAGTTCGATGACTCTAAAACCAATTAGATGAAAAATAGAAAAGGCTCTTTTAATGTAGCCACTAGTGTTGCCATTTTTTGCTAGTCTATTGGACTTAGTAACCAATCCACACTAGTCTCTACATACTCTTTACAAGCACTTTAGTTCTCTGATGTATCTAAAATTAGGTACCACCTCGATGGTTATAGTTTTGCCTATGGAGGTTACAATTATCATACTGAAGAATATAAATTACACTGAAAAGGCTGTGAGTTTTTGTTTTGGTAAGAAAGTTTATGTAAAGTGAAAGAGTTTAATTCGACAACTGTACATCACTTGAAACCCATGACTGTTGATCCTATCTCACCTTTTGTGCATGAAGTGTGTGTGTGTGTGTGTGTGTGTGTGTGTGTGTGTGTGTGTGTGTGTGTGTGTGTAATATTTTTATATATTAAATGTTAATTATTATATAATATATATTATAATATTTTTATACATTAAATATTAATTATATTATAAACATGAATATTATATTATACAATATATATAATTATTATATTATAACATTTTTATATTAAAATATTGACAATTTAATAATTATCTCTAAATTTATGAAAAATTTAGATATTTTTCTAAAATGTTTTTATAATTTATTATTAATTATAAAATATTATTTATTACAAAATAAATATAATTACATTTATATATTTTTCTAAAAAATTATATCCCTTCCAACGTTCCTTGCATTATCAGGGCAATGACTAGTTCTAATTAATTTTTGAATCTAAACTCCTTAATAGAGTGAGGAAAATTAAAACCTCTTAACATTTTGTATGTGACATATTCTCTTTGAAAAACATGAAGTGTACAATAATAATCATGTAATACAATGAGTTTGAGTAATGGTGACATGGTGGAGAAGGGCAAGGGCATACGAAACATGCAAATAGTGAAATATTTCAAAGTGAGTTGAGGGATGATGATGAGGATCAATGACAATGTATTTCAAGTGTTATCATACACCACAAGCCCTGTATTTCACACCAAACTTGAATTTAAGGAAGTAGGTAAACCTTTATATTTCTAAGTAAATCTATGTGCTTAATAGTCAATTTCCCAACAAAATTTTTACCTCTATAATAATCGCTTTCCCAACTTCAATAATAATATTGTTCTTTATAAAACCAAAAAAGGGGAGTACACAACAATAAACCTTAAAAAAAGAAGAAAAGGACAATCAATTTCCATTATATATATATATATATATATATATATAATAATAATAATAAAATCATTTTAAAAAAAAGTGTCTTAATTTTTTTTTATCAAGAAAGAACAATTAAATTTGAATTGGATTACCTACCATATTAGATTAGATGTTTAAGTATCAACTTGAATTTTAATAAGATTTATAATATTTTTATATCTTTACATAATTTTGAATGTTTTTAATATATTGTATGAATAATTTTAGATCACATTTTATGATTCAACATCAAATTAAAAAAAATTAAATCTATATTTTAATTATTAATTTTAAATTTAACAAAAAAAAATCCATATATTATCTTTTATAATTATTATAAATTTAAAATTAAATTATTATAACTAAAATAAAACATAACTTAGATGGAATAATAATTAAAATTTAGTTTATATAAAATTAATTCAAAATATTATTCAATGAATAGCAATATTTCAGTTTTGCTTTTAATTTAATTTTGTTTCATTTTTTTTTAATATGATGGCTAAAAATTTGTTGTAATATCTCAATTTTATTTATTTATTTTTAGATATAAAAATTTAAAGTTACATAGATATTGGTATATTTGTTTATTTTTTAGATTATATATAGTAAATTATAAATAATGAGCAAGCACATATTTAAAGCTGAGTATTCTTTCATCTAGATAATTCTGATTAAAGAATATCCAATCTATCAAAGTTATCTAAGGAATGATCATGGCTTTATCTAATTGACTCTCTTTGTCAGATATCTAGAGGGATTTGTACGTTGGTGGATGACCTATAACCATCATCCTCTCCAATTAGACTATAACTCTTTATTTTTAATTTTAATCAAAATTTGTATTATATTTAAAGATGAGAAAATATAATATATGTATAATCAAAAAGATGAATAATATAACAACACACCTTGAAACAAAAACATATTGGGGTAACTCATGAAACCAAAACTACTAAATCTTACATCATTGTTGACATCAACAATACAAGAAATAAAAGATAACAAAGCAACACATTAGGTAAAGGAGCCATCAACGCTATAGATGGAGGATGTGGTAGGGAAGATTGTTTGGTTTATCATCCTAACATCCCCAATGGGGAGAAAGATATCAGGTATGGTCCAACCATCATCTTATTTTTTTCTTAAAAAATATCTCAAAATTTATATATCACCTTTGAAAAAAATATTTGCACGTTTATCTAAGTAAAATAATTTAAATTTAAATTTTGAGGTAGTGTTGAGCCCTCTCTTCCATGTTTATGAAGAAAAATGATTCGAATTTGAATTTTATTATTGAATTTTAATATGTTTTACATCGTGTAAACATAAAATAAAATACTTAATAAATGGCAAACCAAAATACATTCTATAGGAAAGAAGGGAGAATGAGCGCAACTAGGGTTTGAGGATTTTTCCTTTAGGTTTTTTAATTTTTCCTATCGATCGATCCAGACAAAGAACTAGATTGACTGGTGGGCTATAAGATGAATCCTCCAAGGGGGTTTTCTTCCCCCCAAAAATCATAGTTTAAACAAAATGGTTGTTAGAACATCAACCTCGGTCTCAAAAATATAGATTAATGCCCTAATGAAGGCAATTGACAAGAAGAAGCTCCAAGATCCAAAAAATGGATCTAAAAGAACATGTATACAATCCGATGAAGAAAACTCTATCGCCATGATAGATCTAGTAGAAATGAAGAAGAATAAAGCGAGTCTACATGGTACAAACCTGATTTGTAAATTTATGGGAGCACAATTAACTATGTAGGAGCTACATGCATCGACTAGAAGAAACTAGAAGACAAATTAAGAGTATGAGCTAAAAATTTGTCCTAAAGGGTACTTCATAAGAATATTTTACAATGAATTGGATAGAGAAAAGTGTTCAGAGGAGGGCCATACTTCATTATAAATGTGGGACTATTCATTAAGCACTGACATACAACCTTAAAGCCAATAGAGGAACTTCCAAATACAACACCTGTCTGGATTTGAATGTACACTTAACTACAAGAATTTTGGTCTCGATATGTCTCCAAAATCATTGCTAATATTATTGGTATAAAAATTGACATATCAAAACCATATCATGGCAAAGGCCTATCTAGTTATGATTGAATATGTGTGGAGCTAGATCTCCCACAAATCCTTCCAAAGAACACCACAGTGAAAGTAATAGAAATGGAGTGGGTGCAAGATTTAGATTATGAGAGTATCCCATTCTATTGTTGAAGCTGCCATGAATATGGACACCTCGTCAAAGAATCCCCAACATTAAAGAAGAGCAATACCATGGAGAAAGTACCTAAACCAATAGAAAATGATTCAGAGGGATCTTTAATATGAAAATAAAGCATACTATAATGAATGAGAATAAAATAGTAAAAAAATATGTGACAAAATAAAGCAAAAAAATCATTAAGGAAAAATCCACCTCAATGGAAGGAATATAATTTGTTCCACAAACTTAGCCCTAAGATAAAAAAAACAATACAAAGATGGAAGACATCATAGTGAATTATAGATTTAAAGAGGATTTGTAAAATCAACTCAAAGAACAAAGCCCATGAAACTCATCTCAAAGAAGATAAGACAAGGAAAATTAGACAAGCTTGGACAAGGAAGATAAGACATATTGAAAGATGGAGATGGATGAGGATAGCATGAGAATCATGAAAACTTTGAATCTTAACCTTAAAGAAAACTTCAAAAGGAGAAGGAGAGGGAGATAGTAAAAAATAAAAAGAGGCATGAGAAAGAAATGGAAGTTATAAAAATAGGGACTCAAACTCAATTAGATACCCTTTTGGCAAATACAAAATAAAATAATATTTGTTGATACATATTATCTCTTGGAACATAAAGGATCTCAATTCTCACTTCAAAATAAAAACATTGAAGCAACTAATTACCCAACATAACCCAGATGTAGTGATGCTTCAACAAACTAAACTAGAAAATCTATCAAAACACAATGCAGATATTTCAATTGTCTAAGAAGAGAAATGGTATAGAATGATGACTTAGGTGCAATAGGAGGCATGGCTTTCCTATGAGATCCAAAATCAATCAATCTTGAAATTATTCAAGTCCACAATCAATATCTTATTTGCAAATATGTTTCTTTGAGGACAAGACTCAATAATATATTACCATGAAAAAATCTTAAATTCAAATTACAATATATTTAATTGCTTGAAGTTGTATATCTATAGATTTGTATAAACAAATAAAATGATTTGTTCATCTAAAGATTTTTTTTAGAATCCCATATTATCACAATTATAAATTAAATTTATTAAATTGGGTTGATGGGTCAAATTAATATATTATGAAGAAAAAGATGGCACAAATTAAATACACATAAGTAGGAGATCACAAATTTGATAGTTGATTTTTTAGGAGGACAGTATTTCTCTTTTTAAAATTGAATTTATAGCTCGTGTTTTTTTAAAAAAATTGAACTTATGACTTCTTTTTTCTAATATAAATACTTTATTACTTTTTTATTTATATTTGAAATGAAATTTTAGTAAATAAATAAATTTATTTGAGTTTAAATAATTATTGGGAGTATCAAAGATAGATGGAGATGGAGATGGAGGAGGTATGTTCTTTCCCTCTCTCCGTTGAAACCCTAATCTTAAAGTTTATTTTGCAACAGTATGGTGGTTTTGAGGAGCACGTTTGTGGGGGTGTTATGTGATGAGAAGGGAGGATCAGGTAGCCATAGCTCCTCAGGGTAATAGTTTGGGTTTTCTATTCAATCTAAATGGTGGCCTTGTTTTGGGTTTTTTGTTTAGTCTGTGTGGTGGCCTTGTTTTGGGTTTTTTGTTCAGTCCATGTGGTGGCTTGGTTTCGATCTTTACATGCTATGGTCATCGGTGCTCTGTAGATTACTGGTGATTGTAGTGGTGGTGTTCTCTATCACTGCTCTTGCATTTGGTTTGGGTGATGGTGGTAGCTCTCTTGGTGTCAGTGTGCTTGTAGTTAGCCTTCCGTGCCTCTACGATAATGACATCCCTAAGGTTTGTTGGCTGGCAGTTTTACAGCCTTTGATGGTGGCAACCATTTTTTCTTTGTTTTCTAATCTTCTATGTTTTCCCCTGCTCGGCTTTGCTCGATCAGTAGGGGTGTTTTGAGGGCTTATATTTTATTTTTTGGATCTACCTACTGAGTTTTGCCCAGCCAACATGGTTGTTCTAAGAGAACGATCTTGGTCTTGCTTTTTTTTGGCTTTGCCTAACTAACAAAGGAGATGTGAGCACTGGTGCCAAGTTTTCCAACCATCCACTTTATTGTGTGGCCTTCTATTTATTATTTTTTTATAATAAATCTTTATGAAATATTTGAATAATATTATTGCGAGTATCATATTATCACAATTACAAATTAAATTTATTAAGTTGAATTGATTGATAAAAATTATATTTATTAAATTGAACCGATTAATCAAAACAATGTATTATCATGAACAAATCTTTTATTGAAATTACAATAAATTTAATTACTTGAAAGTGTATGTTTATTTATTAATAGTAAGTCTTCCATTCATAAATAGTAAGTCGTACTGTTAAATGATTTTTTTTACAAATAGATATGTTGTGAGAAATAGTTTATATTTATTAAATAATAAAATTTAATTATTTGATATCTTGTTCATCCCAGTGTACTTTGCACCTTAGGGATAATTGTTAGTTTAAGAAATTTAATGTAACGCAATTTAGTATATTTTATACCATAATAGAAATGACATTAATATAATACATTAAGAATATTGTAGACACCTAAAATTATCTCCTTAGGTAATTATTAGTCACTAAATTAAATATTTTTAAGATGGTGATGTATTTTTAAGATGGTGATGTATTTTTAAGATGGTGATGTATTGACTCTAAGAAAAGTGAAAGTGGAAGTGGATAACACTACACGTTTATGAGCAATCATATGTAGACTTTTGTATTTTGTTTTTCAAAATATTACTAAAAGTGGAATATTTTATATTGATGATTATTTTTATTAAAGTTTTTTAAATTTTTATTTAAAAAATTTAATTTATATATGTGAGAATAAAATGTATTTTGATTATTATTAAATTTAAAAATATTTTACAATAATATTTTAAAAAATGGTAGGGAGCTTTTATGTAGTGAGTGTGTTCACTTTTAATTTTAACTTTAAATATGACATTCATTTAACTATTATTTTAAAAAAAATTATTAAAAAAAACTAAAGATTCCAATATTAATATATCATATTAATTTTTATTAAAAATATAATTTTATAAACATACACTATTGAAAATTTAATCCAATAACATTATTATATATGGATATTAACTTTTATTAAAAATACAAATAAATTATAAATGGACATTATTACAAGTAAAGAACTTAAAAGTACATATTTTTAATTTCAATCTACCCTCTACCATTAAAAACTAATTTTATTTCTTTGAAATGTTAAAGTTATAAATTAATAAGATTATATCATTTTGATTATCTATAATACCAAATTCTATACGAATTTGCTTCAAATCCAATCAAGAAAATTATATTTCAATTTATATAGTAAAATTGATTGTTTTTATTTAAATTTCAATTCTGATATGTATTTGAAAGGAATCACTTATGTTTTTATTTAAGAATCCAAAGTATTTTTTTAATGATGTTGTAACTAGGGTCTCCAAATATATTAAATAGTACTTATAAAACTAGGTTTCATTTTGAAGCTCAAAAAATTATTGTTTTGATAGATTGATAATTATGTTGTTATTGTCAACGAGATGTGGGTGAGTTGGTTAAGTGGTTTGGTTATTTCAAGCTCTACTCAAGTTCAAATCTTTGGAAAGGTATGTGAGGTCGATTATGATTGTTGATTGTATTCTTGAGACCATTAATGGTTGTTGATTATCCTCAAGACCAGTGGTAGCCATTGTTGGTAATAGTTGGTATATATTTGATAATGTCTAGTATACATAGGGTATTGAGGTGGTTAATAAATTACATGATGATCTGGGCTCTTGATTGGGTCCTAGACCGGTCTATGCTCTGATCAAAATTTATCCTCAACAATAACAATAATAATGATTGTGTTGCTATTTTTTCTTAACTGAGTTTCTCGTTGGTTTTTGAGAGCATAAAAAATATTTTTTAGAGATGTCAATTATGATATAGCAACCACAACTGGTGATATTTTTTTGTAAATTGAATTATCTATAACTAAAATAAAATAAAGGAAAGAAACATGAGAATTTATTGTATGTAAAGGATGAAAGGGTATTCATTTCATCAAATTATTTAAGAATTGAACTTGTTTTTGTTTATTTTTCTATCTATGTGATTTTTATCTTGGGGATAGCATGAAATCGCACTTTTTCCAACATCTGCACCGATTGAACTACATCCCTTTTCATAATTTACTCTTAATTATAATTATAAATTTAAAAATTAAAATATATATAAATAAAAAATGATTCATTTATAAAGTTTTTAAAAATTATATAATAAATTGACATTAACTTGAGTAGAACTTATTAAATGACTTCTATATTTATAAAAGATAAATTTATTGCAAATATCTTAAATATAATTATTTGAAAAATGTTCATCCATATAAATTTAGATTTTTACATATTACAATTATTTATAATGTTATTATCTTCTTTATAACTTTCTCATTCGTTAGTGAAAAATCATGTCGTTTTAACTATATCAATGTATTAAGCTCAAAATAATTTTTATGGAAAAAATTGGGGCACTCTAAGCTACATTGCATGGCCGGAGTATTATGATTTTTTAATTAAATACTCTAAGAATCAAGGAAAATTTTCTAAATGACAATCAAATAGATGTCAAATTGAAGATTAGAATTAAAATTAAACATATTCACTACATTAAAACACATCACCATCCCCCTTTACCCCTTTGCCCGCCTTGGCCCCGATATAATTGTAGAGAGCTTCGATGTAAAAATATCGTAAACTTGTTAAATTATGCGTATTCCCTATGAATAAAGGAACACAATTGCGCTGAAATCGACATTGAGCCTTTCTTTTCCATACTTTTATTTGCACAACATCAATATGAAACCATGACCTTTTTGAGTAACATCCCTTTAATTTAGGTGATTTTCTTGTTTCTTTAGTTTTAAGGGGAATGACATGATTTGTGAGGTATGATATTAAAAATAATTAATAGTAGATATTGTTGGCATAAATTTTTTGGTGAATAATATTATATATTAAAGATTTGATGCTCACAAAGTTTATAATCTTAAATAAAAAAAATTTTGTAAAATAAAATTATATCAATTTTTTTGAATGATATTATATATTAAAAATTTGAAGTTTTCATGATGTATAATTTTAATGGAAAAAAATATTTTTAAAATAAAACAATGTTAACAATTTTATTCGAAGAACATTTTTTTTAAAAAATAAACATTTAATAAAAATAAGAATTATTTAATTTTAAAAATTTGAAGCTGCCACGATCCATAATTTTAAAGAAAACATGTTTTAAAAAAAAAATTGTTAACCAAAAAAATTAAATAATATTATACATTAAATATTTGAGACTTCTTAAATCTTATCAAAAAAAATATATTTTTCAAATAAAACTTAAAAATATATTTTTTCTAAAATATTATGTGTGAAAATTGGCATGAATGATTTAATTATCCAATGAAAGATAAGAGGAGTTTAATTTATTCAGAATTCTTATCCGTTGTTATTCTATATCATTCTAAATAATTGTGGTTGATAAAGATTTGTCCATACCAAGATTAATTATATAATATATTTATATATTTTCTCTAAAATATAAAAATAATTGTTGTTTAATCTGTTCAAAGGTCTTATCAATTGTTATTTTATATATCATTGTAGATAATTGTGATTAAGAGTGATTTGTTTTTAATAAAGTTAATTATATAATATTTTTGTGTTGGAGGTTCATCTCGTAAATATTATTAAAATCTTTAGTTTTCACAATTTTTAAAAAAAAAAAAAACTATTTCAAACTTATTATTTGTTTTCATTCAAGGGTGAAGCTAAGAAGTTTTGATTTATATAGATTTGAAAACAAATATATTTCTAATCATCGGGGGCGGCTTTCTATCCTTTTTCCTCACAACACTTTCAATCTGTAAATGAGCTGCTATCCATTACTCTTTTCGGATATATTATAATAGAGTTGGATCTTTTTTTTCTTAAAACGCTTTCAATTTGTAAATGAGCTACTATCCATCACCCTTTTGAATTTATTATAATACAATTGGATTATTTGAAAACAAATATATTTCTAATCATGGGGGGTGGTTTTCCATCCTTTTTCCTCACAATGCTTTCAATCTGTAAATGAGTTGCTATCCATCACCCTTTTGGATATATTATAATACAGTTAGATTTTTTTCTTACAACTGAAACTGAATTTTTAAAGAAGGGTGGACATATCATCCACCCTAGAAAGGCTTGCAATCTGATTGGCAGTTCTCCCACTAAATGAATAAGTTTATAAAACCAAACATCTATTTCAATTATGAGGAATCAGGTTTACTCTAATATCTTGGAACCAATTCTCCATCTCAATTATATTATAAGACCAAGAAAACCAAGAAATGAAGGAACATGATAGAAACAAAAATATGATGAGAACACGGTTGAGAGAGGTTGTCCATTAAAAAAATAGATTTTGGTATTTAGAATTTTTATATACAAAAGTATTATAATTCAGAAATACACAATTTAAACATTTAAATTCGTACAAAAAATTATAGATAGTTTATATAATTTAATGAAAAAAATTTACATCAAATGTTTGTGTCTTTATTTATGATTTAACAGTTGCAAAAGTGTTTAAAATTAAAATGTAAAAGATCAAATATCATTAAAATAGTCTAATTGTGCCTCTATAAACTCTGCAACACTCATGTTGAAGGAGTATCAATACTTCTATTTTCTAGACCTTCCTCTATAAACAATTGCAATCTAAGTATAAAGGATATAGAATCCAGGTATAGAGAAAGGGCCTCCAAATTATCTTCTAACATTTCAATAGGTGACTCATAATCATCATTCTCCATGGAATCAATGTAAGCTTATACCCTTCAACTCAACTCTAAATATAATTTTATTAATACAAAAATAAAATTAATATATTATTATAAATATTTTAATAGATTTTTTCTAAAAATAATTTTTAACCAATTAAAATAAAATCTAAAGTCAAACTTTTAGAAATAATTAATTATATTTAGACATCTAATATCTAATTATAATCATTTAAAGGAATTTATAATTTACTTAATAACTATTAATAGTGATATAAGTCATATGTGTCAGTATGAACACAATGACATGATAAAAGAAGTTAAGGTAAAAATGGGTGGAGATTACTCAAAATATAATAGAGATAGTAAAGTTTTCATGGTTTTCATGTCCCTATCAATTATATGTGTCAATATGAATACAGTGACATGAAAGAAAAAAATAGGGCAAATATTATGGGTGGAGCTTATTCAAAAATGCATTTTTATTTAATAGAGATAGTTAAGTTTTTATGGTTGTCATATTATTTTACTCGTTATTTGTTTAATTTATATGCATTTGTTTTCAATTTGAGAATAATTTGTCCATTACATCTATCTATGTTAGTTATCATTGTCATCTTACTTGATGGGTAAAAGTCCCTCTAAAACCTCGTTGTTGTTACATAGCGATTTCAACTCATTCTAATGTGAAGCATGGCACAAATGTTATTTTTATTACGATAGTAAAGTTTTCATGGTTGTCATGTCCTTATCAATTATATGTGTCAATATGAATACAGTGACATGAAAGAAAAAAATAGGGCAAATATTATGGGTGGAGCTTATTCAAAAATGCGTTTTTATTTAATAGAGATAGTTAAGTTTTTATGGTTGTCATATTATTTTACTCATTATTTGTTTAATTTATATGCATTTGTTTTCAAGTTGAGAATAATTTGTCCATTACATCTATCTATGTTAGTTATCATTGTCATCTTACTTGATGGGTAAAAGTCCCTCTAAAACCTCGTTGTTGTTACATAGCGATTTCAACTCATTCTAATGTGAAACATGGCACAAATGTTATTTTTATTACGATAGAAGGTTACAAGATGTGTGGTTCACAAAATTCATTCCTACTTTGTAATTTAGTTTTTAATAATTTTTCAATTAATGAAGCACAAACTACAAACATTGTATCTTTATAAGATATTGTGGGTCTCAAATATCATAACACATCCATCCCTAAATAAATCTAACAAAACATTAGCAAAGATATCTTTTTTATACAATTAATTTGACCCATCATTCCCTTTCCAAGCTATTGTTTATAGGCATCTTATTTGTGGCTATTGATTTGGTTTTAGAGTTAAAATTGTAGAAAAATCATTTGGTTTTAGAGTTAAAACTGTAGAAAAATCATTGATTAAGTGATGGAACACTCATATTTCATCATGAGTAGATATGTTGTGAGAAATAGTTTATATTTATTGAATAATAAAATTTTATTATTTGATATCTTATTTCACCTAGTGTACTTTGCACCTTAAGGACAATTGCTAGTTTAGGACATTTGTGATAACACAATTTAGTATATTTTCTACCATAATAGAAATGACACTAATATAATACATTAAGAATATTTTAAACACCTAAAATTATCTCCCTAAGCAATTATTAGTCACTAAATTAAATATTTTTAAGATGGTGATGTATTTTTCGATTATTGGTTTAAAGTAGGCATTATTGGTACAAATATTGACTTTAAATTCTCTCCATACATCCTCTTAGCACCCTTCAATTATCATGCCCTTTACCCCCAAATTTTTACTTGTTCTGCTCCCTTTGCTAGAAACCAATGGTCATTTTTAAGAGCTACCATATAAACATTATCTTAATTTTTAGTATTATGATTCAGAAGTGGAATCAATAAATACTTTCTAAGTGTTGATTTGGTGTAGTAACCAATGAATTTAATGTGTTATTGTATCATTTCACTTGAATGTCATTACTATCTTTTGGGTGAATATTTTGTCAACCAGCTAACTGGTGAGAAAAATAGGTCTCTTCAACCATAGCATAGGGAGATTGGTCGTCCAAAGTTGCAGGTTTACCACATCCAAAGGGGACAAATCTCTCCTCTCATCAAGGGGAGGTTCCCTATGAATATGCAGGAGCTATATACTATATATATATATATATATATATATATATATATATATATATATATATATATATATATGCAGAAAATAACACTCAGGGGTAGGATAACACCATTCATCTCTCTTTTTTCAGAGATGATGTTCAAAAGCAAAGGAGAAATCTTGGTGAAGAAACTGAAGGCACTTCTCTTTTTTTAGAAGTGGTCTCGCATGAAACAACAGGAGTTCTTTCAGGTAGGAAACAAGTAACTGGTAACAAGGGCATAGTAACCAGCAGACTGAGGTGTAGCGCAA
The DNA here is from genome assembly GCA_037957365.1 of Torreya grandis. Classification (NCBI taxonomy): domain Eukaryota; kingdom Viridiplantae; phylum Streptophyta; class Pinopsida; order Cupressales; family Taxaceae; genus Torreya; species Torreya grandis. Next base: position 775,340 of record JARHVA010000498.1, on the reverse strand, counting down.
AGTCTCCACCTCGACTGCCCAAGAGTGAAATACAAAGGACAATGAGGGCACAAAGTCATCCCAAGGTCCTTTACACGAGAACAAAAAATAAACAAACACACTAAAGGCAATTGTAGACAGCACAAAGTCTTCCCACAATTGGCTTCAGGACACCTTCCTGATTACTTTCACAAGTTCTGCTTATTTCATTAACTGGACAATAATGCATTCAGAAGACAGACGTAAGAACAATCTCCTAAAATGACACAAGCTATAACATCACAAAGTCTGAAAGTAACTTACTTTCTCATTCAAACAAAGAAATATGATTAACAATCTGATCTCAAAGTCTTAGTAATCGCCTTTCAATTTTGACAAAGTTTTGCTTCTATAACAAAGAGATCTCTTGAAAATAATAAAAGATATTACAATATATAGTAGCCAAGAAAGACTAGGTGCTTTGTTTCATGGAATGGCCCATACTGTGCATTCAATGCCTTGAATGCATTTTTAGTTCTATCAAAGGGGGCCATATTGGAACAAGGCGCCTGCCTTAACTATGGCGTGCTAATTCATCTAATATGTCCCTTCCTTAGTATGGACTGTCTGGTCCTTTTCCTGGTGTCTGCACAGCTGTCCCTTTGCCTTTACTTCATGGAAGAAAAATAGGCCGCATCCTTGATTTGGCATGCTCAGAAGTCTGCTTGATCCACTATTTCACCTACTAGAAATAATTCCTTTGAAGATATTTTGGCCTTTCCCTCTTTCTGCTATGAATTGAGCCCTCGGGCTATCTTTTTCCTTTCTAGTTTTGTCTTTTCCTAGCATTTGAGCTCTCAGGGCTATATCCTCGACTTTGCTGGCTCTTTATGCTCTTCCATTAGCGGTTCTTCCCTTTTGCATTTTGGCCTTTGAATTCATTCGATCCCGCACTCAAGCCTACAAATATCAACAGTTATTTTATTTCCGTAAATCTAACATCTTCGGGTCCGTCATCCTCCTTGGCAATTCCTTCATGTCTTTCTCGCTTGCTTTGGCTGCTTTTTGTTGATCTCAACAAGTGATAGGTGGCATTTCCACTACTTTTTATAAACACATATTAAAACCTTTCATAGTTGCCACGTGGTGCCCTCCGCAAAAATTTGAGAAAAGCTTATTGAAAGAAGCTTTATAAGAAACTTGAAATGCGGACGTAGACACTTGTCTTGCTCTGTTGAGTTTTAAAGGGACACATGGCAACTTTTGTAGCCTCTTAGAAATAAATTACAAACTTTTCACTATTGCCACTTGGTGCTTTCCATGGGATTCTATAAGGGACACGTGGCGACTTCTGCTGCACTTTGACGTTTGATCTTTCCTAGAGGGAACCTGCCCTTCGGGGTCTTGAAAGACAGTTCATTTTTTGAGTGTTGAGAGCCTCTCGCAAGGGTACTTACCCTTCGGGATCCTTCGGATGGCCTCCGAGCTTTAATTCCTTCGGACAAAATGTCTGAAGGAATTTCTTCATTTTGTCTTTTTCTGTTCGGCTTTGGTTTTTGGGATTTTTCCATCGGGCTTTTCCTTAGCCGCTCATTCCCTTCAATTTATTCGGGCTCTCTTCCCAGGTGAATTCCTTCAAACAAAACGTCCAAAGGATTTTTGTCTTAGTCATTTTCCCATAGAAAATACTTCTGAAAGAATTCTTTCGGCCTCTTTTACTTAGTCATTTTCCCGAAGGATTTCCAACTTTGTCTGCTTTTGCTCACTGCCCTCCACAAGGGTACTTGGCCTCGGTCCACTACCCTCCGCAAGGGCACTTGTTCCTTTGGCTTTGGGGTAGACCCTTGAACCTATCAATTGAACCAACCAATTGAACCGACTTTGGTTCAACGGTTTAATGGTTCAAATGGTTCATTCTTCGTTATTTGGCTAAGTCTTTTTGATCTTTTAAACTAAGCGCGTTGAACCAATTGGTCATTGAACCCGTTGAACCATTGAACCAAAATGGTTCAAGGTTCAACGGTTCAATGGTTCAAGCCTTTATTTTTTCTCTAAGTGTTTGAAGCCATGGAACAGTTGAACTTTGAACCTTGACAAATGCACTTAACTCTTGCCACAACATTGAACCTTGAACCCATTAAACCCTTGAACCTTTTTGGTTCAAGGTTCAATGGTTCAATCCTTGCTTAAAAGCTTGCCAATGAACATTTTTGGTTGAACTAAGTCATTGAACCAATCCTAAAAATGACTAAGTGTTGGAAACTTATTCCTTTGATTGAACTCGCCTGTAGAAGCCTTTAAACCTATTGAACCTGCTAATTTCAAGCATGTTGAGTCTGTAGAAACATATCTATAGAGTCCGTAGATTTAAGCCTGCAGAGTCCGTAGATTTTTGGAAAAGATTTAAAAATGAAGAACTTGAATGCTCAGAACAATTTTTGAAAAGGGGAGAGAGGATTTTGGTCTGTTGAACCAAAATAGTTCATAGGTTATCCCAAAAATGAGTGATATTTTTGGGGACAACACTATCAATTAAAACTTGAATCTTATTGCTCAATGAGAAACATTTATTTGTAGTGTGACTCCAAGTTCTATGATAATTATAATATGCATTCACATCATATTTATTTGGTAAAGGTTGAGATGAGCCAAACTCATGTTGAAGAGGTAAAGGGACCATATTCCATTCAAGTAATTGTTTAAACAGTTGGTGAGGACTTTAGTGCGCTGATATATCTAAAATTAGGTACCACCTCGATGGTTATAGTTTCACTTATGGAGGTTGAAATTATCATACTAAAGAATATAAATTACACTGAAAAGGATGTAAGTTTCTATTTTGGTAAGAGATTTTGTGTAAAGTGAAAGAGTGTAAATCGATAATTATACCTCACTTGACACCCATTACCTTTGACCCTATCTCACCTTTTGTGCACAAAGTGTGTGTGTGTGTATATATATATATATATATATATATATATATATATATATATATATATAGTAGTATAATATTTTTATTTATTAAATGTTAATTATTATATAATATATATATTATAATTTTTTTTACATTAAATATTAATTATGTAATTTATTTGAATATTATATTATATAATATATATATAGTTATTATATTATATAATTTATATTATAACAATTTTTATATGAAAATAATGACAATTTAATAATTATCTCTTAATTTATGACAAATTTAGATATTCTTCTAAAACACTTTTATCATTTATTATTAGTTATAAAATATGATTTATTACAAAATAAATATAGTTACATTTAGATATTTTTCTAAAAAATTACATAACTTCCAACATTCCTTGCATCATCAGGGCAACTACTAGTTCTAATTAATTTTTGAATCTAAACTCCTTAATAGAGTGAGAAAACTTAAAAAACCTCTTAACATTTTGTATGTGACATATTCTCTTTGAAAAACATGAAGTGTACAATAGTGATCATGTAATAGAATGAGTTTGTGTAATGGTGAAGTGGTGGAGAAGGACAAGGCCATACGAAACATGCAAATCGTAAAATATTTCATAGTGAGTTGAAGGATGATGACGAAGAGCAATGACAATGTATTTTAAGTGATATCATACACCACAAACCCTGTAATGCACACCAAACTCGAATGGATTTTTTAGAGTTAGTGTTTTTTCTTCTATTTTTGTGCATGGGCGGCATTTTTTGCCGTCAGTGCATTTTCCCTTCCTACATGCAGGAGCGGAAAATTTTTCCACCCCTACATCTGGATGTGCATGGGCGGCATATTTTTCTACCCCTACATTTTTCATCTCACATGTAGGAGTGGCAAAATTCACCACCCCTGCATGTCCCTTCATTTTCAAGTGCAAGGATGACGATTTTTGCTGCCCCTACACTGCGTCAATTTTTGCACGTGAAATTTATTGATGCACGTGTCGAGTGGTTGGGGTCGGTTTTCACCCCATTTAAACTAATTTCACCCCATCTTGCTTCATTCCTCCTCTCCTCCGCCAGCCCTCTACCTCTAGACGATCCAGCGAATGGGTAAAAGTGTGTTTTGGCAGATTTGAGCTCGCAGCGCGCGTGGTTTTCCAAGTAGTTCTTATATTTGGTATTTATTTCTTTTTCTTTCTTCTCTTTAAGTTTGCTTTCAGTTTTTTTGTTTGGTTTTCTTTTCTTCTCTTCTCGACTCCATTTTCCCGCTCCCTCTTCTCCTCCCGCCGAGCTCTATCCCTTCCCAATCGGCCTTCCAAGCACTTCTTCCCATGCTAAGACGATAAAATTCACCACCCTCCATTCTCTCCCATAGATTTCCCATAATCTTGCTTGTTAAGGGTGGCAAACTTGCTGCCTAAAATGTGCATTTTTCCTCCTCTTGCATCAACGGTGAAATTCACCGCTGATACAAGTTCGTGCCTTTTTAGTTACATCAGTGGCAAAATTTGCCACGGACACAGGCCAAAAGTGCACGAGTGACAAATTTCATCATCCCTGCACTTCCAATGAACATGCATGGGCAATGAAATTTACCGCCCGTGCCTCCTTTTTCCCCCCCTTGCATGCAAGGGTGGCAAAATTCACCGCCCGTGCATGCAAAACCATTCCACATGCTTGGGCGGTGATTTTTTCCACCCTTGCATTTTTACTCCAAATTTCTTTAACTCTGGAGAAATTTTCCTCTTTTTCATTTTTTCACCTACTCTTCTTTTTCCCCTCATTTTCTAACCCAGCCCTGTCAAAAGCCCTTCCTTCGTCATGATCACCCAACGTGCAAATTCCCCAATTTGCCCGATTTTTCCTAATTGCACGATCATGATTATTATTGCAGTCTCTCCTAAAGATTCTCGTTCATCGGCACCCACTCAATCAAGTCCAATTCTAATGTCTGAATCTTCTCTGAAGAAGTCAAAGGCCATGAAGTATCATTACCAGGGCATTTTTCTGATCACCTCGATCACATTATAATGTCAATGACATTAGAGATAATAAAATTTGCCACGTGGATATGGCCGAGTTCGTGACCAAAACCAAGGAAACAAACCTGAGCTTTGAAATGAAAAGAATCATCGAGAGCAACATTCATCTGGTTGTCTCTTTCCCAATAATGGCACATCATATGGAGTTCATCCTCCAATGCACCTAGTTCTACAACAAAGAGACCACATTGGTCTCTAATGCTAGTGGTAATGTGATAATTCAACCAGACCTTGAATTTATTGACAAAGTCTTCAGTTGTCCTCCTGCTACTGAAGTGCTGAGAATCAACTTTGTCGAGGCACATAAGGAGTATGAAAAGGACCTCGAGAGGGCAAAGAAAGTGATGAATCACAGGTGGCTCAAGACCCCCAGAACTAACTTGTCTAGATGGCCATGGAATTTCCTGAGGAGTGATTTTATTGAAGAGGTTAGTGACTTGATTACTCTCCTCAGCAGGGTACGAGGTCTGTCGTCTTCTTCACAATTCCATGAATGGATGTATCCCTTCATCAAGATCATCTTCTAAGGGAAGTAAGTCATCTTCTGGGGTGAGTAGATCAGAAATGCTCCTCACGAGCAGTTGACTAAGGTATCAACTACTTCAAAGTTCTATATGACTTCGTACCTAGTGTATATTGTAGCCTCCATGCGAACCTTTCTAGGTTTGACAACTGAAGGAGATAGGAAAACCACCCAAGTCTACTCATATTACCCTCAGTTAACATTGTAAGGACCAATTCATCACTTTAGGAGGGTAAATGATGCTTTTTTTTAATTTTTGTGCCTTTTCAACCCTCAGCTCAAATAGAAGAGAGTATTTGATGAAGCCTGGATGGTCGTCAACGACTTTGGATGTATGTTTCTACAATTTCCCTCCTTCTACTATCTTCAGGTTGGCTTTTTCTAAGGCTATCCCTATATGCTCCCCAGGTTTCCTTTTGATAAGTTAGTCCTGATGGAGCTATGTAGACAAATGGTTGTCGTACACACTAGACAGATAGAACTGAAAAAGCCAGGTTTCAGGTTTCCAATCAAAATTAGTAGATACTCAATTTTGACTGTAGCCAAAGCAAAGGTCATGCAGACAGAGATGCAACTAGTTACTATGAAATAGTTGAAGAGGAGGGACAATTTTGACTACAGGGGTGTCAAGGACATGATCAAAAGAAAGACCCAGTTTCATGAGCCTATGATTGAAGACATCTGGGTAGACCTGAGGACAGTCAAAGAAATAAAGAGGATGGACTACAACAGTTTGACTCTAGAGTAGATCAAATATCTAGGGCTTACAGATATTCCCTCTAATTTGGTCGATGATAAGAATATTATCAACAATAGATACCTGGTCGAGAAGGTTGCTGACTCTCCTCTACATCTAATTCAGTGGTCCCAAAAATAATTAACTTCTTTAAGGAAGAGATTCAAACCAATATTGGCTAACACCAATGATTGGTTAACAGCCAAAGGGATCACGCTGAAGGAGTTTATTACAGGATCAGAGGCTGAATTCCAAGCAAAAATAAGGAAGAAGGCAGAAAACAAAACCAAAAATAAAGGTGATGTTCCTTCTCCATCTAGGCCTCACAAGCCTAGAATCATCTTTGTTTCTAATAAATCAAAGGTTGTTTAGTAGTTAGAATCAATGGCTAAGGGAGTTAGAGAACAAAGATCCCAAGAACAGGTAGCTCAGCAAATGGAGACAGATGATAGGCCCTCAATGTAGCAAAGAACTGAGCCTCTACCCTACCAGGAAGGGGCATAGCCACTTACAGACGTCTCTCCTTCACCACCTCAATCTCCTGTAGCATCTCCTTCACCTCTTTTTCCTATCAATGTTCCTTATTCTGGAGCCGCCTCTCTTTCCAAATTTATGTTTGGTGATCCTCAAGGCACTTCTAGAGATACTCTTCACTCCTCAGGTTCTATTCTTAGTCTGGCATCTCCTTCTTTCAATCTAGGAGAAAGTTCTACCCTTAATCAATTAATGGTCAGTACGGTTTCACCAGTTACTCCAACCACGACCACTGTTACCACTAGCAGTGTAGATGTTACCATGATAACACCAGCTATAGGAAGCATTGCCATAGTAAGTACTTCTTCTCTCTCTCTTTGGATGTCAGCATTCACACTTAAAAGAAAGAAGCTAGCCATCTCTGCAAATGACTTTGATTTTGGCAAGATAGTGCCGGTGAAAGCTAAGGCTCTAAAGAGACTAAGGATCCTTTCAAAATTGGTTGAGAAAAAGGGGCATAAATTTCTAGAAATAACTAAACCACTATAGGACGCAACCCTTGAGGGTTTTGACATGAGCAGTTATTCCATTTTTTGTGTTGAACTTGGAAAAGCTACTCACAAAGGTGCGAAAAATGATCTACAATCTATAATGGACATCATGGTCTAGATAATTGATAGAGAAAAGGAGATGAAAGATTACTATAAAGCCAAAGTAGAGCAATTGATTGCAGTAGTCAGGAAATTCACCCTTGCTCCTGAGGCAGCAACCCCAGAGGCCTTTTCCATAGATGACCCTATTATTCAAAAGGCAGAGAAAACCTCTATGAAAGGGAAAGTGCTAGAAGATTACATTGAAAAGATGCACACTCAGGGAATTTCCTTACTTACAAAAGTTGCTGAGAAGACACACAAGATGAAGAAGGTGAGGATAGATTTAGAGGACCTTGTCTCACTTATTTCTCAAGACATTGACAGTACAGAGAAATATCTTAGCAAGTGGAGGGAAATGAAGGATCTAAAGAAAAGCACTTTGATATCCATCGACATTATTTCTAGCAAAGATTCCTATGTTGAGATCAAAGAATCACTGATATATAGGATTCAGGTACTTAAGGAGCTGATTGAAGATCTCAAGTCTTCTAAGGATGCTAGCGAGAAAAGCAATACATGCCTGTTGAACCGACTAGAAGAATTACCTAGTGACCTCACCTCGAGGGATAACCAATTTCTCTCAGTAGAAGAGATGATCCAAGAATTCAAAAGTATGATTTAGAGGGATTTCAAAGAAAAAGCGTTCTCAATGACTTCTATGGATACCATTTTAGATACTCAATTAACTCTGGATAATCTAAGATCCAGGTTAACTAGTCATGCCAAGGCAATCATGACATTAAAGAATTCTATAATCAGGGCTAGAGTCATCTTCAAAAACACCATTGCACCAGACAGTATAGGAATTTAGGCATCTATCACTATGTATGATGCTCATCTGAAGAAGTCTAGTGGCAAGAGCTGAACCATTTTCCCCTTCTCTCTTCTCCCTCTCTTCTCATGCACTTTTGTCATGTAAAAGTGCATCCAATTTTGTAATGTGTAATTACATGTAAAAAATCCAAAAAAATATCTCAAAAGTCAAAGATGACTCATCTTTGACTAAGATATTTTTATATTTTAATCTTTTTAATTTTGAAAAGTTTCTCCTATATATAGAGGGGACCTCTTTTGTAAATGGATCTCTGATAATTGAGAGCAAAAATTTTGTTAAAATTGAGACACTGCTTGAGACTTTGTGCTCAACTTGTAAATCATATTTCATCAAATGAATGAGAAACAGGTTTATTTCAGACTTTGTGTTGAAGTAATTTGTGTTATTTAAGAAATAGTTCTTATGTCCTCTTTCCTGATAATCTCTTATCTATTTGATTTAATAAGAAAAGTGTGTGTGTTGATATTATCTAAGGACGTTTCCAAAAGATAGAAGAAAGACTTTGAGATACTTTTATCTTGGTGATCCTTTTATCCTTTGTAGTTTTAGGCGAAGACTTTGTGCTTTGTTTCACTCTACGGTTACGCGTATTCCGAATCAGGGAAGGAGACAACAGTAGGCTTTGTGCTTATGTAGGTTTCCTTGTAGACTTTGTTACCTAATTCAGGAGATTTTCTACTCTAGGCTAAATACCATTCCTAAAAGAAGAGGAATGTTCTTAGCGAACAACCATGATTTCTCTCTTGTTCCTTGGACATCAACACTGAAAAAAGAGAGTTAGATGTTGTTATACTACCCCGAGTATTATTTTTTGCTTACTTATATATACATATAGCATATAAATATTCATAGGGAACCTCCTCTTGATGAGAGGAGAGATTTACCTCATTTAGATGTGGTAAACCCACACTTTTTGTGTCATAAATATCTTTGTGTTGTGGCTGATATACCCATTTTGTCATCAGTTAGTTGACGACAAAATATTTACCCAACAGCTTTTTGGTGACTCCACTGGGAGGAGCACATAGTTTGAAGTCTCAAACTTCAAACTAAAACAGATCCTACTCTTTTCCATTTTTTGTTATGTAATCTGGCAACTCCACGTTATACCAGAGGCCAGAAATCCCAAGGTGTTATTGACCCTACTTTTGAGTTGGTGCAATAGAGTAATTTTGAGTTGTTTCCTTCACAATCTCACTTTAGACGAACTAGGAGTCTTCCTCCTAGCTCTACCAAGCCACCAACATAGCAGAGCTTCTTTTTCTGCTATTGGCTGAGCTTTACCTATCCAAGCTCCACCTCGATTAATGATCCCACTTTTGCATAATCAAATCATGGCTCAAGGCCCCTTGGGTAATTATTTTGGTCCACTGAATTTGACTCCACCTCTGCATGAGCTTCCACACAGTTCAAAGAAAAATTTTGCAAAATTCTTCGGTGATGGGAAGGTTCATCCTGATGAATATATTACAGCTTTCAGCATAGCCTGCGGTGTCATAGGTGTAGAATTCGAAGACATAGTGGTTAGGCTATTCATAGAGACACTACAAGGCATTACTGTAGACTAGTTCTACGGCTTGCAGACTAGATCAGTGACTGACTGGGACACCGTGAAAGACAAATTTGAAGCTAGATTCAAGCCTATAGAAGATGCACATGCCTTGATGGCCTAGCTCACTCAAATGAAGAAAGAGCTTCATGAGTCTATTAGGGATTTGATTGCTAGGTTCGACAAGCTGAGGCACAGAATTCCCATGGTCGCCTAGCGGATGCCTCAGAACCTCAAATGCTTCTTCATCAATTCACAATTGCCTGAAGTAATTTTCTTGCTGAGACGGGCCAGACACATAAACCTTACTACTGCTCAAAACTTGGCTACTGAGGTAGAAGATGACCTTATCTTGGTAGGAAAGATAAGGAGAGACCCTAATAAAGGTAAATCTTATTCAACTTCTGAGTATTCACTTGCAGTCACCACTGACCTGGTGGTATAAAATCTAGCAAATGAAATGCTAGCTCTCGAAAAGCAAATGGCACAAGGAATGTCATCTACTCCTACATATATAGATATGCCCAGGAGGACATTTTAGAATCAAGCGTACCAAGGCAATGCTGTCAGGAATCAGGGAAAACAAAATATTCCTCCTCCACAAAGGAAGTTTGCCCTTGAAGTGCCTCCAAACAACTCGACAGTCGAATATCTAGAAGCTGAAGCTGATTTCTCATTCTAGCCCAAGTTAAATCTCGAAGATGATGCTAATATCTTCACTGAGGAAGAAGAAGAATTAGTTGGTGACTCCAATATTGGTTTCCTAGATTACCAAGACGAAGCTGAAAGTAAAGGAGAAGGGTTATATGGATATTATGTTATTTTTACCAGATCTTAAAACCAGTCAGCTCCATAGGCTGACAAAGAAAAATTAGAAGAAGAACTTCAGCCGGTGCTTTTCATCGCTAAATGAGGGACTCCATTGCTTCCTCAATCAAAAGATAAGGTAACTCACAAAAAAATAAGTACCTCCAACCACCCCATACCTTCTACCTATGTTTCTCAGACCAGTGCCACACCTACTAAAAACCTAGATGATGGACTCTCTTTCTCTATTTCAAATTCTTTTCAATTATTTGATATAATTGATCATGCTAGAAAGACTAAAATCCAAATGACAGAGATTGAATATTTGAGGGCTAACCCTGAATAATTTGATAGGTTGGCGGAATATGTGAAAAATAAGGCTATCTCCATAGGACAAGATTCTTTAAAAGCTGTTCATGATCCCCCAAGGATAAATCCACCCAAAATAATTTTTTCGTGACTCCTCTAGTTGCTCTCGAGAAAATAGAACCTTTTATGTTTCCCTGCTAATAAATGGTTACGAATTGAGTAATTGCATAATAGACTCCGAAGCCTCGGATAATGTCATGCCCGCCAAGGTGGCAGATTCCCTTGGTCTAAATTTGACCAAAACTTTTGGAAGGTGTTTTTTTGTGAAAAACAAGCAAGTCCCACTCCTTGGTCAGATAAAAGATGCCCAATTTGCTTTCGTAGCTTTTCCAAAAAAGAGGATAAAAATGACAGTTCTAGTGGCCGATGTTCCAGTCTCTTACGGTATCCTACTTGGGTAGAATTTCTACAAGGATGTTGGAGGTGAGCTGAGCATGGACTTGTTGGAGGCGAGGATCCCAATTCAAGGTGTTATGAAGAAATTGCTTCCTGAAAAAGAGGTAAGGTATGTAGTCACCCGATCATCAACACCAGAAGCTCAAATTTTATTTGAGTCTTCTGACATGGGCAACTACTTCCTATCTACGGATGAAGTCCATAAGGCATCTGACAAAACTCCTACAGGTGACAACTTGGAAATGTGTTCAGTTGACACAGCGGGATAATCGACACACCAAAATGAACGCATGGAAGAGCCTCTTCCCCCAAATGAAGGATTTTTCAAAAGGAAAGTGGTGCCTAATGAGTTATGGATCTTAGAATTTGATGGCAGATGCTCTTCTACCTGTTCAAGAGCTAGATTTATGCTGGTATCTCCTCAAAGAGCTATTGTTCCTTTATCCTACAAGTTGTAGTTCAACAACACCAACAACACAGCTGAGTACAAATCCTTGTTACTTAGATTACAAGCTGTTAGAGAAAAAGGCATTAAACTACTCCATGCTAAAGGGGACGTTGAATTTTTGGTTTGCCAGGTAAGAAACCTCTATCAAACTAAGAATGAAATATTGCACCTCTACCGCAATCTTATCTGGGACCAAATCAAAAAATTTGATGCTTTCAACATCTCTGCCGTTCTAAGAATTCAATGACCAGGCAGATGCATTGGTTGTTTCTGCTACTCTCTTGGTTCTCCACCCAAATTTTAAAGGAGATAAGTACACTATTGAATTGGTCTTTTGACCAAGTGTACCTAATAATGCCGGCCATTGGCAAGTATTCAACAATGACGATCAAATCATCGCCTTCTTGGAGCAAAAGGATAGCTTCAAAAAATTACATTTTGAGGGTAGTGAACTTCGGGAACGTGAAGCAAATTCTAAATAGAATGAAAATATAGGTGAGGATTTCCTATAGGTTAAAGGGAATAAGATTTCTAAAATCCTGGTTTCTCTAGAGAAATTATTTGATAACCATGATAGGTTTATTAAACAACAGCGAATAGATTCAAACTCCTTCCAGGATTTTGATCAAGTAAACCTGAGAACCAAGGGAGATCCTAAGATGGTAAACATTGAGAAATGTTGAATTCTTGAGGAGAGATTTAAGCTTGCTGATCTACTCTGCCAATATATAGATGTCTTAGCTTATTCTTATGACACCCTAAAATCACTCAGGCCTGATGACATTCACCACGACATTCCTCTTAGGAAAAACTCTGTGCCTTACAATCAAAAGTTTAGGCAATATAATCGAAAAATATTAAGTACCATTTTAGCTGAGATATAAAAAATACTTGATGCCTGGATAATTTTTCCAATCATCACTCCACATGGATTGCCAACATAGTGCCTGTCAGAAAGAAGAATGGTGAAATTCGGATCTGTGTGGATTTCAAGAACTTGAAATAGTTATCTTTAAAAGATAACTACCCTCTCCCTATCATGGATCAAGTTATATAAATGGTAACAAGTTCAGAGATGTTATCAATGCTGGATGGTTTCTTGGGGTACAATCGGGTTGAAATTGGAAAAGTAGATCATCATAAGACTAGTTTTACCACACCTTGGGGCACCTTCGCCTATTAAAGAATGCCTTTCAGTCTGATAAATGCAGGTGCCAAATTTCAAAGAGCGATGGACCTTGCTTTCAAGGATGAAATGGGTAAGTTTATTGTAGTGTACTTGGATGATTTGACAATATTTTCAAAGCACCGTTCTGACCATGTCCACCATTTACAAAGAATACTGGAACGTTGTCGTCAGAATGGTATTTCTCTAAATCCAAATAGATCTGTCTTTGGAGTGACTGAAGGGAAACTTCTCAGACACATTGTGTCCCGAGAAGGTATTAAAATTGACTCAAAAAGAGTCAAGTCTATCCAAGAACTTACTCTGCCTACCAGTAAAACTGCAGTTCACTCTTTCTTCAGAAAGGTGAATGTTTTTCAAAGGTTCATCCCTAAGTTCACTGAGAAAACTCACCACATCATCAATATGATGAAAGATAATGCTACCTTCATGTGGACCGCAGAGGGAAAATCAGCCATCAGAAACATCAAAGAAGTAATCGCTCATGCACCAATCCTGGTTTGTCTAGACTACACCAAAAACTTCAAAATATATAGTTATGCTTCTGAACATACACTCTCAGCCATTTTAGTTCAACAGAACTAAGAAGGCGTAGAATCTCCTATTTCCTTCATGAGTTGTCCACTCAAGGCTCATGAGCTAAAATATTCCAACATGAAGAAACATGCCTATGCGATGGTCAAAGCAGTCAAGCATTTCAGGTTTTATATCCTAAACTCGCACATTAAGTTCTGGTGTTGGATACAACAGTGAAGTCCATTTTGACTCAATAGGAGTTTGGTATGAAGAGGGGTAATTAGATTTCCAAGATTTAGGTGTTTGATCTAGACATCAAACCTACCAAACTCATGCAGAAAAAGGGTCTTTGTCAATTGATTGCCAACAACATTCTTGATGAAGCAAAAAATAAAGAAATAAAGATCAAAGGCGTACCCATGGTCCTCTTTATTACCACTACTGATGAGTGGTATTCTGACATCACCTATTTTCTGACTTACGTTGAGTTTTCCTCTTATCTCTCTTATAAAGAAAAATGGAATATTAAACTAAATGCTGTTAGCTATGTTTTGTGGGATAATGGTCTATACAAAAGGAACCTGGACGAGGCATTTCTTTGTTGTGTCGATAAGGTACAACAAGATAAACTCTTGGAGTCTTTCCATAATTTGGCTTGTGGAGGGCATTTTTTTGCATCGATGATAGTGCACAAGATTTTATGAGCAAGGTACTATTGGCCTATGCTATTTCAAGATGTCTACAAATGGGTGCGTAGATGCAAATTATGTCAATAGTTTATCTAAAAGCCTAAACTAGCTGCATTGCCTCTCAAGCCAGTAACAATTGAAGAGCCTTTTCAGTCGTGGGGTATCGACTTCATTGGCATAGTTAACCCATCTTCAAGTGTCGAACATGATTATGTCCTCATGGCAACTGATTACTTTACCAAATGGGTGGAGGCCATCCCAACCAAACATGCTACGTCTAAAGTGGTGTGCAATTTTCTCAAGGAAAATATTATCTCCCAGTTTGGAGTTTTGCTCAAAATTGTAATAGATAATGTGGCCTATTTTTCTTTGCATGAAATTACTCAGTTCTATTTTTATTATGGGATTACCCTATCCCACAGTTCAGATTATTTCTCATAGGGAAATGGCCAAGCAGAATTGAGCAATAAGAACCTGGTCACTATTATCAAGAAATTGGTAGACGACAATCAAAGAACTTAACACAAGGCACTGTTTGATGCTTTATGGGAAAATAAGATTACACCCAAGAGGGCCATATTTATGTCACCTTTTCAACTTTTGTACTGCTTGAATGTGAAGATACCCATCACTCTAGAACTACCAGCACTCAGGTTAGCCAAAGCAATCGAAGATTCAACCTTCAAAAGTTCGATCGACAAAAGAATAATGTGTCTAACCGAACTGAATGAGCAGTGAACCATGGTGGTAGACTAGATTACAACGCATCTTAACCAGGTGAAGAAACTTTTTGATAAAAAAGCTAAGGTCTATGATTTTCAAATTAGAGATCAAGTCTTTTTATGGGACAAGAGAAGAGAACCAAAGGGAATGCATGGCAAATTTGACTCTTTATGGAGAGGCCCGTTCACCATTTGACAGCTCTGTGGTGAGAATAGCTTCTTGCTGGAGTATCAAGATAAAACGTCATTTGCACTACCCCATAGTGGACAACATCTGAAGCTTTTCAATCCTTGAAATTTAGATGGATCCACTTGTATATATGTATAGTTTTTACGTTTAGTCTATTTTTCTTTCATTTTTAGCTTGACTCCGTAGCCCAATGGCTTGGATGAAGGCACTTAGAGATTGGTTTCTACTCCCATTGATCAATTTGATTAATGAAAGTTCTCCAATAAGAGCCAGCTATTGTTTTCAAAATCAGCTCAGCTCATTTTTGGAATAACCCCTGCAAAACTTGTCTGTTTCACCTTTTGTCTCTCTAAGTCCATTTTCGAGATGGGTTTTTCTCATTCTCGTATTGGCTCAACTGAAACCATTCAAATTTGGTAACATATTTTCATTACGTTTTCCCCCAAAATGTGAAAGTGGTTACAGTCTTGATACGACTAGGGGACCAAAATTTGGCTTTTTTAGAGTTAGTGTTTTTTCTTCTATTATCGTGCACAAGTGGCATTTTTTGCCGTCAGAGCATTTTCCCTTCCCACATGTAGGAGCGGCAAATTTTTCCACCCCTACATCTGGACATGCACGGGTGGCAAATTTTTATGCCCTACATTTTTCATCTCTCACATGTAGGAGCGATGAAATTCACCGCCCTTGCATGTCTCTTCATTTTCCAGTGCAAGGACGATAATTTTCACTGCCCCTACACTGCCTCTATTTTTGTGTGCAGCATTTATTGTCACACGCGTCAAGTGGTTGGGGTCAATTTTCATGCCATTTAAACTAATTTTCACCCCATTTTGCTTCATTCCTCCTCTCCTCCACTTGCCCTCTGCCTTTGGACGATCTAGCGAACGGGTAAAAGTGCATTTTGGTGAATTTCTAGGTAGGTATTGTATTTGGAATTTATTTCTTTTTCTTTCTTCTCTTTAAGTTTGCTTTCAAGTTTTTGTTTGGTTTTCTTTTCTTCTCTTCCTGATCCCATTGGCCCGCTCCCTCTTTTCCTCCTGTCGAGCTCTATCCATTCCCAGTCACCCTTCCAAGCACTTCTTCCCATGCTAAGGTGGTGAAATTCACCACCCTCCCTTCTCTCCCATGAATTTACCATAATCTTGCTTGTTAAGGGCAGCAAACTTGCCGCTCGAAACGTGCATTTTTCCTCCTCCTGCATCAACGACAAAATTTGTCGCTGACGCAGACTAATAGTGCATAGGTGGCAAATTTTGCCGTCCCTACACTTCTAATGAATATGCACGGGCAAAAAAATTCACTGCTCATGCCTCCTTTTTTCTCTCCCTTGCATGCAAGGGTGGCAAAATTCACCGCCCATGCATGCAAAACCATTCCACATGCTTGGGCGGCAATTTTTGCCACCCTTGCATTTTTGTCCCAAATTTCTTTAACTCTAGAGATTTTTTTATTTATTTTTATTTTTTCACCTACTCTTCTTTTTTCCCTCATTTTTTGACCCAGCCCTGTCAAGTGCCCTTCCTTGGTCATGATCACCCAACGTACAAATTCTCTAATTTGCCCAGTTTTTTCTAATTACACGATCATGATTATTATTGCAGTCCCCCCCTGAAGATTCTCGTTCATCGACACCCACTCAATCAAGGCCAGTTTTAATGTCTAAAACTTCTCTGAAGAATTCAAAGGACATGAAGTATCAGTACCAGGGCATTTTTTTGATCACCTCGGTCACTTCTAATGTCGACGACATTAGAGATACAAAAATTAGCCACGTAGATATGGCCGAGTTTGTGACCAAAATCAAGGCAACGAACCCAAGATCTAAAATAAAAAGAATCTTCGAGAGCAACATTCATCTGGTTGCTTTTTTCTTGGTAGTAGCACATCATACAGAGTTCATCCTCCAGTGCGCCCAATTTTACAACAGAGAGACCAGATCGATCTCTGATGCCAGTGGTAACGTGATAATTTGACTGGACCCCAAATTTATTGACAAAGTCTTCATGTGTCCTCCTGCTACTGAAGTGCTGGGAATCGACTTCGTCGAGGCATAGGAGTATGACAAGGACCCCAAGAGGGCAAATAAAGTGATGAATCACAGGTGGCTCAAGACCCCCAAAACCAACTTGTCTAGATGGCCACAAAATTTCTCAAGGAGTGATTTCATTGAAGAGATTGGTGACTTGATTACTCTCCTCAGTAGGGTATGAGGTCTACCGTCTTCTTCAGAATTCCACGAATGGATGTATCCCTTCATCAAGATCATCCTCCAAGGGAAGCAAGTCATCTTCTAGGGTGAGCAGATCAACAACGCTCTTCACGAGCAGTTGACTAAGGTATCAACTACTTCAAAGTTCTATATGACTTCGTACCTAGTGTACATTGCGACCTCTATGCGAACCTTACCAGGTTTGACAACTGAAGGAGATGGGAACACCACCTTAGTCTACTCATATTACCCTCAGTTAACACTACAAAGATCAATTCGTCACTTTAAGAGGATAAATGATGCCTTTTTCATGGTATTTTTTTGCCTTTTCGACCCTCAGCTCAAATAAAAGAGAGTATCTGATGAAGCCTGGATGGTCATCAATGACTTTGGCTGTATGTTTCTATAATTTCTCTCCTTTTGCTATCTTCAGGTTGGCTTTTTCTAAGGCTATCCCTATATGCTCCCCAAGTTTTCTTCTGATAAGTTAGTCCTAATGGAGCTGTGTAGACAAATGGTTGTTGTACACACTAGATAGATGGAACTAAAAAAGCCAAGTGTCAGGTTTTCAATAAAAATTAGTAGATACTCAATTTTGACTACAGCCAAAACAAAGGTCATAGAGACATAGATGCAACTGGTTACTATAAAATAGTTCAGGAGGAGGGACAATTTTGACTACAGGGGTGTCAAGGACGTGATCAGAAAAAAGACCTAGTTTCATGAGCCTATGATCAAAGACATCTGGGTAGACCTGAGGACATCTGAAAAAATCAAGAGGATGGACTACAACACATTGACTCTGGAGCAGATTGAATATCTAGGGCTTGCAAATATTTCCTTTAATTTGGTCGATGATAAGAATATTATCAACAACAGATACCTGGCCGAGAAGGTTGTTGACTCTCCTCTACATCTGATTCAGTGGTCCCAAAAAGAATTAACTTCTTTGAGGAAGAGATTCAAACCAATATTGGCTAACATCAATGATTGGTTAACAGCCAAAGGGATCACGCTGAAGGAGTCTATTACAAGATCAGAGGTTGAATTTCAAGTAGAAATGAGGAAGAAGGCAGAAAATAGGACCAAAAATAAAGGTGATGTTCCTTCTCCATCTAGGCCTCACAAGCCTAGAATCATCTTTGTTTCTAATAAATCAAAGGTTGTTTAGGAGCTAGAATAAATGGCTAAGGGAGTTGGAGATCAAAGCTCCCAGGAACAGGCAGCTCAACAAATGGAGACAAATGGCAGGCCCTCAGAGTAGCAAAGAATTGAGCCTCTACCCTCCTAGGAAGGGGCATAGCCACTTACAAATGTCTCTCTTTCACCACCTCAATCTCCTATAGCATCTCCTTCACCTCTTTCTCCTATTAGTGTTCCTTATTCTGGAGCCGCCTCTCTTTCCAAATTTATGTTTGGTGATCCTCAAGGCACTTCTAGAGATACTCTTTGCTCCTCAGGTTCTATTCCTAGTCTGGCATCTCCTTCTTTCAATCTAGGAGAAAGTTTTAACCTTGATCAATCAACGGCCAGTACGGTTTCACCAGTTACTCCAACCGTGACCACTGTTACCACTAGCAGTGCAGATGTTATCATGGTAACACAAGCTGCAAGAACCATTGCCACAGTAAGTACTTCTCTCCCTCCTTGGATGTCAGCTTTCACGCCTAAAAGGAAGAAGCTAGCCATCTCTGCAGATGACTTCGATTTTGGTAAGATAGTGTCGGTGAAAGCTAAGGCCCCTAAGAGACCAAGAATCCTTTCAAAATTGGTTGAGGAAAAGGGGCATCAATTTTTATAAATAGCTAAACCACCGCAGGATGCAACCCTTGAGGGTTTTGACATGAGCAGCTATTCCATTTCTCATGTTGAACTTGGAAAATTTACTCACGAAGGTACAAAAAGTGATCTACAATCCACAATGGACATCATGGTCTAGAAATTTGACAAAGAAAAGGAGATGAAAAATTACTATAAAACCAAGGCAGAGCAATTGACTGCAGTAGTCAGGAAATTCACCCTTGCTCCTGAAGCAGCAACCCTAGAGGCCTTTTTCATAGATGACCCTATTATTCAAAAGGTAGAGAAAACCTATATGAAAGGGAAAGTGCTAGAGGATTACATTGAAAAGATGCACACTCAGGGAATTTTCTTACTTACAAAAGTTGCTGACAAGACAAACAAGATGAAGAAGGTGAGGACAGATTTAGAGGACCTTGTCTCACTTATTTCTCAGGACATTGATAGTACAGAGAAATATCTTAGCAAGTGGAGGGAATTGAAAGATCTGAAGAAAAACACCTTGATATCCATCGACATTATTTCCAGCAAATATTCTTATGTTGAGATCAAGGAATCACTAATATATAGGATTCAGGTACTCAAGGCGCTGATTGAAGATCTCAAGTCTTCCAAGGATGCTAGCGAGAAAAGTGATACAGGCCTGTTGAACCAACTAGAAGAACTGCCTTTCGACCTCACCTCCAGGGATAACCAATTTCTCTCAGTAGAAGAGATGATCCGAGAATTCAAAGGTATGATTCAGAGGGATTTCAAAGAAAAAACATTCTCAATGACTTCTATGGATAACATTTTAGATACTCAGTTAACTCTAGATAATCTAAGATCCAAGTTAACTAGTCATGCCAAGGTAATCATGGCATTGAAGGATGCTATAATCAGGGCCAGAGTCATCTTCAAAAACACTATTGCGCCAGACAGTATAGGAATTCATGCATCTATCGCTATGTATGATGCTCATCTGAAGAAGTTTGGCGGCAAGAGTTGAACCATTTTCTCCTTCTCTCTTCTTCCTCTCTTCTCATGCACTTTTGTCATGTAAAAGTGCATGCAATTTTGTAATGTGTAATTACTTGTAAAAGATCTAGAAAAATATCTCAAAAGTCAAAGATGACTCATCTTTGACTAAGATATTTTTATATTTTAATCTTTTTAATTTTGAAAGGTTTCTCCCTATATATAGAGGGGACCTCTTTTGTAAATAGATCTCTAATAATTGAGAGCAAAAACTCTGCTAAAATTGAGACACCTCTTGAGACTTTGTGCTCAACTTGTAAGTCATATTTCATCAAATGAATGAGAAACATGTTTATTTCAGACTTTGTGTTGAAGTAATTTGTGTTATTTAAGAAATAGTTCTTATGTCTTCTTTCCTGATAATCTCTTATCTATTTGATTTAATAAGCAAAGTGTGTGTGTTGATATTATCTAAGGATGTTTCCAAAAGATAGAAGAAAGACTTTAAGCTAATTTTATTTTGGTGATCCTTTTATCCTTTGTAGTTTTAGGCGAAGACTTTGTGCTTTGTTTCACTCTACGGTTATGCATATTCCGGATCAGCGAAGGAGACAATGAAATACTTTGTGCTTACGTATGTTTCCTTGTAGACTTTGTTACCTACTTCAAGAGATTTTCTACTCTACACTAAATACCATTCCTAAAAGAAGAGGAATGTTCTTAGCTAGCGACCAGGATTTCTCTCTCTTGTTTCTTAGACATCATCTCTGAAAAAAGAGAGGTGGATGCTGTTATACTACCCTGAGTATTATTTTCTGCTTACTTATATATAAATATAGCATATAAATATTCATATGGAACCTCCCCTTGATGAGACAAGAGATTTACCTCGTTCAGATGTGGTAAACCCACACTTTTTGTGATATAAATCTCCTTATATTGTGGCTGATATACCCATTTTGTCATGAGTTAGTTGACGACAAAATATTCACCCATATTTGGAATTTATAAGATTTGAATTTGTGACCATCTTTTTGGAGAGTACATATTCTTTACTATTAAACAAATTTTAATGTAGGAAATGCAATTTAAAAATAATAATACAAACTAAACAAAATAAATATTTTCTATAATATTATCACAAAATAATTTTATTAAATTTTTAAATTCCATAAACATTTTAACTCATAGATATTATCAAAATCTTTCATTCTCATAATAACAAATAAATAAATAAATATCTGTTTCAAACTTATTAATTGTTCTCATTGAAGGGGGACGCTGAAAAGTCTTGATTTATATAGATAAGAAAACAAATTTATATTTAATCTTGAACAGTCAAATATTTATTTCTTAAGTTATTAATTGTTGTCCCATTCAAAGGTTTGGCTGAGAAGTCTTCAATTATATAGATTTGAAAACAAATTTATTTTTAATTAAATCTGTTAGATATTTTTATATAATGTATTTTATTTTTGTAGAATTTATACTTGTAACCTTTTTTTAAAATTATATATTCTTTATCGTTAGAATATATAAATTAAACAAAGTAAAATAAAAATGATAATATAATATAACCTGTTAAATAAAAATAATAATAGAAACTAAACAAAGTAAACATTTTTTTTTTTATATTAACACAAAACAACTTTCTTCAAATTTTAAAATCCATAAACTATTTTATCTAATAAATATTATTAAAATCTTTTGTTTTCACAATAACAAATAAATAAATATCTATGTGTTTCAAGAGTGTGGCTATCCTTCCTTTCCTTTTTCCTGGCAACGCTTTCAACAGTTGGATTATTTTTTTCTTACAACTGAAACTGAAATTTTTTAAGAAGGGTGGACGTATCATAGTTCTCCCACTGAGTTAATAAGTTTATAAAATGAAACATCATGGGCGAATCGTGCTGCTTAGTAAACACTTATTACAAATTGTAAGTTTATAAGTTATAATAATGTTGTGGGAAACAAGAAATGAAAAATTGAAGAAAAAAATATATAATGAGAAACAGGGTTGAGAGAGGTTGTTCATTAAAAATAAATAGGAAAGTATTATAATTCAGAAATATATTTCTTTAATATTTAAATTTGCACAATAAATTATAGATAATTTATATATTAAGAGAAAAAAATTAATATAAAATGTGCATTTTTACTTATGATTTAACGATTGCAAAAAGTGTTTAAAATAAAAAATGTATAAAATGAAATGTCATTAAAATAATTTAGTTGTGTCTTTATAAACTCTGCAACATTCATGTTGAAGGAGAATTAGTGCTTCTATTTCCAAAATCTTCCTTTATAAACAATTGCAATCTAAGTATAGAGAATAGGACCTCTAAACAATTAGAATATGAGAATAGGGCTTCTAAATTATTTTCTAATATCTCAATTGGCAACTCATCGTTACTATTATCCATGGATTCACGATAAGTTTATATCCTTCAATTTAACTATAAATATAAATTTATTAATACAAAAATAAAATTAATGTATTACTATAAATATATTAATAGATTTTTTTATAGATATTTCTTTTAATCGATTAAAAGAAAATCTAAAATCAAACTTTTAGAAATAGTTAATTATATTAAAAGAATCTATAATTTACTTAATAACTAATTATAGTGATATAAGTCATATGTGTCAATATGAACATAATGACACAAGAGAAAAAGTTAAGATAAATATGGGTGGAGATTATTCAAAAATACAGGGTTGTATAATATACATATTAAAGCTTTTATGAATGTCATGTCACTATTAGTCATGTGTGTCACTATGAACACAATGACATGAGAGAAAATTTTAAGGTAAAAATGGGTGGAGCTTATTCAAACATGTAATCTCATCTAATAAAGATGGTAAAGTTTTTATGGTTGTCATATTATTTTACTAATTATTTATTTAATTGTTATGTATTTATTTTTAATTTGAGAATAATTTGTCCACTACATCTATCTTTGCTAGTTACCATTGCCATTATATTTGACGAGTAAAAGTCCCTCTAAAACCTCATTATCATTACATAGCCATTTCAACTTATTCTAATGTGAAACGTGACACAAACGTTGTGTTTCTTACAATAGAAGGTTACAAGATGTGTGATTGACAAAATTCATTCCCACTTTGTAATTTGGTTTTTTAATAGTTTTTCCATCAATAAAAACCAGATTACAACCATGATATCTTTGTAAGATATTGTGACTCACAAATATCATAGCATATCCATCCCTCAATAAATCTAGCAAACCATCAACAAACATTTATTTTTTATACTATTAATTTGACCCATTATTCCCTTTCCAAGCTATTATTTATAAGTATATTATTTATGGCTATTGATTTGGTTTTAGAGTTAAAATTGTAGAAAACTCAATGATTAAGCAATGGAACACTCATATTACATCATGAGTAAATATGTTGTGAGAATTAGTTTATATTTTTTGAATAATAAAATTTTATTATTTGATATCCCATTCCTCGTGTACTTTGCACCTTAGGGGCATTTGCTAGTTTAGGAAATTTAATACACAATTTAGTATATTTTCCATTATAATAGAAATGATACTAATATAGTATATTAAGAATAAATTATAGACACCTAAAATTACCCATTAGGTAATTACTAGTCATTAAATTGTATATTTTGAAGATGGTGATGTATTTTTCGATTATAAGTTTAAATTAGGCATTATTGGTACAAATGTTGACTTTCAATACATTCTATACATCCTCTTAGCACTCTTTAGTTATCATGCCCCTTACCCCATATTTTTATTTGTTCTACTCCCTCTACTAGAAACTAGTGGTTCTTTTTTAGGAGTTACCATATGAACATTATCTTATTTTTTAGTATTAAGATTCAGAAGTGGAATGGGTAAATACTTTCCAAGTGTGGATTTGGTGTAGTAAAAAGTTCGTTTAATGTGTTATTGTATCATTTCACTTGAATGTCATTGTTATCAATTAAATCTTGAATCTTATGTCTCAATGAGAAACATTTATTTGCAATGCAACTCCAAGTTCTATGATAATCATAATATTCATTCACATCATAATTCTTTGGTAAAGGTTGAGATGAGCCAAACTCATGTTTAAGAGGTAAATGGATCGTATTACATTCAATTAATTGTTTAAACACTTGGTGAGGACTCTAAGCTAATTGTGTAAATTATCTTCACTCTTGAAATGGAAGGACAAGCATGTTGAGTGGTTAAAATATTATGTTAACCACATTCTTGGCCTGATTATTAGCATGAAAAGTGGTAATATCATTAGCCTTAGCCTTGAATGTTATTTTACCTTGATATTCAACTCTAGTATAGGTAGTGGCACTAGACCCATATTTAAGCATGTTGATCTCATAGTTCCTAACCACAAGACAAAGTTCATTGAAATATTGACATGTGTTAAACATCATTTTTTCATCAATAGGTTGAAGAAAACATTGAGAGAAAATTATTTGTAATTTATTATCAAGTAACTGGTGACACAACTTTATAAGCATTATTTTGAATTTAAGCACGCAGTCACTAATAAGTTCTTTAGGTCCTTGTTTATACTAAAAAAGTTATGAAAATGTGACTTGTTGGCTAATTTTGGTTTAAAAATGAGATAAAAAACTACCATCCAAATAATTGAAATAATACACAGATCCCTATGGTAGGGCATAAAACCAATACAAGGCATAATCCTCGAGAAATCTTGAAAAGAGATTAGTCAATAATCTATCATTATGTGTAAATTCAAGATATGAAATATAGAATAATTTGATATGATGTGAAGGATCACCATTGATATTGAATAATTAGAACTTAGGTATAATGAAGCTCATAGGCAAGGGATAGACAAGGACCTCATAAACTAACAAATTGATTAATATATCATTAGAAGTAACCTAATGGCCCAATTTTTTATATTCTTGTGAAAGATGTTGAAGTTGTTCTTGCATGGGTTGAATAAATTTTTGGAGGATGGTATCTTGAGAAGTATTAGAAGCAACATGAGTGGGAATATAAATTCTACTTTTTTGAGAAAGACCATGATGAAAATTAGTAGACTGAAAAATAGGTCTAGAAGTACAAGGCACAAAAAAGCATTAAGCTTAAAATGAATCAACATAGTAACATAAGTACAAGCAATAGGAAGAGCCATAGTAAAAGAATCAATAGTAGTAGTAGCTTCAATACCTAATGTAAAAGGGGAACCTCTAGTAGGTTGAATATAAGCATTCAAAGATTCATTTGCAAGATGTACTTCCTCAGGGATGTATTCCTTAGCTAATTTAATCTTATATTGTTTCTCTCTAGTAACATAATCATGGAACCTATTTCTTTAAGAAACGATGAAATAAAAATTTCAAAGCAAGCTATCTCATGTTTACTTGTAGTAATTTATGAAATATATTAATTCCTAATCTTATCATTAATAGCATTAGAATAAATGATATTAACATCACAAGCATCTACATTTACATTATCTGTGTTTTCATCATTCACATTTATATGATTTACATTATCATCAATAGAAGGAGTAGGAATGACATCGAAGTAATTTGAAAAAAATCAATCTTTAGTCCTCAGTCTATCACTTTGCTTAGTACATGTCTTAGATCTGGATTTTTTAACTGGCACAAGATATAAATATAGAGAACATGCAAAAAGAAAGAGATAATGATATCACAATGAGAAGACAAAACCTTAAAGAAATAATAAAATTTTAAAAAATGTAATAGAAAACCTTAAATGGAAAGAGAGCATGAAACTCTAAGGTTGATATTCTATAGGGAAGGTTTTATCAAAAGATGAAACCCTAGGTTATGTAATTACAAGATTAGGTTCACCAAAAAAAATTTGGTGGGTGAACAAGTATTAAAAACACTTCACTGACCACATAAAAGGGGAAAATCAATTCATATGTGATATAATTACAAAAAAAAGTAAATAAAGACCTAAGTTATCAAGTGAAAGAAGATGAATGGCATGACCTTAAGTAATTGATAATTGAAACGTGAAAATAGAGATGCATACATGATTTACTACTTATTTGAGTTATGAATAAAAATGAGAATGTTGAAAAATGGATCCTAGAATAGTGCAAAAGAATTTCTAGAATGTAGATAGTGACCATAATTTTATGGCTTGATAATGGAAATACTATGAATGAAATGTATTGAAAGTGACAATCCTCTTGAAAGTGATTGCCTATTCCCAAAATGTTTGTGTATATCCTTTCAGCATAAAACCTTTTAAAACCCTTTATCAACAAGTGATACTCAAAACTTCTTTCTGATACGTAAAATGATGCATGTGGGTGTTATAATCCTTTCTCCTTTGCTTGAGATCAAGTACACATAAAAAGACATAAAAAATGGTGATCTTTTTTAGTGGACTTCCTTAGTAGATCAATGTGAGACCTCCTTGATAAAAAATGATAGCATAGGCCTTTCACAATGTGTTAAATGGATTAAGGTACATGTGTATATATATACATATTAGAATTCAAATTGGGGTTCATTCGCATGTATGTTAACCATTAAAAAGTGTGAAAGTCGATATTCAAGGCATGCAAAACATGGCATTATGGAACAAAGAACCCACAATTTCTCAATGACCAAAATTTTATAACATGACAATGGTCATGACCCCTTGTGGACTGTATAACTTCGTTAAAGGTAACTAAACTCATAAAATAGATATCAATATGTTTTTATGAGTGCGTTTGAGTATCTCAAGGAAAATAAATGACATATCTCAAGATGCTCATGAGCATAAGGTGATAGGATAAGATTGCAAAGAGTCCAATGTGAAGGGAAATATTGCAATAAGAGCCTAATATGAACCAATGATCCAAACATCCAAAAACATAAAATCATTTCAACTACAATACTTATACCAAAATTAGGTGTCTAAAACATAGTATGTGAAATCCTCTCTTTTGAGATATGTGATAAGCAGGGTCTTCCCACACCTCAAAAGAAGGGAATATGATATAATAATGACATCTTAAATCACACGGTGATACATAACATATCTTCCTTTGTTCTTGCACATGGAAGCCATCACATGTTAGTACACAACATATTTTTCATTGTTCCCACACATGCAAATAATCACATGGTGGTATACAACATAGTTTCTCTTGATTTCTCTTGATTTTACACATAGAAGTAATAGCATGGTGGTACATGACATACCTTAATTGGTCTCACCTTGAGACATGCATGCATTTAGACACAATGTAAACAAAAATATATGGATCTATAAAGACAATTTCACAATCTTCACTACAATCATGTCTATTTATTTTTAGCCTCATTTTATCTCAATTATTTCAAAAACTCCTTGATTATGGATTTATATTGAAAATAATTCACATATAGATGTTTTTCATATGTTTTCAGGGGTACAAAATTTTATATCACAGACACAAGAGCTTGAATGCTAGTTCCAAAAATTTCATTGCCTCTTTATATGGATATTAGTTGAAATATATCTTCCTTTTGACTTTTAGCTTGCTATCATTAATTTAATCACTTTGATAACTATCAACAGATGGCGAGCTTATTGAAACATACCCATACATCCACATTATTGATTTTACTTTGACATATACACACACCCACATATAAAAGTAGGACCTTATTTAGACACATAAATTTAGTACACTTGTTAATTATTGTGGTATTTATATATTCATGTGTTATGGAAGGACCATATCAATAGATGGAGGAGGGCCATATATATATGGGGAATTTTTCCATTTAACGGGGGAGTGCTCATATTTCCTATGTTTTGTTTGACTTTTACATGTTCTTTTAATTTTATTCAGTATGCAACACTTTTGACTAGATATGTTTGTCTTATCAGTTATATGGCATGTCTCCTTTCTCTTCTTCCTTATTTATCTTTCTATCCCCTCCTTATTTTTATATTTTTTATTTTATTTTGGTGACGCTTTCTAGTTTTTTACATGATCATGTAATATGGTCTTGAGTGACCAAGAACATATAGTGTGGTCCTCGTCGAACGAGGAATGTACTATGTTAATGGTATTATTTATTGTGTGTGTCATTTGACTATTATTTTTATGTTTATCAATGTTTGTGATACTTTTTGTTAGTATTTATTTCTCATTGTGTGTCACATTACGTGCCAAAAATCTCCTAATTTAAAATCAAGAATTATATAAATACACAAATGCATTAATGCATTAGGGACAAGAGATTTGCATTAGATTTATCTCTTAAAGTTGTAAAGGCAATGATTTCATGTATGATAGTAGCACCCATGTACCAAAAGTAGAAATCAAAAGTTTAGTGATCAAACATGTAGCATGTACAAGTTGTTGCATTCTTTAAAGGATAAGGGTTGGGACACTTGCCTTTCCATGGCTTCTTATTAAACTACATTATACTTGTGTGTTATTCTCAAGACCTATACTCTAAAGGGGTTATTATTGAGACGTGCCCTTGAACCCATCACCTCCCCACTCATTTTTTATGGGTTTACAAGAATTCGAGTGTTGATTAGAGTTTTAAGAGAGAAGATCAATTTCATAGAGATAAAAGCAAAAATATTGAAAATTAAGTGAGGTTTTCAAAGAAAAGGAACAGAGGAATAATAGATGTTAAATTTATTTCTCAAAATTTTACAATTTCGAAGAATGTAGAATGTATGGTCCTAGGAGTGACATCAAAGGAGTGTATAGTTTTAGTCATTCATGCAAAGTTATCTAATAACTCCGAATTTTATGGGTTTTGTTCATACCATTCCTCACTATTTTCAACTTCAAATTGCTTCCAAATTTATGAAAATTTAATATTCTTCTCATATCTCTAGCTTTGCACATTTTAATTATTCTAGAACATTCTTTTATGCAAGTAGTTTCTATTTTTATTGTTATGTTAGGATAAATATAGTTAGATTTGAATCTCACATGTTTATGGATAAATGTATTAGATTTTGATGTAAAACATTTATCCCATAAAATACTTACCTATAGGAAGTGCAACCACGGGGTTGAGGCAATGATCTTTTATAACATTGCTTGGTTTCACAGTGCCAAACATATTCCAAAACATTCAATGGGAAATCTCAACAATAATACCCATTTTTTATCTAGAGGGAGCATTAAGTCCTCGTAATCTTGACCCCCACACCAAATTACATCAATTTAATATTAAATTTTTATTAAATCATACCCTATTTAGTTTAATATATTTTAAATTTAATGCTAGAAATAAATTTTAAAATTTTGTAAAGCTTAGATTTAGATGTACGCTCACTCAGTATTTGTAATCTGCTATATGTAATCTAAAACATGGGCATAGATGTCAATATCTATGTAACTTTTAACTTCTACATCAAAAAAATTTCTAAAGCTCAAGGACTTTCAAGGCATCAAAGTATTTTCTAACCTGAAGATTTACATTAACAACCTACTTATAATTATCCAAAAGCTTCACTTCTTAAACATGTTCAAGCTACATTTATGTTTGTGATTACACTTGTATTTGAGAGTTGTATCTATTAATAGCTCTAAATAAGAAGTGATTTTCCTTCTCCCTTTCCTTACACATGTTGTATCTATTAAAAATTGTTTTGTTTATCAATAACATACTTAAATGTTTTTTTTTGGTAAGCATTTAAAACTCTAAATATTAACAAATATATTATTGAAAAAAATTTTCAATACTTATTTTTTTTTATTTAAAAAGAGCATGACAATTTTACATAAAATAAATGACAATCAATTTGTTGGGTGAATATTTTTTCACCAGCTAACTGATGGGCAAAATAGGTCCCTTCAACCGCAGCATAGGGAGATTGGTCAGCCAGATGTGCAAGTTTACCACATCAAAAGGGGACAAATCTCTCCTCTCATCAAGGGGAGGTTCCCTATAAATATATGCAGAAAATAACACTCAGGGGTAGGACAACACCATCCATCTCTCTTTTTTTTGAGATGATGTTCACAAACAAAGGAGAAATCCAAGTGAAAATAATGAAGGCACTTCTCTTCTTTTAGACGTGGTCTTGTAGCAAATAGCAGGAGTTCTTTTTGATAGGTAATAAGTAACTGGTAATAAGGGGCGTAGTAATCAGCAAAAAAAAGTGTAGCACAAAGTCTCCACCTCAACTACCCAAGAGTGAAATACGAAGGATAATGGGGGCACAAAGTCATGCTAAGATCTTTTACACAAAAATAAACAGACAAACACACTGAAGGCAATTGTGGTAGCACAAAGTCTTCACACAGTTGGCTTCAAGACAACTTCTTGATTACTTCCACTAATTCTGCTTATTTCATTCAATGGACAAGAACGCCTTCAGGAAACAGACATAAGAATAATTTCCTAAATGACACAAGCTATTACAACACAAAGTCTGAAAGTAACCTGTTTTCTCATTCAAACAAAGAAATATGATTAACAATCTGAGCTCAAAGTCTCAGTAATTGCCTCACAATTTTGGCAAAGTTTTGCTTCTATAACTCAAAAAGATATCTTTTGCATAAAATAGGAGATTAAAATATATAGCAGCGAAGGAAGACTTGGCACTTTGTTTCATAGAGAGACCCATGCTGCATTCAATGCCTTGAATGCATTTTCAATTTTGTCAAGGGGCCATGCTAAGACAAGCCGTTTGCCTTAACTGTGGCATGTCAATTCATCTCAAAATATCTTATCCTCAGCATGGGTTGTCTGGTCTTTCTCCAAATATGTACACCATTGTCCCCTTGCTTTTATTTCAAGGGAGAAAAATAGGCCACATCTTTTAATGCTTGTGAGCTTAGATGTCTAATAGGGAGAAAAACCAGCCTATAGAGTCTGTAGAATCAAGCCTGCAAAGTCCGTAGAATCAAGCCTGCAGAGTCCGTAGAAACTAGCCTACAGAGTCTGTAGAATCAAGCCTATAGCGTCCATAGAATCAGGCTTGTGGGCCTTTGATCATTCCTTCAACTTTATATATTTGGAACCCCCCTGAAAGGAAGGTGTCCCTTTGGGCCTTGAGAAAGGTCCATTTCCTGGTCATCGAGAGCCCCCTGCAAGGGTACCTACCCTTCGGGGTCCTTCGAGCGGCCTTCTTCAAATCCTTCAGAAAAAATGTCTAAAAGAATTCCTTCAGATGTTTTGTCTGAAGGAAACCTTTCCTTTGCCTTAGCCGCTTTTCGTTAGGCCTTTGATCATTCCTTCGGACAAAATGTCTGAAGGATTTCCCTTGTAAAATTTGCCACAGAAAATATTTTCGAAGGATATCATTTTGTTCCATTTTGTTCACTATCCTCTGCAAGGGAACTTGGCCTTTGGGCTTTGGGGGACTCCTTTGAACCTTTCGATTGAATCGATCGATTGAACCAACTTTGGTTCAACAATTCAATCTTGTGTTCTGCTCATTCAATTGACCGCTTGAACCAACCACTTTGAACCAATCTCATTGAACCTTTAAACCTTTGAATCTTTTTGGTTCAAGGTTTAACGGTTTAATCTTTCTTCTTTTCATTAAGTCTTTTGAAGCCGTTGAACATGCCGAAGCGGTTAAACTTTGAAGTTTTGCCGAAGCGCTTAACTCTTTAAGCTTGCTGATGTCATTGAACATGTTGAACCTTTGAACCTGTTGGAAGCAGGGTTCAATGGTTCAATGGCTCAATGGTTCAATCCTTTGTTTAAAGCTTGCCGATGGACCTTTTGGTTGAACCTGGGTGTTGAAACAACCTTGAAATTGCCTAAGTGTTGGAAACTTATTCCTTTGTGAGAGCTCGCCTGTTGAAGTTGTTGGACCTGTTGAACCTGCGAGTCCCTTAGCTGAAAAAGCTTGAATAATGAAAATTTGAATACTCAAAATAATTTTTGAGAAGGGAAGAGAGAATTTTGGCCTTGAGGACCAAAATAGTTCATATGTTGTCCCAAAAAAAGAGCGACAAATTCTGGGAACAATAGCTGGCTCTAGTTGGGGAACTTCCTTCAGTTGAAATTTTGAAATAGTTGAGGGGAGTAGAAACTAGAATCTCTAGTGCCTTTAAGTATGACATTGGGATGTGGAGTCATGTTACCCAAAAATAAAGGTTCCAAAAACAAAAATGAAAATCATAAAACATAACTAAAAACTATACAAATATACATATATACAAATGATCTTATCTGATACTTCAAGAATTGAAGTGCTTCAGATGCTGCCCATTATGAGGCAGAGAAAAGGGCGTGCCATCTTGATACTTCAATAGGAAACTATTTTCACCATTGAGCTGATGGATAGTAAATGGGCCTCTCCATAGGGAATCAAACTTACCATGCATTCCCTTTGGTTCTCTCCTTTTGTCCCATAGTAGGACTTGATCTCCAATCTAAAAATCACAGGTTTTTATTTTCTGGTCGAAGAGCCTCTTCACCAGACTTTGATGCGTAGTAATTCGATTCGCCACCATAGTTCGTTGTTCATCCAACTCAGTCAAGCACATGATCCTTTTGTTAATGGAGCTTTCATATGTTTGATCTTTGACCACCTTTGCCAGTTTTAATGCTGGGAATTCTAGGGTGATTGGTATTTCTACATTGAGACCATACAAAAGTTGGAATGGTGACATACCTATCGCCCTTTTGGGTGTAATTTTGTCTACCCATAAATCATCAACCAATGTTTTATGCCAGATTCGTTGGTTGTCATCCTCTAGCTTCTTGATGATGGTCACAAGGTTCTTGTTGCTCAATTTTGCTTGGCCATTCCCTTGTGGAAAATAATCAGAGTGGGAGAGGGTAATCCCATAATAAAAATAGAACTAAGTGATCTCATGAGAAGCAAAATAGGCTGCATTGTCTGTGAAAATCTTGGTTGGGACCCCAAACCTGGAAATGATGTTTTCCTTGAGGAAATCGCATACTACTTCTAAAGTAGCATGCTTGGTTGGAATTGCTTCCACCCATTTGGTGAAGTAATCTATTGCTATGAGGACATAATCATGTCCAACACTTGAAGATGGGTTTACAGCACCAATGAAATCGATTCCCCATTGCTAAAATGGCTCTTCTATTAACACTGGCTTGAGAGGCAAAGCAACTAAATTGGGTTTTCTAATGAACTGTTGGCACAGTTCACACCTTCGTACCCATTTGTATGCATCTTGAAAAAAGTATGCCAGTAATACCTAGCTCGTAAAATCTTATGGACAGTCACAGGCACAAAAAAATGTCTTCCATAAGCCAGATTATGGAAGGACTTCAAAAGTTGGTTTTGCTGCTCTTTATCCACACAATAAAGGAACACTCCATCAAGGCTCCTCTTATACAGGGCGTTGTCCCACAGGACAAAATTGACAAATTTTAATTTAACATTCCTCCTTTCTTTATGAGGTAGGTGAGTAGGACACTCACCATAGGTAAGGAAATGAGCAATATTTAAATACCACTCATTCATGGTGGAGACAAAGAGGACTGTTGGTGTGTCTTCCACTTCTGTTACTTCATGCCCTACTTCTTCAGGTCTGTTGTCAGCAATCAATTGGCACAAGCCCCTTCCTCGTACAAGCTTTGTTGGTTTGATAAAAAGATCAAAACTCTTAGATTTTAGCAATCCAATTTCCCCTTTTAGTTCCAAACTCCTACTGAGTTAATATAGATTTAACTGTGGTATCGAGAACTAGGGCAATAACTTGTGAATTCAAGATGTAAAAATGGAAGTGCTTTACTGCGTTTACCACTGCATAAGCATGCTTATCCATGTTTGAATACTTCAGTTCATGAGCTTTGAGAGGATAACTCATGAAGGATATGGGAGATTCCACACCTTATTTGTTTTATTGAACTAGAATTGTTGAAAGTGTGTGCTCATAAGCATAAATGTATATGGTGAAATCTTTGGTATAATCT
The DNA here is from genome assembly GCA_037957365.1 of Torreya grandis. NCBI lineage: Eukaryota > Viridiplantae > Streptophyta > Pinopsida > Cupressales > Taxaceae > Torreya > Torreya grandis. Next base: position 741,474 of record JARHVA010000498.1, on the reverse strand, counting down.
GGACAAACTAGAATTGGGGCATGGATAATAGCTGTCTTGATGTCTTGAAATGCCAATTTGCCTTCTTCAGTCTAGCTAAAAGTGGCCTTTCCCTTCATCATGCTTACAATGTGGTGAGTCTTCTCAGCAAAATCGGGGATGAACCTTCGTAAAAAATTCACCTTTTTGAAGAAAGAGTGAACTGCGGTCTTACTTGTGGGCAGGGTAAGCTCCTGGATGGATTTGACTCTTTTTGAGTCAATCTTTATGCCTTCTCGAGATACAATGTGTTTGAGAATTTTCCCTTTTGTTACTCCAAAAATAGACTTCTTGAGATTTAGAAAAATGCCATTCTGGCGATAGCATTCCAACACTTGTTGTAAATAGCGCACATGATCAGGGTGATGCTTAGAAAAGATGGTCAAGTCATCAAGGTATACCATAATGAACTTACCCATTTCATCTTTGAAAGCAAGGTCCATTGCTCTCTGGAAAGTGGAGCCAGCATTTATCAGGACAAAAGGCATTCTTCGATATGTAAAGGTGCCCCAAGGTGTGGTGAAGGTAGTCTTGTGCTGGTCTGCTTCACCGACGTCTACTTGATTGTACCCTGAGAAGCCATCCAACATTGATAACATCTCTAAACTGGTCACTGTCTGAAGAACTTGGTCCATGATGGGTAGAGAATACTTATCCTTTAAGGATGACTGATTCAAATTTTTGAAGTCCACATAGAGGTGAATTTTGCCATTCTTTTTCCTTATAGGTACTATGTTAGCAATCCATGTGGAATGATGGATTGGAAAAATTATTCTAGCATTCAGCATTTTCTATATTTTAGACAGAATAGTACCTGATATCTTTAGATTGTACTGCCTAAATTTTTGCTTGTAAGGCACCGAATCACCCTTGAGAGGAATTTTGTGGCAAATTTTATCAAGCCTGATCGACTTTAGATCATCATAGGAGTACGCTAGGACATCCATGTACTGGTGAAGCAAAGCAATGAACTCAAACTTTTCCTCCTGAGTGCAACACTTCTCAATGTTCACCATCTTGGGATTTTCTTTGGTACCCAAATTTATCTGATCAAACTCTTAAGAGGAGCTTGAATCTATTTGTTGCTGTTTGATGAACCTGTCGTGCTTATCAAATAGCTTTTCAAGGGAAACTAATCCTTTGGGAATTTTATTCCCTTTGAGTTGTAGAAATTCTTCACCTACATCTGAACTTGATTCAGGGGTGGGTTCAAGCTTCTAAGGCTCATTGCGTTCGAAGTGAAGCTATTCAAAGCTGCCTTTTTGTTCTAGGAAGGCAATGATTTGGTTGTCGCCATTGAACACTTGCTAATGATTGGCATTGTTAGGCACACTTGGTCAAAAGACCAGTTTGATAGTGTACTTGTCTCCTTTAAAATCTGAGTGCAAAACTAAAAGATTTGCTAAAACAGCCAAAGCATCAGTTCAGTCATTGAATTCCCTAAAAACTACAGAGATGTTGAAAGCATCAAAACTTTAAATTTGATCCCAAAATAGATTGCAGTAATGACAATCTCTTATTTTTAATTTGTTACAAGTTTCTCACCTAATAAACCACCAGCTCAGCATCTCCTTTAGCATGAAGGAGCTTGACGCCCTTGTCTTGAGTGGCCTTCAATCCAAGCAGCAACGATTCATATTTAACACTATTGTTAGTATTGTTGAACTGTAATTTGTATGATGAAGGAAAAATATCGCTTGGAGGAGATATCAACACAATCCCACCTTCTGAACTGGTAAAGGAACAACTGCCATCAAATTCCAATATCCATACCTCATTAGAAGCTGACCTTACCTTAGATTTTTCTTTGTGTGGAGGGGAGAGTTCTTTTGGGCTTGCACTGTGCTCTCTCATGTCTTCTACTATTTTATTAGAACCAATTTTTAGATTTTCATTTTTAGAGGTTTCATCAGCTAAGACGGAAACATCCTTTGTAGTCAAGAAGTAATTACCCATGCCTGAAGACTCAAATAAAATTTGAGCTTCAGGTGTTGATGTTTGAGTGACCACATATTTTACTTCCTTCTCAGGGAGCAATCTCTGCATAACACCTTTGACTAGGATCCTTGCCTTAGACAAGTCCACACTTAATTCACCACAAATGTCCTTGCAAAAATTTTGCCCAAGAAGGATGTCATATGAGGTTGGGACGTCAGCCATCAGGGTTAGATTGTAGGAATTCAAATTTAGACATTTGAATTTTAGTTTTCTTGACATGGTCGACTATGTCAAATGTCTGAAATGAATTATGAACAGGGGAAGGGAGTTCGTCCCTCTAGTTTTTAGGAGGGGGAGGACTGATCTACGAAATTGAAGTTGAAGGTGCAGAAATGTTTGGGGTAATTACTTTTTTGGTAATCACTAGGTCCTTTGGCTGGAAAGGTAGAGAAGTTCCCTATTTGGAAATTAAAATTGCAGGCTAAGATCGTTCCTCTATTTTTTCTTTATCAACTTACTGGGTTGATTGATTCTTGGATCAGGTGAACACAACGTATGATCCCTCAATTGCTTTATCTTCACTTCTAGGTTCATCCTGGTAATTCAAGAAACCAATGTTGGAGTCGCCAACTAATTCTTCTTCTCCTTTTACAAAGAGATTAGCGTCATCTTTTGGATTCGACTCAGGCTGGAAGGAGAAATCTGATTCTGCCTCAAGATATCCAACTGCTGAATTGGTTGGAGGTGCTTCAATGGCTAATTTTCCCTGAGTGGGAGGAAGATGATTTGTTTGCCCATGATTCCAGGTAGCATTGCCTTGGTATGACTGATTGGGGAATTTCCTCCTTGGTATATCTCTATACAAAGGGGTAGATGACATCACTTGCTCCATTTGCTTTCTAAGAGCAAGCTACTCATTTGCCAGCTTTTGCACCATTGGATTAGTGGTGCCTGTAGGTGAGTATTCAGAAGATAAAGAATATTTACCTCTATTAGGATCTCTCCTTATCTTTCCTACCAAGATAAGGTCATCTTCCACTTCAGTATCCAAATCCTAAGCAGCAACAAGATCTATATGGCCAGCCCGTCTCAATAGGAAACTCACTTCAGGTAGCTGTGAGCTGATGAAGAAACATGTAAGGTTCTAAGGTTGTTGGCTGAGCTATTGCAGGAATCTTGTTCCTCAGCTTGTCAAATTTGGAAATGAAGTCCCTCATAGGTTCATGAGGTTCTGTCTTCATTTGTGTGAGCTGGGCCAGCAGGGCATTCGTATCTTTAGTAGGGTTAAACCTTGCTTTGAACTTAGCTTTGAGAGTGTTCCAGTCAGTCATAGTTTGGGCCTGTAGATGATAGAATTAGTCTGCAGTAGCACCTTGTAATGTCTCTACAAAGAGCCTGAATGCCACATCTTTATACTCCATGCCTATCACACCATAGGCTATGCTAAAAGCTGTAATGTGTTCATCAGGATGAACTCTCCCATCACCAAAGAATTTGGAGAAATTCTTCTTTGAACTACGTGGTAGCTCATGTAGGGGTGGAGTTAAATTGAGTGGACCACAAGAGTTATCCCAGGGGCCTTGAACTACCATGATTTGATTATGGAAAGGGTGGATAACAAATATGGGTGGAGTATGTATAAGTAAAGCTCTAGTAACAACAGAAAAAGAAGCTCTGCCTTGTAGTGGTGACCTAGTATTGGAAGAGGGAAGACTCCTAGTTCATTGAACTTGAAGTTGTGGAGAAAACAAATCAAAATTACTCTACTGCTGCAACTCAAAAATAGGGTCAACAACACCTTGGGCTATCTAGATTCTAGTATAGCATGGAGTTGCCAGATTATAGAATAAAAATGGAAAAGAACTGGCCCTGCTTCAGCTTGAAGCTTGAGGCTTCAACTGCGCGCTATTCCGCATCGGAGTTGCCAAAAAATTGTTGGGTGAATATTTTGTCACCAACTACCTGATGGACAAAATAGGTCACTTTAGCAACAACATAGGGAGATTGGTCGGCCAGATGTGCAGGTTTACCACATCAAAAGGGATCAAATCTCTCCTCTCATCAAGGGGAGGTTCCCTATAAATATGAGGAGCTATATACTATATATATGCAGAAAATAACACTCAGGGGTAGGACAACACCATCCGTCTCTCTTTTTTCAGAGATGATGTTCACCAAATTGTTGATGTAGTGGATTGCACCTGGGGGTAGGACACCTAGCTCCTGCCCTTCCACACGTAACAATTGAAACTCCCCTCTCACCTGCGAGACCGACGAAGCTGGAGGGGAGAGTCTCTAGATAAGGGCTTGCTCCATTTGATGTATCTTATAGGCCCTGGTTTCTCCTACTGATAAAAATGGAAAAAGGGGGGGAGATGAAAAGAGAGAGAGAGATGCTGAAAATAGAACCTAAACCTAAAAATAAAAAGGTGATACACTAGAAAAGTTGACCCACCCAGCCCAAATATACACTTTTCACCAAAAAGAAGTGCCCATATACTTCATCTGAAGTGGGAAGCTCTTCTGCAATAGTCAACTAGGGGTCTATGGAAATACAAGGAGGAAGAAACCACTAGAGGCATCCTCAGACACACTTATGGCAGCCATTTCATAGGCACCTACATTCCCTTGTAGACACTTCTGGAAGACCTACAGAAAGGAGACTTCACAATGCACTGGACATGCTGTAATCGACCTGTGAAAAGCATGAAAGACAATGAATTAACACAAAAGAAGAAAATAGACATATACTTTAAAGTGCAAGTCTAGATAGAGGTAAAATGCTAAGTCCTGATTCAAGGTAAAATCTGGCAGAGCTCTGCCTTACAAGCCTCAAGAGATTTTTGGGCAGAGTTTTGCCTTAAGGCTGAGAGAATGGATCCTTTTCAAATGATAATTTTTACAATATATAAAAAGAGGGGAAGAGAACCTGGCACCTCTTTTGAATAGAGTTTGGTGCCCTTTGATGAGCTGGCCCATGTGCACTGAAAACATCAAAAAGAGGAAGTCACTGTAATCGATGTCATTCTTTTAGAAGAGACCTGCTGGAACCATGTTGTATAATTGCCAAAATTGACTTTAACATTCAAGCATTAATGTTGAAGTACATGCTACACCTCTTTTCTACAAATAGATTGCAGTTTGTCCCCTTTTAAATGCAAACTGGAGAAGACGGGTTGCACCATTTACTATTTGCACCGTTTGGTGATCCTCTGGCAATAAATCGCCTTCCCTTTGCCACTTGGACTGCATTGTCTCTTTCTACTCCTTGTCTTCTTCCTGCTTTGTCTCCTTCTGCTCTTTCAGCCCTAAGGGGCGATCTTTTGGTGGGTCGTTGCGTTCCTTGGGCTCTTTTCATGGTTGGTGCTTTTCTTTTAGCCTCTTTTGTTGCGAACAAAATATCCGCAAGAATGATCTCACGCTCGCTTCCTTTCCTTTGGAGTATTTTCTCGAGTTTTGTGTCACAGCCCTTTTCTAAATTTATTTGGACTTTTTGTCTGAAGGAATTCCTTCGGACAAAAAGTTTGAAAGAATTCATGACTAAAGAAAAATCTGAAAAAATTACCCTTTGCGGCTATCTTACCTTTGAAGTGCTTCCTACCCTCCGCAAGGACATTTGAACTCAAAACTGCCCTCTGCAAGGGCACTTGCCCTTCAACTTTAGGATGTCCCCTTGAACCAACCTGTTGAACCAACCCATTGAACCAAAAATGGTTCAACGGTTCAACGGTTCAACACTGCGTGCCATTCGTTTGAACCAAGCCTTTGAACTGTTGACTTGAACCAAGCGTTGAACCAATCCATTGAACCGATTCAACAATTCAACACTGCACACCGTTCACTTGAACCAAGCCTTTGAACTATTTGCTTGAACCAAGCATTGAACCAATCCGTTGGACCGATTCAATGGTTCAACACTGCGCGCCGAGCCTTTGAACTGAGCATTGAACCAAGGCCAATGAACCTAGTGATTGAACCATCCGATTGAATCGAAGCGATTGAACCAATGCGTTGAACCAAGCCAAAGCATTGAACCAACTAAATTGAACCAAGGCATTGAACTTGAGAGATGAACCTGCCGATTGAACTAAGGCGTTGAACCAAGGCATTGAACCGATTCAATGGTTCAATGGATCAAAAATGCCAACCTTCCTTGTGAATTTCTTCAGACAAGAGCCCAAGGAAGCCTTGTAAAACCCAGCACTTTCTGAACTGATTCCTCATGTGCTAAAAGACTAACTTGCAAAGTTTGTAGAAAAATCTTCTTTGCAAAATCAGTAGAAACTTCACCTGCAGAGTCAGTAGAAACTATACCTACGGAGTCTGTAGAAATAGACCTATAGAGTCCATAGAAATTCCACCTGTAAAGTCCGTATAAATAGACCTACAGAGTCTATAGAAATAGACCTATAGAGTCTATATAAATTCTTGGACTTGTGCAAAATAAGAAAAAATGAATTGGCCTAGAACAACAGGGGAAGAAGGGGACCGATTTTTGGCCTTTTGGGCAAAAAATGGTCAACAAATTGGCAACTCCCAGGGGAAGCATGCCTGCTATGCTTAGAGACCAGTTGCCTTGTAGTCCATTAGGCACGGAGTTAGAATGCAACTTTGAAGAAATTTAGCAACAGCCCCAAAATATCCAAGAATCAAACATGAAGCTTTTACCCCAAACACAAAGGAAAACACACAAGGATAAAAACACTACTTGTGCAAACTGCACTTAGGGAAAGTAGGAAAGACAACTAAAAACAAACTACTATGTGTTGACCAATTTCACCCATAGGCAAAATCTCGGTCAACTTCTCCCCTGCTATCTTAATGCCAATCATTTTTGGGTTCAGCAAGTTCAATATGTTTGGTTCATGCCCTGGTTCAAGTGTTTCGGCATCTTCTAATTCAAAGGTTTCAACGTACTTGGTTCAAGACATAAGTTCAACTGAATGTTTCAATGGAGAAGTTCAACAACTTGGTTCAAGGAGGCCACACTTCAAAGGAAAAGTGCCCGACTGGGCGCTAAGGTGCAGCAGCCGCAAAAAAGCCAGCAGGCCCGATGACGTCCTTGAGGACGTCAAGTTTGACCAAAGGAAATAACCATTTGTGTTCAAAACAAAGAAGCGATAGCCATGGAAAGGGGCTCAAAATGCAACGACCTACCAAGATGTTCACCCTAGGGGCTGAATGAGTTAGATAGGACAAATGGACAAGTGATAGGCAGGTGATGAGTGAGCAGTTAAGTCCAAGCGGTGCCAATTTGAAGAAGTGACTTCAGTAGGTGAAATAATTCCTTCGAATTGATCATGAGAAGATGCAACAGCTAAAGAATGTAACTAATATCTTCTTTTTACATTTAATTGGTAGAAAAACCATGTTTTGACATTAAAAATGCAGACTTCAAGCAGAACAAAGGACATGGCTCATTAGTATTTTGAGCAGCTTGTTTTTTTTCACGAATAGGGGAAATAGGCCACTTGTAAAAAAAGAGTGCCAAATGAGCCTCTTGAATTTTAATATATATTTGATACTTGTCATTTTTGTAGGGAGATCTTCCACATTTGTAAATGGCATAGCTCTACAAAAAATTTCACCTGAATCAATACAAATGCAATTTTTTACCTCCATTTGGATATACATTTTTGTGTATGCATTGAATGTTTGCTTAGGTCCAGTCATTGTCTTTTGATGCTCTCACAGGTTCAACACTAGCAGACCTACTGTCTACAAGGTGCCATTGTTGCAGCTGACAGGAGAAGAGTAGTATTTGGGAGTGAAGGAGCAGAAGAAATTACTTCATAAGTGTGTGTTTCACATCACCTTGGTGATCTCTGTTCTGGATTTTCCATTGAAGCCTCCTTGCTAGTTTCTTGCACCCTGGTCCTTCTGCGAAGTGCGTAGTGTATGTATGCATTTATCTGATTCTGAGAGTGGATGTGTGAAGGTCAACCTTTATTTTGGTGCATCACCTCTTTTAGAGTAGGTAGTTTGTTTTCTATGCATTTCTTCTCCTTCCCCCCCCTTTATTATAGCTATATATACATGTATTTTGCACTGCCTGAAACAAACATGATGCATCAAAGGGAGCTATCCCTTATCTAGAAACTCTCCTCTCCTGCTTCACCATCCCACAGGTGAGAGAGGAGTTTCCATGTTGCGAGGAGAAGGCAGGAACCTATTTTCCTGCCACTGGGTGCAATCTCCAGCATCAACAATTTTGGCACGCCCGGTGGGACCCAGTTTTATAACACAGTAAAGTTTTAGGATTGATGTCGGTCCTGTTATAGCAAATCAAATATTTTCCAGCATCTGGCGACTCCATTGGTAAGAGCTTTAGTTTTCATATTAAGACTAGTTTCTTAATCTTTCGATGCCTAAAGTCACCACACGATCCGCTAATAAGGGTGTCCCTTTTGAATTCATTGAATTACCTCTCAACTCAACAAAGCAATTGAGGTTCAAAGGGACTCATCCTTATTTAGTGAGTCGTCTTCCCAGTCTAGCTACAGGTGCTTCCTTCACAAGAGAAGTACCCCATTTGAATCCCCTTGTTACTATGACATTACCCAGCATAGAGAAACTAGCCGCTGCTCCATCCAATGAGCTTCAGGAAGTTAGGAGGCTGTTGCAGAATATGTCAAGTGAACTCATTGACATCAGAAGGCTATAAGCTCAAGGCAACATATCAAATCAGGGATACCAGCATTATGGTCAAACCCCTAGACCCCCTTTTCAAAATTACAGTCAAGGACAGGGTCAACTTACTCAGACCAAACCTTTCCAGGGCTACAACCCAGGCGCCCCTCCACCATCTAAAGCTATGGTCCCCGTTCAAAACAATCTGGTGCAGGAACATCCAAGGTGTTTAACCATGGGATATGGTTAGGAGCAAGGTGTTTATACAAATGAGATGATGGGTTGTTACCCAAATGCTGCAGACAATCAGGAAGTCGCTCATTCCTAGGTCTTTAAGGCTCTAATGTGACCCAGCATAAGCAACAGTCAGAGTCAGCCTGGCTCTACTCTTATGAACCACCTGGAAGGTGAGTTCTATGTGATCAATTATGTAGGTGTTGTAGACAATCAAGTTGATTGTGTTGCAGCCAACACAAGATCCAAAAGGAGAGCTATGGAAGAAACTCAAGCAGCTATTCAAACGTCCACACCATCTCTTCCACCACAGGTGAACCAGGATTTCCCAAATTTTAGGTTGCCAGTTGTAAATTCAGCTCCCCGGCCTACGCCTCAGAAGGCTGCAAGCAACCCCAAAGAAAATATGGAAGGAAGCGATCCTCAGATCAACATGGCAGACCAGGTGAAGGAGCTGCACATAAATATTTCCTTGTGGGATCCATTATCGATACTAGATGTGTCAGATGAAAGAGACGCTAGAAGCTTTCCCTTTGATCTAGGAGGGAATCAAAAATACCTGGTTAACTGTATATAGTAGGTTGCTTTCAGTTTTCTTTCCCTGTTTCCCCTAAGTGCAGTTGCACAAGTAGTTTTCTTAGCTTTGTGTATGTTTTTCTTTTTTTCTCTCTTGGAGTGAATCTGCGTGATTGATTCTAGAATTTATCGGAGCTGTTGTTATTTTAAAGTTACAATCTGACTACGTGCCCAATGGACTACAAGGCAACTGGATTCTAAGCATAGAAGGCATGCTTCCCCTGTGAGTCACCAATTTGTTGACCAATTTTTCCCACAAGAAAAATCTCAGTCAACTTCTCCCCTGCTGTCTTAATGCCAGTCATTTTCGGGTTCAACAAGTTTAATATGTTTGGTTCATGGCCTGGTTCAAGTGTTTTAGCAGCTTCTGGTTCAAAGGTTTCAACGTACTTGGTTCAAGACATAAGTTCAACTGACCAGTTCAATGGAAAAGTTCAACGGCTTGGTTCAAGGAGGCCACACTTCAAAGGAAAAGTGCCTGACTGGGCGCTAAGGTGCAGCAGCTACAGAAAAGCCAGCAGACTCGATGACGTCCTTGAGGATGTCAAGTTTGACCAAAGGAAATAACCATTTGTGTTCAAAACAAAGAAGCGATAGCCATGGAAAGGGGTTCAAAATGCAGCGACCTGCCAAGATGTTTGCCCCAGGGGTTGAATGAGTCAGATATGATAAATGGACAAGCGACAGGTAGGTGATGAGTGAGCAGTTAAGTCCAAGCGGTGCCAATTTGAAGAAGTGACTCCAGTAGGTGAAATAATTTCTTCGAATTGATCATGAGAAGATGCAACAGCTAAAGAATGTAACTAATTTCTTCATTTTACATTTAATGGGCAAACAAACCGCGTTTTGACATTAGAAATGTAGACTTCAAGCAGAACAAAGGACACGGCTCATTAGTATTTTGAGCAGCTTGTTTTTTTCATGAATAGGGGAAATAGGCCACTTGTAACAAAAGAGCAACAAATGAGTTTCTTGAATTTTCATATATATTTGATACTTGTCATTTTTGTAGGGAGATCTTCCACATTTGTGAAGGGCACAACTCTGCAAAAAATTTCACCTGAATCAATACAAATGCAGTTTTTTACCTCCATGTGGATAGACATTTCTATGTATGCATTGAATGTTTGCTTGTGTCCAGTCATTGTCTTTTGATGCTCTCATAGGTTCAACACCAGCAGACCTGGTGTCTACAAGGTGCCATTGTTGCAGCTGACAAGAGAAGAGCAGTATTTGGGAGTGAAGGAGCAGAAGAAATTACTTCAGAAGTGCGTGTTTCATAGCACCTTGGGTGATCTCTATTCTGGATTTTCCATTGAAGCCTCCCTGCTAGTTTATTGCACCCTGGTCCTTCTGCGAAGTGCGTAGTGTATGTATGCATTTGTCTGATTCTGAGAGTGGATGTGTGAAGGTCAACCTTTATTTTGGTGTATCGCCTCTTTTAGAGTAGGTAGTTTATTTTCTATGCATTTCTTCTCCCTTCCCCCCCTTTATTATAGCTATATATACCTATATTTTGCACTGCCTGAAACAAACACGATGCATCAAAGGGAGCTAGCCCTTATCTAGAGACTCTCCTCTCCTGCTTCGTCATCCCACAGGTGAGAGAGGAGTTTCCATGTTGCGAGGAGAAGGCAAGAACATGTTTTCCTGCCACTGGATGCAATCTCCAGCTTCAACACTATGTACAACTAACCAGGTGTATTTGCCTCCCTCCTGGATCAAAGGGAAAACTTCTTAAGTCCCCTTCCTGGCAAGAAGACTTATGGTGCCAGACAAGTGGCTGAATGAAAAGGAGATTTGGTGACTTGCTCCTCTTGCCTGCCACCTGGGTTGGCTTGTATCTGAGTGGATCAGATTTGAACATGCTTCCAACATATACGTAATTTGTTTGTTCTTGGAAGCTTGTTGAATGCTGGTCCTTCATGCTGGTGCATTTCATCAAAAAATCAATGGCTAATGGATCATCACCATAAGCCCTTTGATTTGCACAGTCCCTCTATAATGCATCATGGTTTGACTTGTTTCCTTCTGCTTCGTTGGAGCTCCTGTCAAACTCATCCTCTGCTTCCTCTTGGACTTCTTGAAGAAAGGTGACTGTAATGATGTCTGAAATGGAATCACAAAATGATTGCTCATCCCAGAAAACATCACCTCTTTGTTCAAAGCTTTCTTTAAGGCCTTCCTCTAGGAAGACATACCTCTCCTTTTCCTCCTCAAAGATCAAGATCTCTATATTTTCAAAGATATTCTCCTGATCCTCCTCAGCATAATAGTCCTTATCGAAACAGTAAGGAAGTTCATCAAACAGAGGGAAAGAGAGCTCACCATGCTTATGTCCCTCCTCATATTGCTGGAACATCTGCATGTATGCGTGCCCTATGTCTTCTCCATTGCTGATGAGGTCTTCACAAGGAGCATCGACGATGATTTCTTCTTCATTTTTGCTCATGATAGCCTCTTGGGAAATTGAAAATTGGATCTTTTGCTCCTCACTCGCCTCTTGCAGAACAGGTTCTTCCTTGAGAATGGGTGAAGTGGGAAAACCATGTGGAAGAGGAGGCAGTCCTTGAGCTAGAAACAAATGCTTCTCCCCCTTCCACTTGGCCAAAACTTCATCAATATCAGGTGTGGCCTGATATCTCTCTTGGAAATGTGTAGATGGGGTGTGTTCAGACATAGAATGTGCCATTGGGTCTGAACCGTCCATCACACATTCGCTGAGGAATCTCTCTCTGGATTCCAACTCTGCAATTCTTCTAGCTATATCCTCTTGGAAATGCCCTTCTTAGAGGTCACCAGCATCATCATGAGTAGGAGCAGCCCCGACTTCTTCAAGGTTTTGAGAAAAACCCTTCTTCTCCTCCTTCCTACCCCATGATTCTACTATTTTCTTCCAGTTCAGGATCTCAGAGTTGGAATTTTGCTCCTGTGAATATGCATCAACTTTGTTTTCTCCAAGGAACTGGGGCTCCTCCATAAGGTCTGGAAGTTCTATCTCTCTTTCACGAAGCAGCCTCATCCTAGACTCTAAATCTTCAATTTGCTTGGCTAGATTATCTTGAAGGAGTCTTTCTTGAAGGTCACCAACATCATCATGTTGAGTAGGAGCAATTTCGAGAGAGATGTACTAGTTCATAAAGTTCCCCCCAAAAGAAGATTCATGATCTAAGGAGTTTAGAAGGTTCATCTCCATGGGAGGTTGATATAGTTCCTTTTTATGCTTGAAGGTTAGGAGTACGGGGTCAAGAGTAGGGTTGATTGATGTATCAGATGAGCTGGAGTGAGCAAGTGTCATCTGATAGAAAGGATTTGGTGTACAAGAGGGGGCTTTCTTTAGGATAGGAGGGGGCACGCAAGGCTGACTGCCTTGCATGAATGGATTCCTCTACTTTGCTACCTCCTCCTCCATGGATTGCAAGGCCTGAGCTTGCCTGAACAAACATGCCTCTTTGTACATCAGGTCCTGTTGATAACCATACTGCTCATCTAATCTATCTATTTCCATTACCTGCTTCTCAAAATCCAGCACCACCTCCCTAATCATTGAAGGGCAACTAGGAGAGCTGCTTGAGGTGATTCCTTGAATATCTTGAGTTTGATCGAAGTGATATGAAGGAAAACAAGGTCGATGATTCTATGCAAAAAAATTATACATACAAAAATAAGATTTCTAATGGCACCTGGACTGCTTAATTAGCTGATTCAACTCGGAGTCACCATTGGTGTTGATGCAAAAGCCTCTAAAGGCTGATTGGTTGAAGAACACACCAAAAATTCCTCAAATATTTTGACAAAACTTGTCCTAGCCAGTCCCACCGGGCGTGCCAAAAAACTTATGGCAGCCATTTCACAGGCACCTACATTCCACTATAGACACTTCTGGCAGACCTACAGAAAGGAGACTTCACAATGCACTGGACATGCTGTAATCGACTTGTGAAAAGCATGAAAGGCAATGACTTAACACAAAAGAAGAAAATAGACATATAATTTAAAGTGCAAGTCCAGATAGAGGTAAAATGCTAAGTCTTGATTCAAGGTAAAATCTAGCAGAGCTTTGCCTTACAAGCCCCAAGAGATTTTTGGGCAGAGTTTTGCCTTAAGGCTGAGAAATGGATCCTTTTCAAATGAGAATTTTTACAATACATAGAAAGAGGGGAAGAGAACTTGACACCTCTTTTGAAAAGAGTTTGGTGCCCTTTGATGAGCAAGCCCATGTGCACTGAAAACATCAAAAAGAGGAAGTCACTGTTACTGATGTCATTCGTCTAGAAGAGGCCTACTGGAACCATGCTATATAATCACCGAAATTGACTTTGGCGTTCAAGAATTAATGTGGAAGCACAGGCTATGCCTCTTTTCTAAAAATAAAATGTAGTTTGTCCCCTTTTAAATGCAAACTGGAGTAGACAGGTTGCACCGTTTACTATTTGCACCATTTGGTGCCATCTGGCAATAAATCGCCTTCCCTTTGCCACTTGGACTGCTTTGTCTCTTTTTGCTCCTTGTATTCTTCTTGCTTTGTCTCTTTCTACTCTTTCAGCCCTTGGGGGTGATCTTCTGGCGGGTCGCTACATTTTTTTGCGCTCTTTTAATAGTTGGCACTTTTCTTTCAGGCTCTTTTCCTGTAGACAAAATATCTGCAAGAATGATCTCACGCTCGCTTCCTTTCCTTTGGAGTATTTTCTTGAGTTTTGTGTCACGGCCCTTTTTTGAATTTCTTTGGACTTTTTGTCTGAAGAAATTCCTTCGGACAAAAAGTCTAAAAGAATTCATGACTAAACAAAAATCCGAAAATCTTACCCTTTGTGGCTATCTTTCCTTTGAATTGCTTCCTACCCTCTGCAAGGGCACTTGCCCTTAAACTTTAGGATGCCCCCTTGAACCAATCCATTGAACCAAAAATGGTTCAATGGTTCAATAGTTCAACACTGCGTGCCATTCGTTTGAACCAAGCCTTTGAACCGTTGACTTGAACCAAGCGTTGACCCAATCTGTTGAACCAGTTTAATAGTTCAACACTGCGCGCCGTTCACTTGAACCAAGCCTTTGAACCATTCGCTTGAACCAAGAATTAAACCAATCTGTTGAACTGATTCAATGGTTCAACACTGTGCGCTGAGCCTTTGAACTGAGCGTTGAACCAAGGCCGATGAACCTAGTGATTAAACCATCCGATTGAATCAAAGAGATGGAACCAAAGCGTTGAACCAAGCTAAAGCATTGAACCAACTGAATTGAACTAAGGCATTGAACTTGAGCGATGAACCTGCCGATTGAACCAAGGTGTTGAACCAAGGCATTAAACCGATTCAATGGTTTAATGGTTCAAAAATGCCAACCTTCCTTGTGAATTTCTTCAGACAAGAGCCCGAAGAAGCCTTGTAAAACCCAACACTTTCTGAACTGATTTCTCATGCACCAAAAGACTAACTTGCAAATTCTGTACAAAAATCTTCTTTGCAAAATTAGTAGAAACTTCACCTGCAGAGTCAGTAAAAACTATACTTGTAGAGTCCATAGAAATAGACCTGTAGAGTCCATAGAAATTCCACATGCAGAGTCCGTAGAAATTGACCTGTAGAGTCTGTAGAAATAGACCTGTAGAGTCTATATAAATTCCTTGACTTGTGAAAAATAAAAAAATGAATTGGCCTAGAATAGCAGGGGAAGAAGGGGACCGATTTTTGGTCTTTTGGGCAAAAAATGGTCAACAAATTGGCAACTCCCAGGGGAAGCATACCTGCTATGCTTAGAGACTAGTTGCCTTGTAGTCCATTGGGCACATAGTCAGAATGCATCTTTGAAGAAAGTTAACAATAGCCCCAAAAGATCCAAGAATCAAACATGAAACTTTTACCCCACACACAAAGGAAAACACACAAGGCTAAAAATGCTACTTGTGCAAACTGCACTTAGGGAAAGCAGGAAAGACAACTGAAAACAAGCTACTATATACAACTAACTAGGTGTATTTGCCTCCCTCTTGGATCAAAGGGAAAACTTCTTAAGTCCCCTTCCTGGCAAGAAGACTTATGGTGCCAGACAAGTGGCTGAATGAAAAGGAGATTTGGTGACTTGCTCCTCTTGCCTGCCACCTGGGTTGGCTTGTATCCGAGTGGATCAGATTCGAACATGCTTCCAACATATGCATACTCTGTTTGTTCCTAAAAGCTTGCTAAATGCTGGTCCTTCATACTAGTGCATTGCACGAAGAAATCAATGGCTACTGGCTCATCACCATAAGCCCTTTGATTTGCACAGTCCTTCTACAATGCATCATGGTTTGACCCATTTCCTTCTACTTCGTTGGAGCTCCTATCAAACTCATCCTCTGCTTCCTCTTGGACTTCTTGAAGAAAGGTGACCGTGATGATGTCTGAAATGGAATCACAAAATGATTTCTCATCCCACAGAACATCACCTCTTTGTTTAAAGCTTTCTTCTTCAAGGCCTTCCTCCAGGAAGACAGACCTCTCCTTTTCCTCCTCAAAGATCAGGGTCTCTATATTTTCAAAGATATTCTCCTAATCCTCCTTGGCATAATAGTCCTCCTTATCGAAATAGTAAGGAAGTTCATCAAATAGAGGGGAAGAGAGCTCACCATGGTTATGTCCCTCTTCATATTGCTGGAACATCCACATGTATGCGTGCCCTGTGTCTTCTCCATTACTGAAGAGGTCTTCACAAAGAGCATCGACAATGATTTCTTCTTCATTGTCACTCATGATAGCCTCTTGGGAAACTGCAGATTGGATCTTCTGCTCCTCACTTGCCTCCTGCAGAACAAGTTCCTCCTTGAGAAGGGGTGAAGTGGGAAAACCATGTGGAAGAGGAGGCAGTCCTTGAGCTAGAAACAAATGATTCTTCTCCTTCCACTTGGCCAACACTTCATCAATATCAGGTGTGGCCTAATATCTCTCTTAGAAATGTGTAGATGGGGTGTGTTCAGACATAAAATGTGCCATTGGGTCTGAACCGTCCATCACACGTTGGATGAGGAATCTCTCTCTGGATTCCAAGTCTGCAATTCTTCTAGCTATATCCTCTTGGAAATGCCCTTCTTGGAGGTCACCAACATCATCACGAGTAGGAGCAGCCCTGTCTTCTTCAAGGTTTTGAGAAAAACCCTTCTTCTCCTCCTTCATGCCCCATGATTCTACTATTTTCTTCCAGTTCAGGATCTCAGAGTTGGAATTTTACTCCTGTGAATAGGAAGCAACTTTGTTTTCTCCAAGGAACTGGGGCTCCTCCACAAGGTCTGGAAGTTCTATCTCTCTTTCACAAAGCAGCCTCATACTAGCCTCTAAATCTTTAATTTTCTTGGCTAGATTATCCTGAAAGAGTCTTTCTTGAAGGTCACCAACATCATCATGTTGAGTAGGAGCAGTTTCGAGAGAGATGTGCTAGTTCGTAAAGTTCCCCCCAAAAGAAGATTCATGATCTAAGGAGTTTAGAAGGTTCATCTCCATGGGAGGTTGTTATAGTTCCCTTTGATGCTTGAAGGCTAGGAGTACGGGGTCAAGAGCAAGTTTGGTTGATGTATCAGATGAGCTGGAGTGAGCAAGTGTCATCTAATAGAAAGGATTTGGTGTACAAGAGGGGGCTTTCTTTAGGATAGGAGGGGGCATGCAAGGCTGACTGCCTTGCATGAATGGATTCCTCCACTTTGCTACCTCCTCCTCCATGGATTGCAAGGCCTGAGCTTGCCTGAACAAACATGCCTCTTTGTACATCAGGTCCTGTTGATAACCATACTGCTCATCTAGTCATTCTATTTCCATTACATGCTTCTCAAACTCCAGCGCCACCTCCCTTATCGTTGAAGGGAAACTAGGAGAGCTGCTTGAGGTGATTCCTTGAATATCTTGGGTTTGATCGAAGTGATATGAAGGAAAATAAGGCCCATGATTCTGTGAAAAAGAATTATAAATACAAAAATAAGATTTATGATGGCACCTGGATTGCTTAACTAGCTGATTCAACTCAGAGTCACCATTGGTGTTGATGCAAAAGCCTCTAAAGGCTGGTTGGTTGAAGAACACACCAAAAATTCTTCAACTCTTTGGACAAAACCTGTCCTAGCTAGTCTCACCGGGGGTGCCAAAAAATTGTTGATGCAGTGGATTGCACCCAGGGTAGGAGGCTGAGCTCCTGCCTTTCCACACACAACAATGGAAACTCCCCTCTCGCTTGTGGGACCAATGAAGTTGGAGGGGATAGTCTCTAGATAAGGGCTAGCTCCCTCTAATGTATCTTTTAGGCCTTGGTTTCTCCTACTGCTAAAAATGGAAAAAGGGGGGGATTAAAAGAGAGAGAGAGATGCTAAAAATAGAACCTAAACCTAAAAATGAAAAGGTGATACACTAGAAACGTTGACCCACCCAGCCCAAATATACACTTTTCACTAAAAAGAAGCACCCATACACTTCATCTGAAGTGGGAAGCTCTTCTACAATAGTCAGCTAGGGGTCTATGGAAATATATGGAGGAAGAAACCACCAGAGGCATCCTCAGACACACTTATGGCAGCCATTTCATAGGCATCTACATTCCCCTATAGACACTTCTGGCAGACCTACAGAAAGGAGACTTCACGATGCACTGGACATGCTGTAATCGACTTGTGAAAAGCATGAAAGACAATGACTTAACACAAAAGAAGAAAACAAACATATACTTTAAAGTGCAAGTCTAGATAGAGGTAAAATGCTAAGTCCTGATTCAAGGTAAAATCTGGTAGAGCTCTGCTTTACAAGCCTTGAGAGATTTTTGGGCAGAGTTTTGCCTTAAGGCTGAGAGAATGGATCCTTTTCAAATGAGAATTTTTACAATACATAGAAAGAGGGGAAGATAACTTGGCACTTCTTTTGAAAAGAGTTTGGCGCCCTTTGATGAGCTGGCCCATGTGTGCTGAAAACATCAGAAAGAGGAAATCACTGTTACTGATGTCATTCTTCTAGAAGAGGCCTGCTAGAACCATGCTGTATAATCACCAAAATTGACTTTGGCATTCAAGCATTAATGTGGAAACATAGGCTGCACCTCTTTTCTACAAATGAATTGTAGTTTGTCCCCTTTTAAATGTAAACAGGAGAAGACGGGCCGCGCCGTTTACTGTTTGTGCCATTTGGTAATCATCTGGCAATAAATCACCTTCCCTTTGCCACTTGGACTGCTTTATCTCTTTTCGCTCCTTGTATTCTTCCCACTTTGTCTCTTTCTACTCTTTCAGCCCTCGGGGGCGATCTTCTGGCGGGTTGTTGCATTCCTTGGGCTCTTTTCATGGTTGGCACTTTTCTTTTGGCCTCTTTTCCCGCAGACAAAATGTCTGCAAGAATGATCTCATGCTCGCTTCCTTTCCTTTGGAATATTTTCTTGAGTTTTGTGTCAGGACCCTTTTCCAAATTTCTTCAGACTTTTTGTCTGAAAGAATTCCTTCGAACAAAAAGTACGAATGAATTCATGACTAAACAAAAATCCGAAAAACTTACCCTTTGCGGCTATCTTTCCTTTGAAGTGCTTCCTGCCCTCTGAAAGGGCTTTTGAACTCAAAACTGCCCTCCACAAGGGCACTTGCCCTTCAAATTTAGGATGCCCCCTTGAACCAAGCCATTGAACCAACCCATTGAACCAAAAATGGTTCAATGGTTCAACGGTTTAACATTGCGTGCCATTCGCTTGAACCAAGCCTTTGAACCATTTGCTTGAACCAAGCGTTGAACCAATCCGTTGAACCGGTTCAACAATGCACACCATTCACTTGAACCAAGCCTTTGAATCATTCGCTTGAACTAAGCGTTGAACCAATCTGTTGAACTGGTTCAACGGTTCAACACTGCACGTCGAGCCTTTGAACTGAGCGTTGAACCAAGGCCGATGAACCTAGTGATTGAACCATCCAATTGAACTAAAGTGATTAAACCAAAGCATTAAACCAACACATTGAACCAAGCTGAAGCGTTGAACCAAATGAATTGAACCAAGGCATTGCACTTGAACGATGAACCTGTCGATTGAACCAAGGCGTTGAACCAAGGCATTGAATCGGTTCAATGGTTCAATGGTTCAAAGATGCCAACCTTCCTTGTGAATTTCTTCAGATAAGAGCCCGAAGAAGCCTTGTAAAACCCAACACTTTCTGAACTGATTCCTCATGCGCCAAAAGGATAATGGGGGCACAAAGTCATCCCAAGATCCTTTACACAGAAATAAATAGACAAACACACTAAAAAAAATTGTGGTAGCACAAAGTCTTCATACAGTTGGCTTCAAGACACCTTCCGAATTACTTCCACTAATTCTGCTTATTTCATTCAATGGACAAGAATGCCTTCAAGATGTTAGGATTGTGGAGCTAAAAGCTTCATTGATGCAAACAGGAGAGGAGGTTGCTGAAGGTTGCTGAGTTGCAGAGAAGTTGGGGTCGGTCTGATCAGTCGACGTCGGCAGGATAGCACAGAGAAGCAACCGATGTCGGTCATATATCGGCCGACGTCGGTCACCTCCAGGCAGACAGGGACCGACATCGGTCGCCTGTGTGGTTCGGACTGCGCTTGTTACGGGCAGTTAGCTAACGAACCAAGTGTTTGCATGAAGAGATCTATTTTTAGACTGAGAGCTACGGGTCTAATTATTGTAATTAGATGTCTAATTATTGTTTGATGAGATCTATATAATAGACTCATGGTTGTATTGGAAAAGTGGGCTAGTTTGAGTTGAGCAAAGTTTGCTCCTTCTGTGTGTGAGGTGAGCAAGGGTGTTCCTCCTAGTTCCACAGCAGTACCAGGTGTGTTGGTGCTGGTTTGGAGAGTCAGCTGGATTCTTCAGGAGTGTAGGATCTTGGTCACAGTTGCATGGCCTATATAGGAGATCTACATGGTAAGTAAGATCATTGATCTGTAGGTGTATGTGTGTGCAAGGTCGAGGTTCACAGGTGAGCAGAACTATTGTTTGATTTGCAGGTGTGCAAGGTCATATAGACAGCAACACAACAGGGAGCAGTATCAGGCAGGATCTACTTGGTGTATAGGTGTGTACTCGGATAGAGCAAAGAGGAAGGCAAGGGAGTTCCTTCCATAAGTATGGTCCGTTGAAGTGCAGGTTATTGCAGGTTCATGGGAGATCTACTTGAAGTACCTTGAGTACTTTTTGAGCACGTGGAGTGCTTGTGGAGTGCGTGGAGCACTTGTGTTGTGCGTGGAGCACGGGAGGTGAACACCAACTCTGTATTTGAGTTGGGTGTTGGGACCTGTGAGAGGGAGAGCTTTGGGGAGAAGATTTACTATTCACTTGAGGTGTGGGAAACCTCTGTAAGGTGGTGGAGAAGATGTGGGATATTCTCTATTGTATTCTTTTCTGTATAAAGTGTTAATACAAGTTGTGTATTGTCTCTCATATGCTGTGTTATTTTGAATTCTAGTTACTTGGTGAATCTGGTTATTTCCGCATATTATAGTTGCTTGGTATTTGGTAATCAATTGTATGGTTCTGGTGTTTTGCATCCCTGACAAGTGGTATCAGAGCCTTGGTTGTAGGTTCTTGAGATTGATACCAACAAGTGGTATCAGAGCTAAGGTTGCAGGAAGCAGGGTTGTGTTTGGTTACAGGTCACTCTCAGGGGTTTTTGATCGAGTGGGAGTAGAGCAATGGCAGATGAAAGTAAGCTAAGAATGGAGGAGTTGAAAAGCACAGAGGGTTACTCACGGTCCGATGGAAAGAAAGAGCAGGTAAAAGAACATTGTTGGTTGGTAACAGATCAGCATGAAGAAACTGAAGATACAGATGTTGCAGGTGTTGTTGCATAGGATGTGTTTGCAGGTTTCTTGGATAAAGTTGAATCTTGGATAAAAGATTCGGTTGCCTCTTTCCATGCAGCCCCAGGTAGAGGAGCTGGTAAGCCTTGCCAAAGAATTGGCAAAGGGGAAGTGAAGCTGAAATTGTTGGCGGCCAACACACAGGTGTTGATGAAGGTCATGCAGGTCCCAGGTTTGGAGATATGGCTAATTTCTTCAGAAAGATTGGGTGATGAGAGATGCACAAGAACTCTCACAGCGGTAGCACTTGAATTAGCTGGTGGTAAGAAGACAGGTACTCTTTATCTACTTGTCTATATTACTGATTCTTCTTCTATTGTGGAGACGTGGCTTCGTAGGCTTGGTCACATGAGCAGGAAGGAGATGCATGTTCTTAAGCGGAAGACATATATATTTGATAGGCTTAAGAACTGGAAAGCCTTGGTGTACTTGGAGGAGATGGCGGACAGAACCCAGTGGATGGTGCTGGATACTTCTGAGCAGAGCAGTTTGGACATGGGTTTTGATTCAAAGGAGCTCACGGGTAAAAAGTCATCACTCACAGGCGAACACAGGTACTGGCGTCGGTCAGGAGGAACCGGCGTCGAACAGACAGGTGCCGATGTCGGTCATGTGCAGACCGAAGCCGGCGATGTCGGGCAGGGTAAGACCGACGTCGGTCATGGGACCGACGCCAGCAGTATGTAAGACCGATGTCGCTCAGGAGGACCGACGTAGGTAGCAGGGACACCAGCGCTGGTAGGTTGGTAGTCAGGTACAGACGCATGGAACCGACGTCGGTCAGATGCAGACTATGGGGTGGCCGAGGTCGGTCACTGTAACGAATTTTGGGTGGATAGCATGTTGTCAAGGAGTCTCAAACACCCATACGGAGGACTGAAGGCATAAGTAGGCCCTCCAATTCGTGTTCCTCTTCTTCATACTTGTTGTTGATTGTAGAGCAGGAAGGATCCAAGAAACAGGTGAGAGCTAGGCAGGGATATGATACAGAACTAGACGGGTGTTTTGGTAGGTCTGCCATCTGGATGAAAGCACAGAGATGAATGGATGCCTTAGTAGAAGAATAGAGAGAACGGATATGTGAGACGGAAGACCAGGTATATGGTCTTGAGGAGCTGCAGGATAGTGGTACAGGTTTTGACAGGTGGAAGACGAAGCATGGCTTCAGTCAGTGTCAGGTAACTACTGTGGTTTGACTTACCAGGGGGATGATGGTCATGACATCATTCTGTTGCTGTATGTGGATAGTATGCTAGTTAGCAGGGGTGTACATACAGGGTTTTGCTGAGCTAAGGTTAAGATCAGTTCAGTGGCATGTCAGGAAGAGTTTGGAGCAGTGGAATTCTTTGACATGGGAGGCATGGAGATCACAGGTTGATTTTGTCTCGAGTGGGAGCTGATGTGAATTAGGTGTTGGCGAGGTTCGGGATGCAGAGCCAGAGCACACTAAGGGCTGGACAGGTACAGTGTCCAAAATCACATGAGGTCTGGTTTAGACCTGAGTATTCCCATGCAGTGGGAGCTGTCAGAGTTAAGAGCCAATTCGGGGAAGTGGGTTCTCAGGTTTTTTTGAGAGGGACTGGCAGCAGGTGTTGCTATGCAGGGTCAGGACTTCACTACAGGTGTTGTAGGTTCGGATGTGGCAGGGTACTCGGATGATAGGTGGTACACCACGGGATGTGTGGTGGGTTGTCTTCAGGTAGGAGCTTGAAGAGGGATACAAACCAGGAAATAGATTAGACAGAGTACAGGTACAGGTACAGTGCAGCTGTTTATCTCCAAGTGGGAGATTGTTAGGATTGTGGAGCTAAAAGCTTCACTGATGCAAACAGGAGAGGAGGTTGCTGAAGGTTGCTGAGTTGCAGAGAAGTTGGGGTCGGTCTGATCAGCCGACGTCGGTAGGATAGCACAGAGAAGCAACCGACGTCGGTCATATATCGGCCGATGTCGGTCACCTCTAGGTAGACAGGGACCGACGTCGGTCGCCTGTGTGGTTTGGACTGCGCTTGTTACAGGCAGTTAGCTAACGAACCAAGTGTTTGCATGAAGAGATCTATTTTTAGACTGAGAGCTGCGGATCTAATTATTGTAATTAGATGTCTAATTATTGTTTGATGAGATCTATATAATAGACTCATGGTTGTATTGGAAAAGTGGGCTAGTTTGAGTTGAGCAAAGTTTGCTCCTTCTGTGTGTGAGGTGAGCAAGGGTGTTCCTCCTAGTTCCACAGCAGTACCAGGTGTGTTGGTGCTGGTTTGGAGAGTCAGTTGGATTCTTCAGGAGTGTAAGATCTTGGTCACAGTTGCATGGCCTATATAGGAGATCTACATGGTAAGTAAGATCATTGATCTACAGGTGTATGTGTGTGCAAGGTCGAGGTTCACAGGTGAGCAGAACCGTTGTTTGATTTGCAGGTGTGCAAGGTCATATAGACAGCAACACAACAGGGAGCAGTATCAGGCAGGATCTACTTGGAGTACAGGTGTGTACTCGAATAGAGCAAAGAGGAAGGCAAGGGAGTTCCTTCCATAAGTATGGTCCGTTGAAGTGCAGGTTATTGCAGGTTCATGGGAGATCTACTTGAAGTACCTTGAGTACTTGTTGAGCACGTGGAGTGCTTGTGGAGTGCGTGGAGCACTTGTGTTGTGCGTGGAGCACGGGAGGTGAACACCAACTCTGTATTTGAGTTGGGTGTTGGGACCTGTGAGAGGGAGAGCTTTGGGGAGAAGATTTACTGTTCACTTGAGGTGTGGGAAACCTCTGTAAGGTGGTGGAGAAGATGTGGGATATTCTCTATTGTATTCTTTTCTGTATAAAGTGTTAATACAAGTTGTGTATTGTCTCTCATATGCTGTGTTATTCTGAATTCTAGTTACTTGGTGAATCTGGTTATTTCTGCATATTATAGTTGTTTGGTATTTGGTAATCAATTGTATGCTTCCGGTGTTTCGCATCCCTGACACAGGAAACAAACATAAGAACAATTTCCTAAATGACATAAGCTATTACAACACAAAGTTTGAAAGTAACCTACTTTCTCATTCAAACAAAAAAATATGATTAACAATCTAAGCTCAAAGTCTCAGTAATCGCCTCACAATTTTGGTAGAGTTTTGCTTCTATAACTCAAAAAGATTTCTTTGCATAAAATAGGAGATTACAATATATAACAGCCAAGGAAGACTTGGCGCTTTGTTTCATAGAATGACCCATGCTGCATTCAATGCCTTGAATGCATTTTTAGTTTTGTCAAGGGGCCATGCTGTGATAAGGCGTTTGCCTTAACTATGGTGTGTCAATTCATCTCAAAATATCTTTTCCTCAGCATGGGTTGTCTGGTCTTTCTCGAAATATGTACACGGCTATTGCCTCACTTTTATTCCAAGGGAGAAAAATAGATTGCGTCATTTAATGCTTGCGAGCTCAGATGTCTACTTGGTGGACTGTTCCACCTACTGAAAATGATTCCTACACATATATTTCTAGTCTTTCCCTCTTTTCTGTTGCAATTTGAGCTCTCGGGATATCTTTTGCCTTTCTACTGGCTCTTTCAGCTCCCTCTTTAGCTGGTCACTGAGTTTGTTTTCAGGTTCCTCGCCATATTTGAAAATCAATGGATATTTCATTACCCTAAATTTGACATCTGCGAGGACTTCATTGGTCACTGGTTGTTTGAACCATTTTGAACCATGAACTTTTGAACCTTTGAAAGTTCATTGGTTCACTGGTTCAACTGTTTGGGCAGCCTTCTCAACTCCTTGGTTCTATCGCTTCTTTGGTTCATTCGCTTCTTTGCTCATTGGTTGAACCATCTCTTTGAACTGGTCTCTGGAATCTTCCATTTCTTTCCTTTGCTCGGAGCTTTCATTGAACCATTGAACCCGTTGAACCTTTGAACCATTTTGATTCAAGGTTCAATGGTTCATCTTCTTTCTTAGAAGCCTTTTTTTTCTCAAAGTCTTTCGAAGCAGTGAATTTTTTTTGGCTTTATCAAGCCTACAAAGTTCGTAGAAGCCAACCTACAGAGTCCATAGAATCAAGCCTACAGAGTCTGTAGAATCAAGCTTGCAGAGTTCATAGAAACAGGTCTGTAGAGTCCATAAAATCAAGCCTGCAGAGTCCATAGAAACCAACCTGCGGAGTCGGTATAATCAAGCTTGTAGAGTCCATAGAATCAAGCATGCAGAGTCTGTAGAATCAAGCCTACAGAGTTCATAGAATCAGGTTTGCGGGCCTTTGATCATTCCTTCAGCTTTATATCTTTGGAACCCCTCCGAAGGGAAGGTGTCCCTTCGAGCCTTGAGAAAGGTCCATTTCTTGGTCGTTGAGAGCCCCCTGCAAGGGTACCTACCCTTCGGGGTCCTTCAGGTGGCCTTCTTCTTCAAATCCTTTAGACAAAATGTCTGAAAGAATTCCTTCAGACATTTTATCTGAAGGAAACCTTTACTTTGCCTTAGTCGCTTTCCGTTGGCCTTTGATCATTCCTTTCGACAAAATGTTCGAAGGATTTCTCTTGTAAAATTTGTCTTAGAAAATCTTTCTGAAGGATATCTTTTTATTCCCTTTTGTTCGCTGCCCTCCATAAGGGCACTTGGCCTTTGGTTCACTACCCTCCGCAAGGTCACTTGGCCTTTGGGCTTTGGGGGACTCCTTTGAACCTTCCGATTGAACCAACTTTGGTTCAACGGTTCAACAGTTCAATCTTTTGTTCCACTCATTCAATTGACAGCTTGAACCAACCAATTTGAACCAATCTCGTTGAGCCTTTGAACCTTTGAAACTTTTTGGTTCAAGGTTCAATGGTTCAACGGTTCAATCTTTCTTCTTTTCATTAAGTCTTTTGAAGCCATTGAACTTGCCGAAGCGATTGAACTTTGAACTTTTGCCAAAGCGCTTAACTCTTTAAGCTTGCCAATGTCATTGATCCTTTAAACCCATTGAACCTTTGAACCTGTTGGGAGCGGGGTTCAATGGTTCAATCCTTTGTTTGAAGCTTGCCGAGGGACCTTTTGGTTGAACTTGGGCATTGAACCAACCTTGAAATTGCCTAAGTGTTGGAAACTTATTCCTTTGTGAGAGCTTGCCTGTTGAGGTTGTTGGGCCTGTTGAACCTGCGAGTCCCTTAGCTGAAAAAGCTTGAATGATAAATAATTTGAATACTCATAACAATTTTTGAGAAGGGAAGAGAGAATTTTGGCCTGCAAGACCAAAATAGTTCATATGTTGTCCCAACAAAAAGAGTGACAGATTTTGGGAACAACACAATTTACAATTTATTTACTTATATTTATATTTCAAAATTTAACATTCATTTTATTTCATAAATAATATAATAAAAATAAATATTGTAATATTAACTCATGACCCCATGGATGGCCCACGGATGAATCATTTATTTATTTAAGTAAATATTGGTTTTATGTATATGTTTTGGTTTTTTTATTATAAAATAATAGGAACACTATATGTTTATTGTATTATGTATGTATTCTTGGTAATATGTACATATTTTTTATAATGTGTATATGTTCCTCTTAAAGCATATGTGTTATTAGAAATATATATACATTATGAGGAATGTATATGTATTTTTAAATTCGGTGGTTTTGAGTTTGAATTCAAATAATCCATACATATTATTTGAATAACACATACATGTTATATGAATAATACACATACCCCAACTCCATACACATACCCAAAATTGATTCAAGACCCCATGAAATGACCCGCTCAATAAAAAAGTCATGTTTTTTTTGAAAGCACTCTCCACTTGATTTAAAAAATCTTTCTTTTTTCTATCACATTTCTAAATTATTTCCATTAATATATTATTCCCTTAATTAAACATATGTTTTTACACTAATCAAGATCAAGATACATTAATTAAACATATGTTTTTACACTTAAATTAACTTTAAAACTTTATTTGAGCATAATTTTGCATGTATCAAAAATGGGACAATGCCATTGGAAGAGAGGATAATGACATATGAAGGTAACATTTGTATTTTAAGAATAATTTTAATATAAATTATATTTATATATATAGAGTTGTTTTAAAATTTAAAATTTTATTATTTGTTATTAAAAAAATATTTATATTATAATATTTTAATTCATGAAAATAAAATAAATAAATATATATATATATATATATATATATATATATATATATATATATATATAATTTATATTTAAATAATATATATGTTAGATATATATTTTAAGATTTAAATAATATTTTTTAAATTTTTATATGTAATAAAATGGTAAATAAATTAAAAACTTTTGGTAATTATTTAATATATTACAAAGGGGATTAATTATTTGTGTAATTTTTTATCTCATGAAAAAATAAAACATGCATGCCTCTTTTTTCATTATTTTCTATATTTAAAGTCAAAAAGGAAAAAATAAAGTTGTGCAAGAAATAATCTTAAAAATTTATAACTTAGAATTCATTATATAAAATAATATCTATAAAATTATCTCATGCGAATAATTATAAAATTTAAGAGATAATCACATTTTATACATATTAAATTATTTTTATAATAATGAGATGTGGTTGAATTGGTTAAAGTGATTTGATAGTGTCCAACATTACTTATATTCAAATCTCGATGACATATTAGGTCGATTGTAATCGATAGAGATGTTTACAGGGTTCGTGGTGGCCGTGGTGATGTTTGTAGGGCCTTTCATATCTGTTGTGATGGTTGTAAGGGAAATTTGGACCTCCCATTTATATCCAAGACAAGTGCATAGTTCCAGTCACAAGTGTTTATGTTCATAGCCCTAGGTTCTAAAAAAGTGTTTACCAATAGTTAGCCCGATGGTGTAAGGAATTATGAAAGAGATGTATTTTTTCACCAATTTTGGGTATTCTATTAAACCTGGGTTTGAATCCCCACAAGTCTTTGCATATTCTCTGCAAGTGGTATGACAGTTTAATGTATCTAAAATTAGGTACCACCCCCATTGTTATAGCTTCATTTGTGCAGGTTGTAACTATCATACTAAAGAGTGTAAATTATTTTAGAAATGATGTAATTTTTTGTTTTGGTAAAGCATGGTTTTATAACTTGAAAAAGATTGTATATCAATATTTTTACCTCACTCGAACTTCATTATCATAACCCTATATAACCTTTTGTGCCTAAAGCGTTGAGCAAAAATACTCTAATATTCATTTTAATAATCCTTCCAAAACATATTTTTCTTAATCAGTGATCCCTTAGATTTTTTTTTTTTTTTTTTTTTATACTTCAAAGATAGGATCCCATTGTGGTTATATTTTCTTCTAAGGTTCCCAGTATGGTGTTTTCATATGTTCTTAATGAGTGAAAGCAATAAGATAGATTCCATATCTCAGTTTATTTCCCTACAAGTTGGATACCCCTTTGTAATGGATGCAGATCATTTAAATCCAAAAATTACACTAAAAATAAGTCATGTGTGCGATGTAATCCCTCTAGTGTATGATATCCCCTAAAATACCTTGTCATTTCACTTCATCATCACCACCCAATGCACTTTGAAATCTTTCACCATTTGCATGTTATGTATGGCCTTACCCTTTCTTCTATGGGTATGAGTATGGTGTTTATGTATGTTTTTAACTCTTTTGTAATTTCACTAGGTGTCAATATATTGGCAGTATTGATGAATATAAGCTACAAGATAGAATTTAGAACCTCAATTTCTCATCCCCACATCAATGTCATTGTAGCATTGATTTGAGTCACACATTTGGTGTGGATACCTGTCATAATTAAATTAGTATCATGATGTCATTGTCCACTCTTGACAATAAAAAATGTCTAATCAAAGGTCTTGTGACCCTGCATGTTGTACACCCTTTTTTAATGGGTGTAAGTCATGTAAATCCAACAATTGTCTTAAATATCGGTCTAGTGTAAGATATCATTTTCCCTTACCATCACCACTTGACTCCCTATGATCTATTTCCACTCTTAACAATAAAAGTAGTCAATAAAAGATGTCATTACATTACAAGCTACATATTCATTTGCAATGGGCGATGGTAACGTAAATCTAAAAACTATCCTAAATCTAGGTATGTTGTTTTATATTGGCCCTTTGTTATACGATATCATCATAAATAACTTTCCATTTCCCCTCACCATCCTTGATTGTCTCACCTTTAAATATTTCCCTAGTTTCATGTTCTAGAAGATACACATGTAAAGTTTTGTTACATGGCAAATCTGTCTATGTAATTTAGAGATTCTATCAAACTATCTCAATTACCCAATAAATTCCTGAAACATGTGTCACCTAAATGAAAACATGGGTTGAATATCCAACGGCTCCTCTAGAAATGTAGAGAATGCACCACGTGTCAATTTAGAAGAGTTTAAAACTTTTAGACAAAAATTATGTCTACTTAAACTATTTAAAAACTAATTAGACGACTCTAAAACCAATTAGATGAAAAATAGAAAAGGCTCTTTTAATGTAACCACTAGTGCTGATAATTTTTGCTTGTTCATTGGACTTAGGAACCAATCCACACTAGTCTCTACATACTCTTTACAAGCACTTTATTGCTTTGATGTATCTAAAATTAGGTACCATCTTGATGGTTATTGCTTTGCTTGTGGAGATTGAAATTATCATATTGAAGAACATAAGTTACACCGAAAGGGATGCAAGTTTCTATTTTGGAAAGATAGTTTGTTTAAAGTGAAAGAGTTTAAATCGATAGTTGTACCTCACTTGATAACCATGACTGTTGACCCTATCTCACCTTTTGTGCACGAAGTGTGTGTGTGTAATGTTAATTATTATATAATATATATTGTAATATTTTTGTACATTAAATATTAATTATATAGTATATATGAATATTATATTATAAAAAATATATAATTATTATATGATAACATTTTTTTTATATTAAAACATTGACAATTTAATAATTCTCTATAAATTTATGACAAATTTAGATTTTCTTCTAAAACACTTTTATCATTTATTACTAATTATAAAATATTATTTATTACAAAATAAATCTAATTACATTTAGATATTCTTCTAAAAAATTACATCCCTTCCAACATTCCTTGCACCATTAAAACAATTACTAGTTCTAATTAATTTCTGAATCTAAACTCCTTAATAGAGTGAGGAGGCTTAAAATCCTCTTAGCATTTTGTATGTGACATATTCTCTTTGAAAAACATGAAGTGTACAATAGTGATCATGTAATACAACGAGTATGAGAAATGGTGAAGTGGTGGAGAAGGACAAGGCCATATGAAACATGCAAACAGTGAAATATTTCAAAGTGAGTTAAGGGATGATGATGAGGAGAAATGACAATGTATTTCAATTGATATCATATACCACAAGCCCTATATTACACACTAAACTAAAATTTAGGGCAATAGATAGACTTTTGTATTTCCAACAGAACCTCTAGAGACTTTAACCACAGACCTCTCGAATCTATTCAACAAGCATTAATATTTGATTTGATAGCCATTATACTTTAACGTTGGTAGACCAACTATCACACACTCAATTGACCAACTGTATTGATGTGAACAACATCTCAAAAATGTACAAACAAATCCTTAGTCTATTCTTGACAATAAAACATCTGTAACATAATAATTAGATTTTTTTTTTATCAAATAAAATATAAACTAATTAATATGAATGATAAAATCTCTTATCACATCATCCTTTAAACTATAAATAAAAAAACCAAAAAAAAGAGAAGAGATTGCTCACCCAAATTAAACCGAGTGGAATGATAACTGCAATAAAATCAAGTGGATTATCTACCATATTAGATGTTTAAGTATCAACTAAAATTTTAATAATTTATATTTTTAAATAATATTAAACATTTTTTATAAATTATATGAACAATATCATATGACATTTTATGATCAGAATTAAATAAGATTTTTAAAAGAAAATCTACACCTTAATAATTAAATTTAAATCTACACCCAAAAAAAATCCATATAATTTTTTCCATAATCATCATAAATTTGAAATAAATTATTATAACTAAAACAAAACATAATTCAGGTGGAATGAAAACTGCAATTTAGTTTATATAAAATTAATTAAGAATATTATTTAATGAATAAAAATATTTTTGTATTATTCTTAATTTAATTTAATTTTACTTTATGTTATTTAATTTGATTGTTAAAATTTTGTTGTAATATCTCTCTTTTTTTTAAAAAGAAATTTAAAGTTACATAGATATTGTCATATTTATTTATTTTTAGATTATATATATTAAATTATAAATAATGAGTAAGTGTACATCTAAGTACGAGTACTCTTTCGGTTAAATAGTCATAGATAGAGATTAATATCTTGATGAAGGTCGTTGACAAAAAGAAGCTCCAAGATCCAAAAAATGGATCTAAAAGAACATGCATACAAGTCACTGAAGAAAACTTGATCACCATGCTAAATCTAGTAGAAATCAAGAAGAATATAGTAAGTCTACATGGTATAAGCCTGATTTTTAAATTTATGGGAGCATAATTAACCATGGAAGAGTTGCATGCATGGACCATAAGAAACTAGAAGACAAACTGAGAGTATGAACTAAAAAAATGTGCTAAAGGATACTTCATAAGAATATTTTCCATTGAATTGGACAGAGAAAAAGTGTTTTGGAGGAGGGCCTTACTTTGTTATAAATATGGGATTATTCATGAATCACTGACATACAACCTTCGATCCAATAAAGGAACTTCCAAATATGACACCTGTTTGGATTTGAATGTACACTTAACTACAAGAATTTTGGTCTAGATATGTCTTCAAAATCATTGCTAATATTATTGGTAAAAAAATTGACATATAAAAACCATATCATGGTAAAGGCGTATCTAGTTATGATAAAATATGTGTGGAGCTAAATCTCCCACAATGACATATAAAAACCATATCATGGCAAAGACCTATCTTGCTATGATAGAATATGTGTGGAGCTAGATCTCCCACAAACCCTTCCAAACAACACCACACTAAATGCATGAGAAATGGAGTGGGTGTAATATTTAGACTATGAGAGTATCCCATTCCGCTATAGACGCTGCCATGAATATGGACACCTCATCAAAGAATTCCCAACATTAAAGAATAACAATACCATTAAGAAAGTACCTAAAACAATAGAAAATGATTCAGAGGGATCTTCAATTTGAAAATAAACCATACTATAATGAATGAGAATAAAATAGTTAAAAAATATGTACTAAAAGAAAGCAAAGAAGTCATTAATGAAAAATCCACCTCAATGGAAGGAATATAATTTATTCCATAAACTCAGCCCTAAGATAAAAAAAACAACATATAGATGGAAGACATCATAGATAATTACAATTTTAAAGAGGATTTGTAAAATCCACTCAAAGAACAAAGCCCATGAAACTTGACTCAACGAAGGACAAAAGGTCTTCAAGGTAAGCAAATAAAAGGAAAAATCATAACAAAGACCTGAAACACAAAGGAAAATTAGACATGCTTGGACAAGGAAGATAAGACATTCAAAGATGGATGAGGGTAACATGAGAATCATGCAAACTTTAAATTTTAAGGAAACTTAAGAAAGAGGAGAGAGACCCAATAAAAAATAAAAAAAGGTATGAGGAAGAAATGAAAGTTATTAAAGCAACGATTCAAATTTAATTAGATACCTTTCTACGAGCACCAAGTAAAATAATATTATTTGATACAGATTATTTCTTGGGAAATAAGGGATCTCAATGCCCCCTTTAAGAGCAAAACATTGAAACAACTAATTCTCCAACATAAACAAGATGTAGTGATGCTTTAAGAAACTAAACTAAAAAAATCTATGGAAACACAATGAGAATCTTTCAATTGTCAAAGAAGAGAAATGGTATGGAATGATGTTATAAATATGATAGGAGGCATGGCTTTCATATTGGATCTAAACTCAATTAATCTTGAAATCATTCAAGTCTATTATCAATATCTTATTTGCAAATATCTTTCTTTGAAGACAAGAATCAACAATATATTGCCATGAAAAAATCTTAAATTCAAATTACAAAATATTTAATTGATTGAAGGTGTATACCTATAAATTTGAATTAATAAAAAAAATGTTTTGTTCATCTAAACATTTTTTGAAAGAATACCTATTATCACAATTACAAATTAAATTTATTAAATTGCGTTGATTGGTCAAAGTAATATATTATGAAGAAAAAGCTGGTACAAATTTACTACACGTAAGCAAGAGATCCCAAATTTGATAATTGATTCTTTAGGAGGATATTATTTCTCTTTTTAGAATTGAATTTATAGCTCGAGTTTCTTAAAACTGAACTTATGACTTATTTTTTCTAATATAAATATTTTTATTATTTTTTTGTTATTTATTTTGGGTTGAAATAAAATTTTAATAAATAAATAAATTTATTTGAGTTTAAACAATTATTGGGAGTATTGGACTTATTTTAAAAGATCACCTATAAACGACCATGTCTAGTCAATATCGAAGGTGTAATTGAGATTGTGATTTTTATAACGTTTGTTGAGTCCAACAAAAAAGTGAACAACACACCACGTTTGTGAACAATCATATTTATGATCTTTTAAAGTTGTTATGTTTTTTTTTTTTTTTAAAAATATTATTATAAGTGGAAGATTTTATATTTTGATTATTATTTTTATTAAAGTTAAATTTTTATTTAAAAGAATTAATTTATATATATGTTAAAAAAATGCATCTCTAAATTATAATTATGTCGAAATATGTTTTACAATGATATTTTAAATGATGGTGGTGAATTACTTTTAATTTTAAATTTGATATTTATTGAATTATTATTTAAAAAAAAATTTATTAACAAAACTCAACTAATATTATTATATCAATTTTTTATTAAAAATATAATTTTATAAATATATAATATTGCAAGTTAAATCCAATGACATCAATATATCATATTAACTTTTTTTTAAAAATATAATTAAAATATAAATGGAAAATATTACAAGTCAAGAACTTAAAAGTACATATTTTTTAATTTCCATCTACTTTCCATCATCACACACTAATTTTTTTTCTTTGAAATGTTAAGGTTATAAATTTATAAGATTATATCATTCTAATTATCCATAATACCATATTTCATACGAATTTGCTTTATGTTGTACCAAGTAATAACAAGCAAGATTAATTATAACTCAAACCAAATTGATTATAAACTCAAGTCCACAACGAAATGACAAAAAACTCAAATCCAATCACCCCTTCGCTTCGAAAACGAAAGCGATATCAAGACCCTATTTCCATGATTCGACCATCAACCATAGGCAACAATAATCCCAAACCCAGCCACCTCTCCACATTCGAGTGATTGATTTAAAATTCCCTTTGTTGCATGCCATAGTTGGCTAGAAAATCTGCCACGATATTTGTTTCTCTAAATATATGGCCTATATAGCACTCATCTAGCTTGTTAAACCAATATAAAACATTTTGGATATATAAATTTAAAATCTAAGAGTCCGCCTTACCTTTTAAAATCATTTGGATGATAATTGGAGAATCCCTTTTCATTATAACGTTTTTGAGACCATTATTGATTGCCAGCGTAATATCGAAGAGTAAAGCTTGAATTTCGGCTAGATTGTTAGTCCCATCTGAAAGACGATAAGACCCAACCTTAATGAAACTTCCATTCTCATCCCACAACACACACCCTACTCTCGAAAGACCCAAATTGCCTTTTGAAGCACCGTCAAAATTCAATTTGCAAAAACCAATAAAAATATTTTCTGTAACATTAATACACAATAATTTTTTTAAAATTTTAAATTCCATAAACTATTTCATCTCATAAATATTATTCAAATCTTTTGTTTTCACAATAACAAATAAAAAAAGAAATATCTATTTCAAACTTATTAATTGCTCTCATTCAAAGGTGACGCTGAGAAGTCTTGATTTATATAGATTTGGAAACAAATATATTTCTAATCTTGGAGAGGCAAATATTTATTTCTAAAATATTTCTAATTTTGGAGAGGCAAATATTTATTTGCTAAGTTATTAATTGTTGTCTCATTCCATTCAAGGGGGGAGGCTGAGAAGTCTTCAATCATACAGATTTTAAAACAAATTTATTTCAATCCTTTTTCCTGACAACGCTTTCATTAAATGACTTTTAAATATTTTAATTTTGTTTGGTTACCTATTAACATCAAGGACCATTTCTATTCATTATCAAGGTGTATTTGAGATTGTGATGTTGATTCCAAGAAAATAGTGATAGTGGAAGGTTTTATATTTGATTATTATTTTTATTAAAATCATTTTTTTAAAATTTAATTTATATATATGTGAATAAAATGTATTTTGAAATTATTATTATGTTGAAAAATATTTTAATTTTGATGATGGTGAGTTTATTAATAGTGATTATGTTTACTTTTAATTCTAATCTTAAATTTGATATTTATTGAATTATTATTTTAGAATTAAAAAAAAAAAAAAAATCGACTAATATTATTATATCATATTAATTTTTATTAAAAATATAATTTTATAAATATAAACTATTACAAATTAAATCTACTGATATTATTATATCATATTAACATTTATTAATAATATAATTAAATTATAAATGAACATTATTACAAATCAAGAATTTAAAATTACATATTTTTAAATTTCAATCTACCCTTCACCATCACACACTAATTTTCTTTCTTTGAAATGTGAATATTATACTATTTTGATTATCCATAATAATAAATTCCATATGAATTTGTTATATTTTATACTAAGTCTAACCAAAAAAATTATTTTTTGAATTATACAATAAAAGTGGCTATTTTTATTTAAGTTTCAATTATGATGTGTGCTTTCAAAGAATCACTTATATTTCTATCTAAGAATCCAAAGTTAATGAAATCGAAAACTAACAAGACAAATAAAATTATCAATAGGCCAAGATTCTGAACAATAGCTTGTATTGATTCATATTGAATGAATTGAAATTATTACAAACCCAAACCATGCTTAAATAAGCCTCAACTCATAAATTAGAGTTTACATGCAAAATTTAAAAAAAAAAAAAAAAAAAAAAATCTAAAAAAAAATGTCAATTTTTAAAAACTCATAAAATACCTGAAAAATCTCTCAAAATATCCTAAACACTATAATTAAAATATGAGATGAAACTCAACTGAATTTGATGTCTGGTTCTAAAAATATGAAGAACCCCAAAACATAATTAAATCATAATTTTAGACCCATATCACGTATGGCCTTCAAAAAATATCAAAAACATTACTAGAATAATAAAGTATCCTAAGACAATGACAAATTTTTTGATACGGTCATTTTGGTGCATGGAAGAGCTCAAATGGAGCTATGGGTCAAAAGTTATGGCCTCCGAAAGGTTGGCCTATTTTTTCTACATCATTCTCCTTTGGTTGAAAACAACTCAGCTATTGCGAGTTGTCTTAATTATAATGCTGTCATTTTTCTTTGTCAATATTCTTCATCTCCCATTCTGTAATCCAAGTGTTGTCTTCTTATTGCAATCCTTCCCATTGCACGAAATACCTATTATAATTCCCTTACCTTGTGCTCACTGTCTTCATATCTAAAACTTGCACTATTTTTTCCTTCTTCTTTAGACCCTAATGCTCTCAATTTACTTCTTCATTTTTGTTATCTTCACCATCTTCTCCATGAAATTCATATAAATTTGAAACATTAAATACTAGAAATATATCAAAATTCTGTGGTAAACTCACTTCATAGGTATTATCATTTATTTTTTTCACAATTTTGCATAGTTCAATTTTTCTGTACTTCAACTTATTGTATGTGCCTTTCAAAATTTTTTATTTCCTCAAGTAGACCATTACGAACTTTCCCTCAAATACCTTGGATCTTCTTCTGGCATCTGTTGCTTTATATTTCTCATTACTTCCCTGTAACTTTCTTCTTACTCCTTGTAACTGCTACATATGCCCTACAAATAATTCTACATCATCACTAATTTGATATACAATTAGTAATTGTATCAAGTCTAAAATACCCATAAAATTTCTCTCATAAATAATTTTAAATAGTGACTTTCCTATTGATCTATTCACTGAACTATTATATGCAAAATCAGGTTGTGGTAAAGCCAAGTCTCATTGCTTGGGCTTCTCTCCCACTATGCATCTCAATAAATTTTCTAAGATCCTATTCAAAAAATTTATTTTTTCATTTGTTTGTAGCTGATATGCACTATTGAATTGTAGCTTAGTACCCATCTTCTTCCACAAAGTCCTCAAAAAATAACTTAAAATTTTCGTGTCCCTATTTAAAGTAATAGTTTTTGGAACACTATGCAATCTCACAATATCAATAAAAAATAATTTTACAACTCTAATGGCATCATTGGTATTCTTACATGCAATGAAATAAATCATTTTAGAAAATATGTCTACAACAATAAAAATTGACTCATTATCTCTCTGTGTGTTTGGTAATCCCAACACAAATTCCATACTCAAATTTGTCCATGGTCCTATTGAAACTGGTAATGGCATATATAATCCAATATTTTATGCATGCCTTATATCCACTTGACATATTCTGCACCTTGAAACATACCTTGTCACATCACTTTTTATCTTTGGTCAAAAATACTTTTCCTTCACCAAAGTTATTATCTTCATCTTAATAAAATGTCTAGCCAAACCACCACTATGTAATTCTCTTATTATATTGTCTCATATAGACCCAACTAGAATGCATAATTGTTTCCTTTTAAAGAGATAACCTTTCTATATAAGTAACTCATCATGGATAACATCTGTCCCACCTGTTAATGGATTTTTGCACTTGTCAACTACCTTGCTAAAATATGGATCAATATCATATAATTCTTTGATAGCTTCAACTTTAACTACTTCACTCACCATAGTAGTTAATAATGCTACCCTCCTGCTCAATGCATCAACTACCTGATTCTAATTTTTTGATTTATGTTTCAACACAAAAGTATACCTCTGCAAGAAAGAAACTCACTTTGTATACCTACTATTTAACTTCTTTTGTGTATTCACATATTTCAAAGCTTTATGATATGCAAATAGTATAAACTCCTTAGGCACCAATTAATGCCTCCAATGTTTTATTGTCTATATAATTACGTAAAGTTCAAAATCATAAGCAGAATAATTTTTTCTTATCTCATTCAATTTTTCAATGAAATATGCTAGTGACTTTCCTTCTTGACTCAACATAACACCAATTTTCACAAATGGAGCATCACAATCAACCTCAAACACTTTGTTAAAATTTAGTAATGCTAAAATTGGTCTTTATATAATCTTCTTCTTAAAAAATTCAAAGCTCTTTGTAGCCACTTTAGTCCATACAAATTTCTTTCCTCTCATGCAATCTGTTATTAGTGCCACAATACTACTAAATTTTTTAATAATTTTCTGTAAAGAATTGTTAAACCATAGAAACTTCTTACCTCTGTAATGCTTCTTGGAACAGGCACTCAATAATCAACTTTATCTTTTATTCATCCATTTTCACACCATCTTATGAAATTATAAATCCTGAAAATACCAAACTATTCTGCATAAATCTGCACTTCTTTAAATTTGCATACTTCTCTTTTCTTAACAAATTCATTACCATTCTCAAATGTTGTAAGTGTTCTTTTTTAGTCTTACTAAATAACAAAATATCATCAAAATTATCAACCACAAACTTACCAATATATTTTTGTAGCACTGTATTCATCACCCTCATAAATGTGCTAGGTGCATTAGATAAACTAAATGGCATCACCATCCACTCATATAAACCATCCCTACTCTTGAATGCAGTTTTCCACTCATCTCTTTCACAAATTTGAATATGATAATAAACACTCCTTAGATCAATCTTGGTAAAATATTTTGCTCCTGTAAGCACATTCATCATATCATCTAAACGAGGTATAAAAAACTTATACTTTATTATAATTTTTTTAATTACTCTACTATCTATACACATTCTCTATCCTTAATCCTTTTTTCGAGTTAGCAATTCTGGTGTTACACATGGAATCATACTCTCCCTTATCACCTTCTTCCTTAACATTTCAATAACATATTTATTTAATTCTACATGTTCTATTGGACTCATCCTATAAGTTGCTTGATTACGTAGAGCTGATATTGGAATCATATCAACGTGATGTTGTATATCTCTATCGATTGTAAACTATCTGGTAACTCATCAGGCATAACATCTACATATTATTTCAACATTTTGGCTACTTTTATTGGTATTGACATCATTTTTGTTTCTTCATTCTTTACTACTAATGCATAACAACAACCTGCTACCTTCATATCTTGGATAAATTCTTTAGTAGAGAGCATGCTTTCTATCTTCTCTTCATCTTTAATAGGTAACAAAACTACCTTTGTACCACCTTTCCAAAAAGTGTATGTGTTCTTTACTCTATCATGAACTACTTTCTTGTAAAATTGCCATGGTCTCTCAAATAACACATGACATGGATTCATTGGAATAACATCACACCATATTTCATCATTATAAGTTTTTTCTATAAAAAAATTGAATAAGCACCTTTTATCTACTATAACCTCATTCTTTTTCTTAAACCATGAAATTCGATAAGGGTTAGGATGTTTTTCACATTGCAGATTTAGTTTCTTAATCATTTCTTTAGAAACCATATTTTTACAACTACCACCATCTATAATTACTTTGCATACCTTTCCACCCAAAGTATATCTTGCTCAAAAAATATTTATTCGTAGCCATGCATCCCACCTTATTTATTCTGCACTTGATTCTTCCTTAGAGCAATCATGGTTCTTCTCATTATGAGATTCTCTCCAACATCAGTTGGTGCAACTTTAGTATTCTACTCTTTTATTTAAGCTTCAAATAGATTTACTCTTGGGTGATCTTCTTGCCTCCTTTCTTGATCTTGATAGTGTGGACACTCAAATGCTCTGTGCCCTTCTTCTCCACATCTATAATAGAAATAAGATATACACTGATTTGAAAACCATCATCTAGCACCACATAACCTTATTCTCTCTGAAATCTTCTTCTTCATTGGTATTGAAACCCTTGCTTATTATCATCTTGCCTTTCTGTACCATGTGATTATTCACCTTCATAGGCATTAACCCACCTCTTATGATATTAAACCCATTCATCCATTTATTAAAGGGGATCCACCTATTTTTAGACCAATAGATGTCCTAAAATTTTGTCTATTTTATTTTTCTTCTGCCTCTAAAGTTAATTGATAGGCCTCCTCCATGTTAAGTATTATATGCATGCTTAAGTCATCTTGAATAAATTTTTTCAAACCATTTACATACCTTGTAGATATTTGCTTTTCTATTTCATCATGCTCCACTCATATGGAATGCTTATAAAATTTATCTGTATACTCTTCTGGTGTTCACCTTTCTTTTCTTTACTTTTTGTTCTTCTCAAAAGTGTTTAGGCGTCTACACTTTGTACCTACCTTCTATGAGATTTTCCATCCCATTGACCTACTTTTGTGGTCACTTGTTAGACATTAATATATTTATCTTATCTTATCTTGTATACTGTGATCTTTTTGCCTCAAATTTTGAAATATTTTGTATAGAATTTGTGCATAATCCACAGGGAGAAATTTATCTCTCAGCTTCTTCTCTATATTTTTTCATAAATTAATCTTATCTTTACCTTTTCTCTATCTCTCTTTCTATAGGTGATCACCAAATCATTAAACGACCTTTCAATTTCGTGCATTCAAACTTTACCTTTTTGTCTTCTCTCATAGTCTTCCACTTAGAAAACTTTTGCATGCTATTCATTCAGTCTATCAATTCCTTTGGTTTTAAACTGCCTCCATAATTTAGAACATCAACCTTTATTCCTTCATTTCTTCCTTCTAAAGCTTGAGCCATCTTTTCTTCCATCAATGGTGGCTACTCTTATTTTTTTTCTTGCTAAATTTCTTCATCATGATCTATGTCTTCCTCACCACCACCTTGTCTCCTTACTTGATTGGTGATAAACTTGGTTAATTATTAAACTTGCATCTTTAGCTCTTGTATATTATGGTTCATATGTGTAACACCTTCTCTTACTCTCACCATTATTTACTTTTCCAAGATTCAAACTTGCTTTGATACCAGAGAATGAAACTAAAAACTAACAAAATAATTAAAATTACCAATAGGCCAAGATTCTAAACAATAACTTATATTGATTTGTATTGAATGAATTGAAATAATTACAAACCCAAACCATGTTTAAATAATGCTCAACTCATAAATTATAGTTTACATGCAAAATTTGAAAAAAATTAAAATCTAAAAAAAATGCCTATTTTTAAAAACTTTTAAAATACCTCAAAAATTTTCAAAAATATCTTAAATACTATAATTAGACTATGGGATGAAATTTAATTGAAGTTGATGTCTGGTTCTAAAAATATATAATTTCTAAAAATAGAAAAAACTCAAAAAAATGATTAAATCATAATTTTGAACCCTTAGACGATCATGTATAGCGTCTAAAAAATATCAAAAATATTGATAAGCTGGTAGAACATCGTAAAACAACAACAACCTTTTTGATATTATCATTTTGGCATGTGGAAGAGCTCAAATGGAACTATAGGTCAAAAATTATGGCCTCCAGAAGGTTGGCCTATTTTTTATGCATTAAAAGTATTATTTTAATGGCATTATAGCTAGGATTTCCAAATATATTAAATAATACTTATAAAAATACGTTCATTTTGAAGCACAAAAAATTATCATTTTGATATATTAATAATTATGTTTTTATTGTCGAGATGGTGACCTCATTACTCTGATCTATGTTATCTTAGACTGTGATGAAAATGGCAAAAAGAGAGAAGGAAGGCACATGGGGGAAGGAGGGTGCGAAGGGGGAGAGCACATGTCTTAGCTACATGGTAGCATTGGGAGTGCAACAGTTGGCCCAGGGAGTGCAACAGTCGGCCCAGAGCTTGAGGAGTGCTAGAATGGTTTTCCCCCCACTATTTTCAGGTCCATGTGATGCTGAAGAGCCAACTGGCATGAGACTTTCCAAGGTCAATGGATGCCTGGAAAGATGCAAGGAGAGGGCCAAATTGGTCATACCTATGGACATGATTGCTGAGGATATCGAATATTATACAAATCATTCTATGTATTACAAGTTTTTGGGGCTCAGGACTTCATTCCAGTTCTTGGAAGCATGGGCTCAGAGGACATGGGCTCCAGAAGGAGAAATGGATATCACAATGTTAGCCAATAGTTATTTTATGGTCACTTTTACCTGCTTGACTGACTATAATAGAGTCTTTGCTAGAGTTCCATACTTTCACAATCAGGTGGGGCTATTTATCAAGCCGTGGCATGCTAGTTTTATACCTTCAGAGGAATTGCCAAATCGTGTTCTAGTGTGGGTGTGACTACCTCACTTTTCGATGGAATGCTGTAGTGAAGATACCCTGTAATTACTTGCGTCCCTCTTGGGAAGGCCAGTCAATTCATCAATGTCAATCCTTGGGAAAAAGGTAATGACTTATGCCCGCATTTGTGTTGAAATTGATCTTAGTAAGCCAATACTTTATGCTGTTGAAATGAGTGTGGGACCCTTTTCCTGGGTACAAAAATTGGATTATGAAACTCTTCCCTTTCATTGTCGTCTTTGCCATGCTTATGGTCACTTGCAATGATGGACACCTCCTTCTTTAATCTTTGATGGCTTTGTTTACAAAAAACCCATGACAGTAGGTAAGGGCCGAATGGCTACGAGTTTTCTGTAAACAAATCCGTCAAAGATTAAAGAAGAAGGAGGCATCTACTGACGATAAAAGATTGGTATCAGAGCCATTGTTAGCTATTGTGAAGGATCTATTGATTTGTAAGAATTTCTAGCTTCAACTTTTAGAGTTCTCTGCTTTGTAAAATTCTTTGGGAAAGTTTATTGCATCGAGTTTTTGGTCATTTTAAAATTATCATAGGCCCTTTTTATCTCTGCATCCACTGTTTCCCTTATCAAAATTTTCTCGCTTCCCAAATCTCAAATCTCTCTGCTATGGAATTTGGAAAAGCTCATACAACCTCCACTATAGAAATCATGAATGAATCTGAATTAGAAGGAACCTATGAACTCCCTTCTTTCATTCCTGAACATATATCTGACTGTCCAGATATTGAAATTATAGAAGAAAACCTAGAAAAAGAAAATAGCCTGTATAAACCTCCGGCTATAAAAGCTTCACATGTATATAAGAAATCTGAACTCTTAAAATCTAAGTTTGTCTATAATTCTACATATATGTCTTTTGTCAAGCCCTGAATCAAATTTGTCGAGTTAACCCTTAGTTATAATCCCGAAAAGAGTTTTCAAATAAATTTGCTATCTTTGTTACCTGAACCAGAGATCAATTATATCAGGTCACATGAAGATGTGAAATTTGTACATTTTGGACTTATCAGAATTCATATAACTCCTTTGATTCTTGGAAATATAAAGCCTATTATATATCTTGCTTTGTGTGGTTGTCGTCAAGTCAGTTTTAAGCATTCTTGTCAAATATCCAGTCTTGATCGCTTGAACGATGAAGTTATTTGTTTTGAGTTTTGTCCTAATCTCTCTGTCGCAGTCTGTGACAAGGGATGTAAAGAAGTCAAAAATGGATCTTTAGATTGTTGGGGATTATTCACCTCCCTATTTGGTGTTGATATGTTTGGTGAATTTAAGTATGCTTCTATTAATATTTCTATTGTCTATAGCATGACAAATACTAATCATCCAAAGATCTTAGAAAATCTACCTTATGCTAGAAGACTTAGTGGTACTGTCCAACTCCAGAAAGGTCATATAGAGTCAGTAGAAATTTCTTCTGATTGGAAACTTGACTGGTTGAAATATGTTTCTCCCAGAATGAAAGGTCAAGCCACAGTACATAAAAGTGATGGCAGAACTGTAAATATTCTTCCTAGATCTTTGTCTGTAAATTCCTCAAATCTTTCTCCCTCCATACCATCAACCTCAACTTCCCACAGAACTGTCAAAATAGGTCATATTCTGATAGAAGATGAAGAAATTAATCAAGGAAGTTATCCAAAGGATCAATTACCCTGCACAATGATGAATCTTCCTAGAGAAGA
This sequence comes from Torreya grandis, assembly GCA_037957365.1. NCBI lineage: Eukaryota > Viridiplantae > Streptophyta > Pinopsida > Cupressales > Taxaceae > Torreya > Torreya grandis. Next base: position 697,036 of record JARHVA010000498.1, on the reverse strand, counting down.
TAGTCTGGAATTCTACACAGAGAACAAAGTTACTCTGTATAAAGGTGGACGATGGCCACCTCATAAAGGAGTATATAAGCAGCCAGCAGGAACTGTACAATATTTTTCAGCTGCTTATCAAGGAGATGTTCAACCATCAAATGAGTTCAAATAAAGAAATTATACATCAAGGATCAACTCCCATTTCATAGATAATTTTGATGATCTCTATCTAGATGTTCTATATATTAAGGATAATATAGAGAAGATACAGAAACAAGTGTCTTCTATTGATTCTAAACTAGATGCTTTAGATGATAGTTTAGATTGGCTTTCTAAACAGGATCAGCAAGCAGAATCCTCTGACAAAAAGCTCATTTGTCCAATTTCTTTTGTCTCTAATTTCAAAGCTTGTAAAAATCAGTCCAATACCACCTTTATGTAAAGGCCACATGTCCAATTACAGCCCTGGTATCTTAATATTGATGATCTCCTTAATCCATTGAATGAAATTACTGCATGGTGAAATTCTATGAGAGTCATCACTATTAATGCACATTTAGATCCAGCTGGAACTACTTGTTTTGCCTCCAAGTTCTTTTGGGGTATAATTAACCAGTTGTGGAATACTATGTCTGAAGCCAAATGGTTTGAGCATGTACATAATCAGCCTGATCCATTAGCCACATTATTTAATTTGTTGATTAATGAGTTTGCACCTCCAGTTGATAATAGAGAACTAGAATCCAAAAAGTGGCTTCTCAAGATGGAGCTATGTGATTTAAAATAGTTTGATGCCTTTGCCAAATAATTCAGAGAATTGGCATATGAAAGCAAGAGTTTTTCATCCACTGAGATTAAGATCAAGTTTTTGCATGCCTTGCCATATAACCTTATTGATAGGGTTATCTCTTATATTGATCTTAAGGGACTGACAATTGAATATCTCTCTCTCTCAGATGTGATTGATTTTTCTAAGCAACAAGCTATGTGCTTAGTCTCTGAGACTAAGTCCATCCAAAAACTCACCAAGCATCAAGCGTCTCAAATTACTCTAGCCTTTCAAGAAATAGCCCCATTTGGCTGTCGACCATTTGTACAGCCTCATAAATAGTAGAAGCAGTGCCACAAACATCTTTCTTTTCAACATCGCTCATTTTCTCACAAGCATTCCTATGCACCTCCTCATTGTTTTCTCAAGTAATTTGACTCAGTTACTAGGGAATTTTTATGCACTGGTACTTTGATGACCTCAAAATAGAGCTTAGTTAGATGGGAGATGGTCTGTAGCCCCAAACAACATGGGGGGCTTGGCCTAAGATAAACGGACTTAAATGGAGTTACTTTGGGGGCTAAGCTTTATTGGCGCTGGTGCAATGAATAAGACAAGGCCTGGGCCAGAAATCTCTCTCAAAAGTACTATTTGGGGGCCACTCAGAGTGATATTCCTCATTATCCACTCATTGGGAAAGGCTCAGCGATATGGAGGACTCTCAAAAAAGGGGCTGCTCTTAATAAGGAAGGCTTATTCTAGATTTGTAAGTGGGGATCCAAGGATCTCTTTTGGACTGATTCTTGGGATGGTATCCCTCCCATTATTTCTTAGTTCCCTAATCTGTCAAACCTTTGCAAGAGATTCCTTGATGCTGGTTGGTCTCGGGTGAGTGACTTTAAATCATACATTTACTGCTGACAGTTGGAGGTGGTAAAATGGAAAGCAACTGAGGTTTGGTCAGCTATTGGAATGCAAGAGGAGCATGATGAGCTACTGAACCTCCTTTCTAGATGCTGATGTAGCTCCCTCTAGGAGGAAGATGAGCTTGCTTGGTCTCCCAATCCTAAAGGAAATTACATAGTTGCTTCTGGATATCAGGCTTTATTATCTCAGAGATTGGGCAGGGAAGAAGTGCAATGGTGGAGACAGGTCTGGAATAAATTATCATGGCCAAAATTCAACTGCTTTGTTTGGTTGTTGGCTTGGAACAAGTGCTTGACCTGGGACAATTTCTATAAAAGAGGCTTCCAAGGCCCATCCGTTTGTGTTATGTGCAGAGCGGTTGAGGAGGATTCTGCTCACCTATTTTTTCATTGCTCCTTTGCTTTACAACTCTAGCATTATTTGTGGGATGTATGGCAGTGCCTCTTTCTCCATGTTTCATCCTTGGTCAAGTTTTGGAGTGGCGTGGGAGAACCCCCCTCAAGGATGGCTTTTTTGCAGAATGTTTGGTTAGGGGGGCCCATCTTTTTGCTGTGGCAGCTCTGGTTGGAGATAAATAGGTGGATATTACGAAATGAGAGGATTATGGTGCAACAAGTATGGAAAAAAGTCATAGGGATGATTCAGGAGACTGTGCAGGCCAAGAGTGAGGTTTGTCTCCCTTTATCTAAATAGGACACTGAGGTGGTGGCGTTCATAAGATTCCAATGATTTGCAGGTAATTCAGCTTGTGTCAAGAGAGGTCGACAGGGCAAAGAGAAGATTCATAGGGACGGTTAGTGGTAGTACCCTCCCAATGGGTTTCTCAAGATCAATACAGATGGCTCTTCCAGGGGCAATCCCAGCCTTGCGGGTATTAGTGGGATAGGTAGAGACTCTGAAGGTATGGTGATTTTTCTCTTTGCAGTCCATGAGGGGATGCAAACCAACAACACGATGGAAGGCTAGGCTATTCTCTATGCTCTTGAGAAGGCTAAGGCATTGGGTTGGCGTAGGATCATTTGTGAATCTAATTCTCAAGTCGTGATCAACCTGCTTGTTAAGAGGAAAGTGCTGGATGTCAATTGGCAAATGGCTAGGATTGTATAACAAATTTTGAGGATTAGCTCGCTCATGGATACAATTAGGTTTGTTCATATTCCCCGTGAATGGAATAGAGCAGTGGATTGTTTGGAAAAATGGGTGTCTGATCATTTAGATGGTGGTAATTCTGAGGATTGGGAGTCTCTCTCCTCGGAGCTTTGCTTTAATCTAGAATGTATTTTGGAAGAAGATAAGAAGGCTGATATCAACATATATGTGGGTTCGTCCCTAGTTTTTCTGTGCTTGTTATTTTCCTTTGGGGATTTCGGTCCCCCATTCTTTTTGTAATGCTCTTGTTATTTTATTAATATATTTTAACCCTTTTTATTAAAAAAAATTATGTTGTTATTGTCAATGAGATGTGGATGAGTTGGTTAAGTCATTTGGTTGCTTAGAACTCTACTTAAGTTCAAATCTTTGAAAATGTATGTGAGACCGATTATGATCATTGGTTGTATTCTCAAAGTTGTTAATAATTTTTGGTTATGTTTGAGACCAATGGTGGCCATTAGTGGTAATAGTTAGTATATATCTAATAATATCTAGTATACATAGGGTATTCAGGTGGTTAATAAATTACATGAGGATCTAGACCCATTATTGTGTCCTAGATCGATCTATGCTCTGGTGAAAAACCATCTTCAACAATAACAATAACAATAACAATAACAATAACAATAATAATAATTGTGCTGGTATTTTTCTTAACTAAGATTGTTTTTGGTATTTGAGAGCGTAAGCAATATTTTTTATAGACGTCAATTACACTATAACAACCACAACAAACAATATTTTTCATAAATTTAATTATCTATATCTAAAATAAAAATAGAGGAAATAAACATGAGAATTTATTGTAACAAAAAATGCTTAAATAATTTGTTTAAATATTTTAAATATACATGGATTTGTAAAATTTAATTTATTCTTAATTGATTATAATTTTTAGTTATGTGTAAAGGATTGAGGGGTATTCATTTCATCAAATTATTTGAAATTGAACTTGTTTTCATTCTTTTTCTATCTATGTATCTTTTATTTGGTGGATAGCATGAAATTGCACTTTTTCTAACCTCCACAACAATTGGACTACATCCCTCTAATAGATCTAGGTTATATTTGAGCAAGATTAACATAGCCAAATTCTAGATCAAATAATTTAAATACAATAATATATTTCTTCTACATTTATTTCATTTTAACATATTACAAATATATAAGATGATATTTCTTATAACTAGGGATTCTGAGATCCTTATAAAATATCTCCTAAAAAACCTCCAATCTCCTAAATATTAATTGTGATATATTGTTTACTATTAAAAATATATATGATCAAGCCAATAATAAAATATATCTATTAGTAAATTATTACTCGTGTAATAATTTACATTATAATAATTAATAATGTTTCACTCTATATCTCAACATTCACCTCCTTGTGAACATTATTAATTCTATCTACATCCTCTTTATGTGAGCATGGGGAGAATATATATCTTAAAAAATTGAACCAAATAGAATTGTATGTTAATGCATATGTTTAGGTCTACATACTACTATTTGAATCTTCTTGTCTAGATCTTGTTTCACATGAATAAAGGAACATAATTGCATTAAAATCGACGTTGAGCCTTTCCAATCCATATTTTGATTTACACAACGTCAATATGAAACCATGGCCCTTTCGAGTAACATCCCTTTAATTTAGGTGATTTCCTTGTTTCTTTGGTTTTAAGGATAATGACATGGTTTTTGAGGTATGTTATCAAAAATAATTAATAGTAAGTATTTGTCATGACCTCTCTTCTTGTACTGTGGTCTTGTGCTCATAATTTAAGTGGTTTTGGACGTCATTTAGTATTTTATGTCAGGATGAATTGATTAGATAACTTAACCTTTCTATTGATCTCAAAGGACTATCAGGACATAGACGGGAAAATGTGAAAGCAAGGTATGTTTTTCTTACATAGAAATGTGTGATGTGGCTACAAATGACAATTTTGAACGAAAGAAAATTTAATGAAATGAATATTTAGTCTTATACTCATATTCATAAGGAATGAATTTAAATATTTAAAAATCACCAAAAATTATTAATAAAGCTTTTCTTTTATTTTGTTAATTTTAAAATTTACAAAAAATTATATTTTTAATGAATAATTGTTAATTTTATTTTCATAAATAAATATTAATTAATTTTATATCATCATAAATAACTTTTAAGATTATTAATTAATTATATTTTTTTGAAAAACAATTTTTAAGAATATTAAATAATTATATTATTATAAATAATTTAAAACTATTAATTAAATACATTAAATTTAGCCTAACTTAAACTACCTACCACCCATGCATGCCAAAATTAAGTAGAAAACAAAAATAAACTTCAAGTTAAAATTAAATCACTCCACTTCCCTTAGTCATCACCCACCTTAAACTCTTTATATTTATTTCTATGTAAATATAAATTTTTTAATTTGTTTTTATAGTATTTTATTTACATGATTTAAAAGAAAAAGAAAAAAAAGAAAGTATATTATTTTAATTATCGTTAAAGAAACGATTTGGATGGAAATTATAATATTTTTCTTTATTTTTATAATATTTTATTTAATTGATTTAAAAGGGAAAATGAATTATTTTTATTTATTGTTAAATAAATAATTTAAAATGGAAAATATAACGTTTTTGTTTATTTAGAAAACTAAATGAGAAAGAATGTTTATTATTATAACTAGAATGATATTCTATTCAAACTTTCATTATATTGCTTGGAAATAAGTTTAAATTTCGTAATTTGTGTAGTTAGAAGTTATGCTACAACGAATTCTTTCGAGATTCATTATAAGTAATTTCTACATATATATGTAGAAAATTATTGGAAATTTTTATAATTGAGTAGTTGGAAATTTATTAAAGAGAATTAATAATTTTACATTTTAGAATACCTATTATAACGCATTTCATAATAAGATTTTAAAATCGTTATGTTGATTTTCATTATTCCTAAACAAGGTTGAAAATCTATTATTGTTTCATTCTTCATTTGGAAAATAAAATCTTCTTTTATTATCATTAAGAAAAAAATTAGAATGATAACATGTATTCTTCATTTTAGAGTTTAAACCTCAATTACAACCTTCCATTCAAGCATTTAAAAGATTTATTTAATGTTAATTTTAAGTTCAAATATCATTCTTAAACTCATTATGAATAAGTTATCTTTTAAAGTATAATTATCAAAGAGATGATGTTGTCAAAAACCCGATACGAGGACTAAACTAGATGATGATGTTATACATTTGCTTCTACCTTTCTACACAAGAATTTACTTTTAAAAATTAAATACAATAATTCACTTCAAGCATTCTTTATTTCTTTTTAAATATCAAACTTAGAGAAAGAATTTAGGGTTAAACAAAACTACGCAACTTTCGGTGCAAGCGGTGCTTCTGGCTCACATTTATGGGTAATGCCGTCATGCTTGAGTTACTGCATCCATAGCCTAATATAACTATAACAATGACATCTGGACATCATTTCTATAAATCATCAGAGAGAAATAATGATCATGTTGTGTCTTTAAGACCAAGGGGTGGGATAATCCCTATGGAAAATAAACACTAATCAAGATAATAAACCAAATTCGACTACTTTAGATGATTTTAACTTGTGAACTTATGAAATATAATGGAGAAAGTACATTTCTTACTCAAAACTTAGTATCATCGAAAAGGACCAATAAAAACAAAGATTAAGAGTGTTAAACCATTTATTTTCAAGAAACCACCTGTCAAGATTTTAATGTACACTCAAATACAAGAATTTTGGTCTCGATATGTCTCCAAAATCATTGCTAATATTATTAGTATAAAAATTGACATATCAAAACCATATCATGGCAAAGTCCTATCTAGTTATGATAGAATATGTGTGGAGTTAGATCTCCCATAAACCCTTCTAAAGAACACCACAGTGAAAGTAGGAGAAATAGAGTGGGTGAAAGATTTAGATTATGAGAGTATCCCATTCTATTGTACAAGCTGCCATGACTATGGACACCTCGTCAAAGAATTCCCAACATTAAAGAAGAGCAATACCATGGAGAAAGTACCTAAACCAATAAAAAATGATTCAGAGGGATCTTTAATTTGAAAATAAAGCATACTATAATGAATGAGAAGAAAATAATTAAAAAATATGTGCCAAAATAAAGCGAAAAAATCATTAAGGAAAAATCCACCTCAGTGGAAAGAATATGATCTATTCCACAAACTCAGCGCTAAGATAAACAAAACAACACAAAAATGGAAGACATCATAGCGAATTAAAGATTTAAAGAGGATTTTTAAAATCTACTCAAAGAAGAAAGTCCATGAAACTCATCTCAACAAAAGACAAAAAGGCTTCAAGGTAAGCAATTAAAAGGAAAAATCATAACAAAGCCCTGAAACACAAGGAAAATTGGACAAGCTTGGACAAGGGAGATAAGACATTCAAAGATGGATGAGGATAGCATAAGAATCATTCAAACTTTGAATCTTAACCTTAAAGAAAACTTCAAAAAGAGAAGGAGAGGGAGACATTCTAAAAAATAAAAAGAGGCATGAGGAGGAAATGGAAGCTATAAAAATAGGGACTCAAACTCAATTAAATACCCTCTTGGCAAGTACCAAATAAAATAATATTTATTGATACAGATTATCTCTTGGAACATAAGGGATCTCAATGCTCACTTCAAAAGAAAAACATTGAAGCAACTGATTACCCAACATAAACCAGATGTAGTGATGCTTCAACTAACTAAACTAGAAAATCTGTCAAAACACAATGAAGATATTTCAATTGTCTAAGAAGAGAAATGGTATAGAATGATGCCATAGGTGCAATAGGAGGCATGGCTTTCCTATGAGATCCAAACTCAATCAATCTTGAAATCATTTAGGTCCACAATCAATATCTTATTTACAAATATGTTTCTTTGAGGACAAGACTCAACAATAAATTACCATGAAACAATCTTAAATTCAAATTACAATATATTTAATTTCTTGAAGATTTATATCTATAGATTTGAATAAACAAATAAAACAATTTGTTCATCTAAAGATTTTTTTAGAATACCATATTATCACAATTATAAATTAAATTTATTAAATTGGGTTGATGGGTCAAAGTAATATATTATGAATAAAAATAAGGCACAAATCTAATACACATAAGCAGGAGATCGCAAATTTTATATTTGATTCTTTAGGAGGACATTATTTCTCTTTTTAAAGTTGAATTTATAGCTCGAGTTTTTTTTAAAAAAAATTGAACTTATGACTTATTTTTTCTAATATAAATACTTTTTTTTTTGCTAAACAGGGGTAAAAATCTAATTAAAAATGGGAAAAGTTACATAGTATTATCCTGGTCAATAAGCTTACCCAACTTCTGGGATAAATCAAGGGGTAACATCCCCTGATCCGAGACATTCCAAGGTGGTCCGTGCTCAGAGGCCCATTTGGCCAAATAGTCAGCTACCCCATTCCATTCATGGGGTATATACATAAAAGTCATAGATTCCAAAGAATTACAATGTTGAAGTACCTGTTGCACCACTCCAGCCAAATGCCACGTCCTATTCTGTCACGTCCTATTTTGTCGACCCTTACTAGACCAGGATTTCCCCATGATGCTCCATCCATGTTGACTTTGAGGATGCTAGCCGCTGGGGGTGACCACCGACCCATCCTGTTGACAGCCCGTAAAGGCTGTCTTTGTCCATGCACAGGGGTGAAAGGGGCATCAGAAATGTTGCTAAGGAGGATGGTAGTCAGGCATTTGAATATCCCAGCATCGACCTCTCCCAAATCTGTGGCCTTCTCACACTTGGCGTGGATGGTCTCCAAGATCACGCCTATGATCTTTCCCCACAAGATACTGAGGTCAGAACTAATCCCTTGAAATATTTGCCTATTCCTTTCCAGCCATGTGTGCCACAAAATAAACGAAGGACCAATGCGCCAGGATACTTGAAGAAGAAAGGCCCGAGAGGGAGGGTGCCCCAATCTATCCCAGTATTCTATCAAGGAGGCAACATGCCAGCACAGGCAAGCCCACACATCCCACCACAGGTGCCAAATTTGTCTGACAAACGGGCACTTAAAAAAGAGGTGGGAGACGGTTTCTTCACTGCTGTGGTAGAGAACACACATAGATGGCCCCTGGAAGCCCCACTTGCATATATTATCCCAGGTAAGACACCTATTATACACCAAAATATAGAGAAAAAAGTTACATTTAGGCCATGAGTAACTGTTCCAAACCTTCTTCCCCCAGGTGACAACAACTTCGCCAAAAAGTTGCTTTTGCAAATCATGATATCCAGAAGATACAGAATATTTTTCGGATGGGTCTCCGCCCCAGGCCAAAACATCTCGCTCCTGCAAGAAGCTACATTCCCTTGACGCCAAGATCTGGTTGAGCTCTCGTCGCTCTGCCATGTTGCCACCCAATGGCTAGTCTGAAGGTTGCTTCCACCGAAATCCCACCACATTGCCAATCCTGATGGCCTCCTTATAATGCCCCATCATTTTCCACCCAATAGCTAACAAGGACTCACATAGTGGCTACAAATATGGATGAGAAGATAAGAGGGGGGAAAACCTGTCCCAGGAGTCACTCCAAAAAAGAGCATCTGATCCCCTATTGTAGATCCAAAATAGGCTACGCTTCACCAGATGTGCTCCATGCTTGAGGGTATCCCATACCATCGACCCTCTTCCCTCCAGGGGAAGTCTTGGGATCTCCATCGGATCAACTCCTAGATAATACTTGAAACCCAGAATCTAGGCCCAAAGGTTAGCTGGACTGGAGCACCAATGCTAGTAAAGTTTGGTAGCTAGAGCTTGGCTGCTCAGAATTGTTGAGCGTAGCCCAAGACCACCAGCCTTTTTTGGCTGACAAACCGTATCCCAATTAATCAAACTCCATTTGGAGTTTTGTAGATTGCCGCTCCATAAAAATTTGTGAGAAAGAGCATTGAATTCCTTAAGTACACTGGGTCAGCCTACACCATGATGCGGTAGATGGGGAAGGCCTGGATCACCGCTTGTAGAAGTGTCACCTTGCCCACCCTAGAAATCCACTTGTGAGTCCAATGATTAACTTTCTATCTTATTCTATCTAGCACATTTTGCCAGAAGAGTCTTGATTGTCTGCCCACCATAATAGGGATGCCTAAGTAGGTGATTGGAAGAGATTGGAGCTGAAACCTCAGAATAGCCATGATTCTCCACTGGATAGGCTCTGGGGTGTTGAAAAACACAATGGAGGACTTGTGGTCATTAATTTTCTGCCTAGAGGCAGCCAAATAAGTGTCTAGCGTAAGCTAAAAAGATTCAGCTTTCTGAATCCATGCTCTCCCCACAAGGGAAGTGTCATCAACAAACTGGAGGTGGGACAAAGCAGGTATTTTATTACCCCAACACCAGCCCTAAAGCATATGTTGAGAAATCTGAAGCTTGATAAGTCGCCCAAGGCCCTCTGCCAGAATAATAAATAGATATGGGGAGAGTGGGTCTCTTTGACGAAGCCCTCTAGAAGCACCAAACAGCTCTGAGGGGGCTCCATTAATGAGAATCGAGAAGGATGGAGTCATCACACAGCTGAGAACCCAATGGATCCAGTCTTGATTGAAGCCAAAAGCCACAAGAATTTTATGCAAGAATCCCCAACTAACCCTGTCATAGGCTTTCACCATATCAAGCTTAATAAACATCGCCCACTCCTGTGAAGTGCTCATGGAATGAATAGCTTCAGAAGCTATGGCCACCCCATCCAAAATTTGCCTGCTCGCCACAAAGCCTCCCTAATCCTCAGAGATGAGTACAGGAAGGCATGCTTTAAGCCTTTCCATAATGAGCTTAGTGATGATTTTGTACACCACATTGCAAAGAGAAATGGGTCTAAAACACTCCAACTGATTAACTTATTCTCTCTTCGGGATAAGCACCCAAAAAGTAGCTTTCAAAGCCCAGAGCATATCTTTGTTGGAATAAGACTCCTGGACCACCTCCATAAGGTCTTGATTAATGACATCCTAGAATTCCTGGAAGAATTCAACGGGGAATCCATCTGGGCCTGGGGCCTTGCCTTTCTTCATGCCAAAAACAATTCCCTCTAGTTCAGCTCTGCTGATAGGCTGCATAAGGGAATCATTCATTGCTGCTATCACAAGAGGAGGAATACAGGATAAAACAATATCTTCTGCTAGCTGATTCGGATGGGTGTCTACTGAAAAGAGTACAGAGTATAACCGAATAGCTTCCCTGGTTATGTCCTGGGTGGAAGTCAGGCGCCTACCATCCGCAGTAATCAGGGATGAGATGAAGCTCTTGTTACGTCGATTCTGCACTGAGTTATGGAAAAAAGCCATGTTCTTGTCCCCCTCATGGAGCCAATCAACACGGGCCTTTTGTTTCCAAAATATCTCTTCTCAAAGTTCCCACTCCGCTAGATCTGTAGAAGCATGTAACTCGACCAAGCGAAGGTCGTCAGATAAGCCAAGGTCCTGAATTTGCATGGTGATGGTGTCCAGCCGGTCTTGAGCTCTCTTCTTCATAGTGTGGAGGTTGCCAAAGCAATGGCTGTTCCAATATTGCAATTTTCTTTTAACATACTGAAGATTCTTAGAAAAGGAATACATAGCTGTGCCATAATTCGGACCTCCATACCTCCACCAGTGAGCCATTAGATCGTGAAGGGAAGATTCCCGAAGCCACATCAACTAAAACTTGAAGGGAGGCTTCTTGGGAGCATCAATCTGACAAGAAGATAGCTTAATAGGCCAATGGTCAGACCCCCGCCAGTGAAGAATTTTAGAAGAAAGAGAGATGGATCTAGATTGCCCGAAACAAGAGACAAGAAACCTGTCCAGGCATTCCAAAATAGCTACCTCCCCAGTCCTTCTATTGTTCCATGTGAAGGTTTCACTAAGGGGTTTAACATCTGAAATATGTAAATCCTCCATGCTCTGTCGAAGAAGCTCCGAAGAAAGTCCCAACCGGGTAATTCCTCCTCTCTTCTCCTCCAGGCTGAGAATAGAATTAAAATCTTCAGCTATGATCCAAGGTAGAAAGGGATGGCAGCTTCTAACATACCAAATGTGGTCCCAGAGCCTAAGATGACCTGGGAGATCAACCAGGGCATACACATTGGTGACCAAAATCATCTTGCCATTCTCCATGGAGGAAGCAATCATTGAGAGGGCCGAGGTGCAGGACATCCAATGGATTGGCAAAACTTTCCTAGGATCCCAACACATAACAAGACCCCCAACAGTCCCCAGGGTGCCAACACACTGGCACTGACCTATCCACCAAAAATTGGGATAACAAGTGAATAAATAATCCACCAAGAGTTTGGTCTCTAGAATACACAAAATATCAGGAGAATGATCACTCACTAACTTGTGAATAGCCTTTTGTCTGGGGATGCTATTCAATCCCCTCACATTCCAAGACAAAATGATCATTGGGTAATTTGTGGAAAATATTCATCCAGGGTGTTCACTGCCCCTGATTCTACCAGTAAATCCCCTATGAGTTTGATTCTATCTTGATCCTTCCTGCGTCCTGTTCTAGTCGGTGTGGAGAAGGAGACCTTCATGAAAGGCCATTGCATTAATCCAAGAGTAGAAGGAGAGCCCTTCTCTTTGCTGGACACTCCTGCATCTTTGACCAAATCTACCCAATGCATTTCCTTGTCTTGTGAAGTGGGTGAAACTACTAGAGATTCAGATTCAAGTTCAAGAGCAGCCTTTGAGGCTTGCCAAATGACAATGTCCTGGGAGGCCGAGGCTGTGACTTTTTGCCCTTCTAAATCCAGATTTTCCTCCTGAACCCCTACAGGGATGCCTTCTTCAATGATCATGTTATCTAGAGCTTCGAAATGGTTAAAACCAGCATCTCCTTGGCGGTCAAAATTTGTACATTTCTGGCCTCTTCCTCTAGCTCTGCGCCTAACTGGGATGAAGCCCTCCCTGTCTGGGCCATTGTAGTCAGAAGGGGCTTGCTCTGAAGTGTGAGTATTTAGCTAATTTTTCCCTTTTGCCCCACGATCTGGCAGGACGTTCCTATTTCTGGATGGGTGAGATTGTCCCTTCCTCAAATTTGCATTGGCAGTCTGCTGCTCAGATGACTCCTTCACAGCCCCGGCTCCTTTGAACCCCTGCAGACAATGGCACTGCAAGTGGCCGTATACATGGCAAATTCAGCATTGAAAGGGGATGGATTCATAGTCTATTTACTGTATCCAGGATGAGGTGCCCAAACAAATTTCCATAGAGTCTGGTAATGTATTGTTTATGTCAATATCCAAATAGATGCAAGCATAAGAAATAACCTTATTATCCAGGGATTGGTGAGCGATAGCAGTTGGTATACCAATTATAACAGCAATCTGCCATAAGATGTCCTCATGCTAGAACTCCAGAGGGAGCCTCAGAAGCCAGACCCAAACTGAGACCCGTGATGGGAGATCCTCTACAAAATTAAACCCCACATGCTAGGGTTTTATGAACAGAATGATTCGGTCATAAAAATATGGGCCTTCCTCAGAAATCTAATTCTTATCAGAGATACAAGAGAAATTAACCAAAAATAACTGTTACCTACCAGCATGATGTCAAAATCTCCCTCAGTCTGCTAGGACCAACAAATCCAAGCTTCCAAGGCTACCAGGGAGATTCGAATCCTAGGAAACTTATAGATTAGCGCATGAGAAGCGAAGTACTCCACATCCTCTTTTACCATTTCTGAAGGAATCACTAATACTAGCCTATCTTGCCTGCGAGGAAGGCAGCCATTGACTTTGTTTAGCTTGGCTTTTTCACCCCCATAAAAGGTTTCCTGCCCTTGATCCTATGAACTCCTGCCATCAATCAGCCGCCCAGCCATGGGAACTTCTGCCTGCGATAGCCCCTTCACCCTTTCACTCTCTGCCATCATCCCAGAATCCAAGGAACGTGTGCACATTCATTCTCTAATATAAATACTTTTATTACTTATGTTGTTATTTATTTATATTTGAAATGAAATTTTAATAAATAAATAAATTTATTTGAGTTTAAATAATTATTGGGAGTATCAGAGATAGATGGAGATGGAGGAGGTATGCTCCCTCCTTCTCTCCATTGAAACCCTAATCCTAAAGTTCATCTCATGACAGTATGATGGTTTTGAGAAGCACGTTTTTAGGGGTGTTATGTGATGGGAAGGTAGGATCAGGGAGTTGTAGCTCCTCTAGGTAATAATTTAGGTTTTTTATGCATTCTACGTGGTGGCCTTGTTTTGGGTTTTTTATTCAGTCTGCATGGTGGCCTTGTTTGGGGTTTTTTGTTCAGTCCATGTGGTGTCTTGGTTTTGATCTTTACATGTTGTGGTCATCAGTGCTCTATAGATTAATGGTGATTGTAGCGATGGTTCTCTCTATCACTACCCCTACATCTGGTTTGGGTGATGGTGGTAGCTCTCTTGGTGTTAGTCTACTTGTAGTTAGCCTTCCATGCCTCTACAATAATTGCATCCCTAAGGTTTAGAATATAGAAAGAACAACATGAGTAGCCACCATTGATGGAAAAGACTATGGTTTAGAATATAGAAAGAAGAAATCAAGGAATCAAGGTTAATATTCTAGATTATGGAGGAAGTTTAAAACCAAAAGAGTTGATAGATTGGATGAATAGCATGGAGAAGTTCTTTGAGTAGAAGAGAGAGAAGACAAGAAGGTAAAGTTTGCATGCACAAAATTGAAAGGTCATGCAATGATTTGGTGGGATCACCTGCAGAAAGAGAAACCAAAAAAAGGTAAAGAGAATATTAATTCATAGATAAAGATGGAGGAGAAGCTGAGGGAGAAATTTCTTCCTATGGATTATGCACAAACCCTATTCAGAGGATTTTAGAATTTGAGGCAAAAATATCATAATATACAATAGTATACAAATGAATTTTTTAAGATTTCCATATGAGTGGAGAATGAATAAACAAAAGAGTAGATGGATGCAAGGTTTGTAAATGGTTTTAAATTTTTTATTCAAGATGAATTAAGCATGCATAGAATACTTAGCATGGAGGAGGCTTAATAATTAGCTTTGAAGGTAGAAGAAAAACAAAATAGATAGAATTTTAGAAGAATGTCTCTTGGTCCAAGAAGAGGTAGATCCCCTCCAAATAGGGGATGAGGTGGGTTTATTACCACTAGAGATGGGTCTAATACCAATAGAGGTGAATCATCACATAGTGCAGAAAGATAAGATGACAATAAACAAGGGTTTCAATACTAGCAAAGAGGAAGAAGATTTCAGAGAGGATGAGGTTATGGTGGTGCTAGAGGATGGTTTTTGAATCAACATAGATCTTATGTTTATTATAAATGTGGAGAAGAAGGCAGAATAGCATTTGACTGTCCATACTATCAAGATCAAGAAAGGAGGCAAGAAGATTGCCCAAGAGTGATTCTAGTTGAGGCTAAGATACAAGAACAAAATATTGAAGTTGCACTAGTAGATGTTGGAGAGAATCTCATGATGAGAAGAACCATGATCGCTCTAAGGAAAAAACAAGTGCATAATAAATAAGGTGGTGATGCATGGTTACGATTAAATATTTTTTGAATAAGATGTACTTCAAGTGAAAAAGTATGCAAAGTAATTATAGATGGTGGTAGTTGTTAAAATATAGTTTATAAAAAAATGATTGAGAAACTAAATCTACAATGTGAAAAACATCCTAATCCTTATCAAATTTCATGGTTTAAGAAAGGAAGTGATGTTACAGTAGATAAAAGGTACGTAATCAAGTTTTCTATAGGAAAGAGTTACAATGATGAAATATGGTGTGATGTTATTTCAATGGATACATGTCATAGGAAAGACCATGGAAATTTAATAGGAAAGTAATTCATGATGAAGCAAAGAATAGATACAATTTTTAAAAAGGTGGTACAAAGATAGTTTTGCTACCTCTTCAAGAGGAAGAGAAGATAGAAAGCATGCTCTCTACTAACGAAACTATCCAAGATATGAATGTAGTAGATTACTGTTATGCATTAGTAGCAAAGAATGAAGAAACATAAATAGTGCCAATACTAATAGAAGCAACAAGAGTGTTGAAAAAATATGCAGATGTTATGCCTAATGAATTAATAGATGGTTTACCATCGAAGATATATATATATATATATATATATATATATATATATATATATATATATATATATATATATATATATATATATATATATATATATATATAAATCTACATATACATATACATATATATATACACATACACACACACACACACACACACACACACACACACACACACACACACACACACACACACATATATATTGATTTGATTTCAAGATCAACTCTATCCAATCAAGTAGTTTATAGGATGAGTCCAACATAACATGCATAATTAAATAAATAGGTTATTGAATTGCTATGGAAGAAGGTGATAAGGGAGAGTATGAGTCCTTGTGCAAAACTAGCTTTGATAACTCCAAAGAAATATGGAGGATGGAGAATGTGTGTGGATAGTAGAGTAATTAATAAAATTACAATAAAGTATAGGTTTCCTATACCTCGTTTAGATGATATGATGGATGAGCTTGCAGGAGAAAAATATTTGACCAATATTGATCTAAGGAATGGTTATTATCATATTCGAATTCATGGAGTTGAGTGAAAAGCTATAATCAGAACTAGGGATGGTTTATATGAATAGATGGTGATGCCATTTGGATTATCTAATGCCCCTATCACATTTATGAAGGTGATGAATATAGTGTTATGAGAATATATTGGTAAGTTTGTGGTTGTTTATTTTGATATTCAGTAAGACTAAATAAGAACACTTACAACATTTGATAATAGTAACGGATTTGTTAATAAAGGAGAAGTTGTATGTAAATTTGAAGAAGTACAAGTTTATGTAGAATAATTTGGTATTTTTAGATTTGTAGTTTCAACAGATGGTGTGAAAATGGATGAAAATAAGATAAAGGCAATTGTTGAGTGGCCTATTCCAAGAAGCATTACAAAGGTAAGAAGTTTCCATGGTTTAGAAAAATTTTACATAAATTTTATTTAAAAATTTAATAGTATTGTGGTACCGATAACAAATTACATGAGAAGAAAAGAATTTGCATGGACTAGATCAGCCACAATTTTTTTTGAAATTTTGAAGAAGAAGATTATAGAAAGACCAATTTTAGCATTATTGGATTTTAACAAAATGTTTGAGGTTGATTGTGATTCTTCATTTGTGGGAGTTGGTGATGTGTTGATTCAAGACGGAAAGCCAATATCATATTTTAGTGAGAAATTGAATTAGGTAAGAATGAAGTATTCTACTTATTATGTTGAACTTTATGAAATTGTACAAGTATTAGGGCATTGGAGGCATTACCTAGTGCCTAAGGAGTTTATCCTATTTATAGATCATGAGGCTTTGACATATGTGAATACACAAAATAAGTTGAATAGTATCCATACAATGTGGGTTTATTTCTTGTAGGGGTATAATTTTGTGTTGAAACATAAATTAGGAAAACAAAATTAGGTTGCTGATGCATTGAACAGGGGGTAGCATTATTAACCACTATGGTGATTGAAGTAGTTGGATTTGAAGATATTAAAGAATTATATGATACTGATCCATATTTTAGCAAGGTAGTTGAGAATTTTAGGAATATATTAATAGGTGGGACATATGCTATTTATGATGAGTATCTTATTCAAGAAAGTTATCTCTTTAAAGGAAAACAATTATGCATTTTAGTTGGGTCTCTATGAGATAATATAATAAGAGAATTACATAGTCGTGGTTTGGCTAGAGATAATAACTTTGGTGGAGGAAAAGTATTTTTGACCAAAGATGAAAAGATATGTGACAAGGTATGTTTCAAGGTGCAAAATATGTCAGGTGGTTAAAGGACATGAAGAAAATACTTGACTTTACATGCCATTACTAGTTCCAAGAGGGCCACAGACAGATATGAGTATGGATTTTGTGTTAGGATTGCCAAACACATACAGAGGTAATGATTAAATTTTTGTTGTTATAGATAGATTTTATAAAATGGTTCATTTCATTGCATGTAAGAAAACTAATTATGCCACTAGAGTTGTAGGATTATTTTTTATGGATAATGTGAGATTGCATGGTGTTCCAAAGTCTATTACTTCAAATAAGGATTCAAAATTTCTAAGTCATTTTTGGAGGACTTTATGGAAGAAGATGGGTACTAAGCTACAATTCAGTATTGCATATCACCCATAAATAGATGGACAGACAGAAGTTGTGAATAGGAGCTTGGGAAATTTATTGAGATGCATAGTGGGAGATAAGCCAAAGCAATGGGACTTGGATTTACCACAAGCTCATTTTATATATAATAGTTTAGTGAATAGGTCAAGAAAAAATCTATATTTTTAAATTGTTTATGGGATAAATCCTATGGGTATTTTATATTTGGTACAATTTCTAATTACAGATCAAATTAGTGATGATGTAGAAGCATTTGTAGAGCAAATACAATAGTTGCAAGGAGTAAGAAGAAAGTTTCAGGAAAGTAATGAGAAATATAAAGCAACAATGGATTTAAGAAGATCTAAGGTATTTGAAGAAGGAGAGTTGGTAATAGTTTACTTGAGGAAAGAGAGATTTTCAAAAGGCACATATAATAAGTTGAAGTACAAGAAAATTGAGCTATGTAGATTTGTGAAGAAAATCAATGACAATGCTTATGAGGTGAGTTTACCATAGAATTTTGATATGTTTTCAATATTTAATGTTTCAAATTTATATGAATTTCATGAATAATATGGTGAAGATGACGAAGATGAAGAAGTAAATTGGGAGCAACAGGTTCTAAAGAAGAAGAAAGAAAAAATAGTGCAAATTTTGGATATGAAGATAGTGAGCACAAGGCAAGGGAATTACAACAAGTATTTGGTACAGTGAGAAGGATTGAAACAAGAAGATAACACTTGGATTACAGAATGAGTGTTAAAGAAGATTTATAAAGACAAATGTCAATAGTATAATCAGGTCAACTCGTAAGAGTTGACTTGTTTTCCAGTAGAGGAGAATGATGTAGAAAAAATAGGCGAACCTTCTCGAGGCCACAACTTTTGACCTATAACTCCATTTGAGCTCTTCCATGTAACAAAAATGATTGAATCAAAATGTTTAATTCTACCCTTAGCCATTTTGTCCACTTAGAGTTGATTTTGATATTTGTCTAAGGCTAAATGTGATCATTTGAGGGTCCAAAATTAATGTTTAGCAATTTTTTTGGGAATTTTTTATTTTTAGAAATTGTATATTTTTAGAAGCAGACGCCAACTTCATTTGAATTTTGTCCCATAGGTTAATGTTAATATTTAGGTTATTTCAAGAAATTTTTAGAGCCATGTATGCTTGTATGAAAACCTTACTATAAATAACAATTGCTAAAAATAGACATTTTTTTATAGATTTTAGATTTTTCAAAATTTTCAATGTGAAATCTAAATTCTGAGTTGAGGCTTATTTAATCATGGTTTAGGTTTATAATTATTTCAATTCATTAAATATAAATCAATTTATATTTTTTGTTTCATATCTTGGCCTATTGGTAATTTTATTATCTTGATAGTTTTCTGGTTCATTAGGAAGTGGAATTGGTAAATACTTTCTAAGTGTTAATTTGGTGTAGTAACCAGTGCATTTAATGTGTTATTGTATCATTTCACTTGATTATCATTACTATCAATTAAATCTTGAATCTTATTACTCAATGAGAAATATTTATTTGGAGTGTGACTCCAAGTTATATGATAATCATAATATGCATTCAAATCATAATTATTTGGTAAAGGTTGAGATGAGCCAAACTCATGTTGAAGAGGTAGAGGGACCATATTTCATTCAAGTAATTGTTTAAACATTTGGTGAGGACTCTAAGCTAATTGTTTAAATTATCTTCACTCTTGGGATGGAAGGACAAGCATGTTGAGTAGTTTAAATATTACATTAATTACATTCTTGGAATCATTAAAATATTGTATTGAAAAGTGGTAATATCATTAGCCTTAGCCTTGAATGTGTTTTTAACTTGATATTCAACTCCACTATAGGGACTGGTTCTATACCCATATTTAAGCATGTTGTCCTATATAAACATGATCTCATAGTTCCTAACTACAAGACAAAATTCATTAAGATATTGACATGTGTTAAACATCACTTTTTCATCAATAGGTTGAAGACAACTTTGACAAAAAATTATTTGTAATTTATTATCAAGTCATTGGTGACATGTCTTTATAAGCATTATTTTGAAATTAAGCACATAGTCACTAATAGGTTCTTTAGGTCCTTGTTTATATTACAAAAGTTGTGAAAATGTGACTCGTTGGTTAATGTTGGTTTAAAAATGAGATAAAAAACTACCATCCAAAGAATTGAAATAACACATAGATCCCTGTGGTAGGGCATAAAACCAATCCAAGACATAATCCTTAAGAAATGTAGGAAAGAGATTAGTCAACAATATATTATTATGTGCAAATTCAAGATATGAAACATAGAATCATTTGATATGATGTGAAGGATCACCCTTTCCATTGAATAATTCAAACTTAGGTAAAATAACACACGTAGGTAAGGGCTAGACAAGGACCTCATAAGCTAACACATTGATTAATATATCATGAGAAGTAACCTAATGGCTAGAATTTTTAGATTCTTGTGAAAGATGTTGAAGTTGTGCTTGCATGTATTGAATATTTTTTTGGTGTATGGCATATTGAGAAGTAGTTGAAGAAACAAGAGTGGGAATATAAATTTTCTTATTTTGAGAAAGACCATGAAGAAAATAAGTAGATTGAAACATAGGTCTATAATTATTGGGCACGAAAGATGCAATAAGATAAAAATGAATCAACATAGTAACATAAGTACAAGTAATAGGTAGAGATGCAAGAATAGAATCCATAGTAGTAGTAGCTTCAACACTTAATGGTAAAAGGGGAACCTCTAGTAGGTTAAACAGAAGAATTCAAATATTTATTTTCAAGATGTACTTCCTCAAGTACATACTCTTTAGCTAATTTAATATTATTTTATTTCTCTCTAGTAACATAAATCATGACATCTATTTATTTAGGAAAATAAAAAAAATGAAAGAAAGTTATCTCATGTTTACTCATAGTTGTAATTTTTTCAATATATTCATTCCTAGTCTTGTCATTAATAGCATTGGAATACATGGTATTAAAATCAAAAGCATCTACATTTACATCATTAACATTTGTATGATTTATATTATCATCAATAAAAGGAGTAGGAATGACATCAAAGTAATTTGAAAACAATCAATGTCTACTCCTTGATATATCACTTTGCCTGGTATGTGTCTTAGATCTAGCTTTTCAAATGGGCACAAAATATAAATATAGAGAAACATGCAAAAATATAGGGATAATGATATCACAATAAGAAGACAAAACCCTATATAAATTAAAAAATTAAAAAAATGTAATAGCAAAACTTAAAGGGAATGAAAGAATGAAACCCTACAATTGATATTTTATAAGGAGGGTTTTACCAAAAGATGAAACCCTGTGTTGTGTAATTGAAGGATTAGGTTCACCAAAAAAAAAATGTATATGGTGCATAAGTATTAAAAACACTATACTGACCACATAAAATGGGAAAGACAATTCATATGTGATATAAATACAAAAAAAAAAAAAACCTAAATTATCAATTGAAAGAAGATGAATGAAAGGACCTTAAGTAATTGATAATTGAAAGGTGAAAATAGAGATGCATACATGATTTATTACTTATTTGAATTATAATAGAAATTGAGAATGTTGAAAAATGGGTCCTAGAATAGTGCAAAAGAAATTCCAATAAGTAGATAGTGATAATAATTTTATTGCCTGATAATGGAAAGACCATGAATGAAATGTATCGAAAGAGACAGTCCTCTTGAAAGTGATTTCTTATTCCAAAAATGGTTGTGTATACCCTTTTGGTCTAAAACATTTTAAAACCTTTGTCTAAAAAATGATACCTAAAATGTCTTTCCAATATGCAAAATGATGCATGTGGATGTCAAAATCCTTTCTCCTTTGCTTGAGCTTAAGTACACACTAAAAATATATAAAAAATTGGGATTTTTTTGAGTTGACTTCCTTAATAGATACCTATCAAGTACTTTACAATACATGTAGAGTTTGGCACTCAAGGCTCATGCATGTCAACAAGCAAATCATGTATATCTCTAGTTCCCACCATTAACCCTATGAGACACAAGAAGTCATAAAATAAAGTAATGCAATCCTTCTTTTAGTATATAAACATGTGACAAGATTTATTCTATAGATAGATAGTGAAATAAGGAAGAAGTATGATCAATGTGAAAGATCCTTGATAAAAAATGATAGCTTAGGGCCTTTGACAATGTGTTCAATGACTTAGCGTACATACATGTATATATATATACATCTTTGAATTAAAATAGTGGTCATTTGAGTGTATGTTAACCATTAAAAAGTGTGAAAGTTGATATTCGAGGCATGAAAAACATGGCATTATGGAACAAAGAACCCACAATTGGTCAATGACCAAAATTTTACAACATGACAATAGTCATGACCACTTGTGGACTATACAAGTCTGTTAAAGGTAACTAAGCTCATAAAATAGACATCAATATGTTTTTAAGAATGTCTTTGAGTATCTCAAGGAAAATAAATGACATATCTCAAGATGCTCATGAGCACAAGGTGATAGGATAAGATTGGAAAGAGTCAAATGTGAAGGGAAATATGTGAATAAGAGCCTAATTTGAGCCAATGATCCAAACATCCAAAAACATAAAAGCATTACAAATATAATAGTTGAAGTACCAAAATTAGGTGTCTAAAACATAATATGTGAAATCCTTTCTTTTGATATATGTGATTTACAGGGTCATCCCACACCTTAAAAGAGTAGAATATGATATAATAATGACATATTAAATCACATGGTGATAAATAACTTATTTTCCTTTGCTCCTGCACATGGAAGCCATAACTTGGTAGTAAACTGACATATTTTCCATTGTTCCCACACATGTAAACAATCACATGGTGGTATACAACATAATTTGTCTTGATTTTCTCTTATTTCTACACATGGAAGTAATCACATGGTGGTACATGACATACTTTACTTGGTCTCACCTCAAGACATGCATACATTCATATACAATATAGCCACAAATATATAGATCTATAAGGACAATTTTATGGTCTTTAGTACAATCATGTCTATTTATTCATAGCCTCATTTTCTCTCATTTATTTCAATAGCTCATTAATTATGGATGTAAATTGAAATGAATTCACTTATAGATGTTTTTCATATGTTTACAGGGTTAAAAAATTTTAAATCATAGACACAAGACCTTGAATTCTAGTTCTAAAATCTTCATTGCCTCCTTATATGGATATTAGTTGAATTATCTCTTCCTTTTGACTTTCATCTTGCTATCATTAATTTACTCACTTGGATAACTATCAATTAATTTACTCATTTTTAAAGTTTATTTCTAGTATCAAATTTAGAATGTATTAAACTAACTATCATTAATTTACTCACTTGGATAAATATAGTTAGATATGAATCTCACATGTTTATGGATAAATGTATTAGATGTTGATATAAAACCCTTATCCCATAAAATACCTACCTATAGGAAGTACAACCATGGGGTTGAGGCAACAAACTTTCATAACATTGCTTGGTTGTTCAGTGCCGAACATATTCCAAAACATTCAATGGGATATCTCAACAATAGTATCCATTTTTTATCTAGAGGAAGCATTATGTCCTCATAATCCTAACCCCCACACTAAATTACATCAATTTAATATTACATTTTTTTATTGAATCCTATTCTAGTTAGTTTAATACATTCTAAATTTGATACTAGAAATAAACTTTAAAAATGTAAAGCTCAAATTTAAATGCACGTTTACTCAATAGTTGTAATCTGCTATATATAATCTAAAATATGGGCATAAATGCTAATATCTATATAACTTTGATTTTCTATATAAAAATTATTTGTAGGCGTAAAGACTTTCAAGGCATCAAAGTATCTTCTAACTCGAATATTTACATTAGTAGCCTACTTAGAGTTATCTAAAAGCTTCTCTTCTTGAGTGTGTTGAGGCTACATTTGTGTTGGTAATTGCACTTGTATTTGAGAGTTGTATTTATTAATACTTCTGAATAAGTTATTATTCACCTTCTACATTTCCTTACACATGTTGTAACCATCAAAACTTGTTTTTCTTATCAACCACACACTTGAACGCTTTTTTTTTGTAAGTGTCAAAAATTCTAAATATTAATAGGGATATTATTCAAAAAAATCTATGATACTTATTTTTTCAATATTTTATATTTAACAACATTTAAAAAGAGCACGATCATTACAAATAAAATAAATGACAATCAATTTACAGTTTTTACTTATATTTATATTTAAAAATTTAACATCAATTATATTTCATAAATAATGTAATAAATGAATATAATAAAAGTAAATATCATGAAATTGATTCATGACTCCACGGGATGACCCACTTAGTAAATGATCATTTATTTTTGGAAGGCACTCTACTCAACCTAAATAAATTTTTAATATATATCATAAAAACGTTAAAATAAGTTATATAAAATAATTTAATAACTAAACATGTGATTCAAGGCTCATACATCTTCTAATTTAGACAAAGGTAAGAAGTCAAGTGATATTTGGTTCCATTGCCATTGCTCATCCACCCATGATGACTCTAAATTTCATGCACAGTAGTCCTTGTTCATAAAATATACATCAAGACCTACATTAATGGATATCACTAATCTAGATGCCTCTTGTTTAAGTATCAATGCCATTGTGATCTACATCTTTAAAGATCATTAATGTCTCATCCACACCAAGTTATCGGTGATGGGTTAGCCTCTCCATGTCATCATTGATGATGGTAGTCAGAAGAACATCATTATACAAGCCATAATTCAACACCTTAGTCTTACCACCATTGGACATCCTAAGCCATATTCTATGGGGTGGTTGTAGTAGGGGAAAGATATATAGGTCCAGTGATAGAGCACTTTCTAGTAAAAAGTTGAGCCTATGGAAGATAATGTCACTTGTGACATTGTACCTTTGTAGGTCTAAGACATATTGATGGGAAGACCTTATCTATACAAATGTGGAGCTACATATCATGCCAAATCACAACATTAGACTATTTACATGCAAGATCATTTCTACAACCTCTTTGAGATAGTACCCATGACCAAAGTCACCTTGGTCTCTATCAAGCAATTTCACAAAATTATTTTGCATGGATAAAAGTTCATAATGTTTATGGCCTACCCTGACATGCCTACTTAGTTCATGACAAAGCACACTCTAGCAGTGTGCAACACTCACACAATGTTGTAATAGAAACAAATCAACAAGTTGCTTAATTAGTGTAGTGAAGTCTTCATAGAGCTTGAATGCCTCACAACACACTACATAGTAAATCACCACATTAATTTGGTTCCTAGATCTCCTTTATCAAATATCCCCTTGTATCATAGATTAGTTTGAGACAATGACAAAATCTAGTGCCATATATATTAAATGGTAATTAAAAATAGTATAATATTAAATGGTAATTATTATATAATATATATATTATAATATTTTTTACATTAAATATTATTTATGTAATTTATGTGAATATTATATTATATAAAATATATAGTTATTATATTATATAATCTATATTATAAATAAAATTAAATGAAAATAATGACAATTTAATAATTATCTCTAAATTTATGACAAATTTAGATATTCTTCTAAAACACTTTTATCATTTATTATTAATTATAAAATATGATTTATTACAAAATAAATATAGTTACATTTAGATATTTTTCTAAAATGTTACATCCCTTCCAGCATTCCTTACATCACCAGGGCAATTACTAGTTCTAATTAATTTTTGATTCTAAACTCTTTAATAGAGTGAGAAAAATTAAAAACCTCTTAAGACTTTGTATGTGACATATTCTCTCTGAAAAACATGAAGTGTACAATAGTGATCATGTAATAGAATGAGTTTGAGTAATGGTGAAGTGGTGGAGAAGGACAAGGCCATACGAGACATGCAAACTATAAAATATTTTGAAGTGAGTTGAGGGATGATGATAAAGAGCTATGACAATGTATTTTAAGTGATATCATACACCACACACCTTGTAATGTACACTAAACTCGAATTTAGTGTAGTAGGTAAACATTTGTATTTATAACAAAATCTCTAGAGACTTCAACCATAAACCTCTCAAATCTATTCAAAAAGCATTCACATTTGATTTGATAGCTGTAATGATTTAACTTTGATATACCAACTATCACCCACTCAACTAACCAATTATCTTAATATGAATGACATCTCAAAAATGTACAAACAAATTTGATTTGATATTTGTAATGCTTTATCTTTGATATACCATTACCCACTCAACTAACTAATTATCTTAATATGATCAACATCTCAAAAAGGTACAAACAAATCCTTGATTTATTCATGAGAATAAAACACTTCTAACATAATAATCAGAAAAAAAATTCTTAATCAAATAAAATATAATCTAAATTAATATAAATGATAAAATATCTTATCACATCATCTTTAAAATATAAATCTAAAAAAATAGATAAGAATAGATTCGAATCCAACAAAAATGATACATTGAGCAAACCAAAGCTAAAAAAAACATTTTCCCTGGCACCATCAAAGTCTTGTCATTGAGCAAACCAAAGCTATGTGCTTAATAATTGATTTCCAAACAAATATTGTTCTTTGTAAAATCAACCCCTCCCCCAAAAAAGAGAAGAGGTTGTTCACCCAAATTTAATAACCACAGCAAGCAGACAATCAATTTCCATTAATTATATATATATATATATATATATATATATATATATATATATATATATATATATATATATATTAAAATTATAATAAAATCATTTTTTAAGAGTATTTTTAATTTTCTTTATCAATCAAGAACAATTAAATTTGAATTGGATTATCTACCATATTAGATGTTTAAGTATCAATTGAAATTTTAATAAGAATAAGAATATTTTAATATTGTTTTGAATGTTTTTTATAAATTGTATGAATAAATTTAGATCACATTTTATGTTTCAACATGTAATAAAAGAAAATTAAATTTATACTTTAACTAATTCAAATCTACACCCAAAAAAATTCAAATATTTTCTTTCATAGTTAATATAAATTTAAAATTAAGTTATTATAACTAAAATAAAACATAATTTAGATGGAATGATAATTGAAATTTAGTTTATATAAAATTAATTAAGAATATTATTCAATGAATAGGAATATTTCAATTTTAATTTTAATTTAATTTTGTTTCATTAAAAATTTGTTGTAATATCTTAATTCTTATTTTTATATAGAAATTTAAAGTTACATAGATATTGATATATTTATATATTTTTTAGATTATATATAGTAAATTATAAATAATGAGCAAATGTATATTTAAATTTGAAATTTTTTTGGATTAAATAATCATGATTAAAGAATATTCAATCTATCAAATTTATTTAAGGAATTATCTTGTCCTCATTTGATTGACTTTCTATTAGATATCTAGAGGGATTTGTACCTTGGTAGATGGCCTATAACCATCATCCTTTCTAATTGGATTGTAACTCTTTATTTTTTATTTTGATCAAAATATGTATTATATTTAAAAATGAGAAAATATAATAAATGTATGATCTAAAAGAAAAACTATATGACATCATAACCTGAAACCAAAACATATTGGGGTAACCCAGGAAACCAAAAATACTAAATCTTACATCATTGTTGACATCAACAATACAAGAAATAAAAGATACAAAGAAACACATCAGGTAATAGGAACCATCAATGCTATAGATGGAGAAAGTGGTAGGGAGGATTGTTTGGTTTATCATCCTAACATCCCCAATGGGGAGAAAGGTGTCAGGTATGGTCCAACCATCATCTTATTTTTTTCTTCAAAAATATCCCAAACTTTATATATCACCTTTTGAAAAAATATTTGCACGTTTATATAAGTAAAATAATTTAAATTTAAATTTTGTAGTAGTGTTGGGCCCTCTCTTCCATGTTTACGAAGAAAAATGATTTGAATTTGGATTTTATTATTGAATTTAAATATGTTGTACATGGTGTAAACATAAACTGAAAAACTTAATAAATAACACACCAAAATGCATTCTATAGGAGAGAAGGGAGAATGAGCGCAGCTAGGGTTTGAGGATTTTTCCTTTAAGTTTTTCAATTTTTCCTATTGATCAATCCAGACAAGGAACTAGATTGACTGGTGGGCTATAAGATGAATCCTCCAAAGGGGTTTTCTTCCCCCCAAAAAGCATAGTTTAAACAAAATTGTGGCTAGAGCAAAAACCTCAGTCTTAGAAACATAGATTAATGCGTTGATGAAGGCAACTGACAAGAAGAAGCTCCAAGATCCATAAAATGGATCTAAAAGAACATGCACACAAGCTGTTGAAGAAAACTTGATCACCATGTTAGATCTAGTAGAAATGAAGAAGAATATAGTGAGTCTACATGATACAACCCTGATTTGTAAATTTATGGGAGCATAATTAACTATGCAGGTGCTCCATGCATGGACTAGAAGAAACTAGAAGACAAACTAAGAGTATGAACTAAAAATTTGTGCTAAAGGGTACTTCATAGGAATATTTTCCAATGAATTGGACAGAGAAAAGTGTTCAAAGGAGGGCCTTACTTAGTTATAAATGTGGGGCTATTCATGAAGCACTGACATACAACCTTCAAGCCAATAAAGGAACTTCCAAATACGACACCTATATGGATTTGAAAGTACACTTAACTACAAGAATTTTGGTCTAGATATGTCTTCAAAATCATTGTTAATATTATTGGTAAAAAAATTGACCTATCAAAACCATATCATGGCAAAGGCCTATCTAGCTATGATAGAATATGTGTGGAGCTAAATCTCCCATAGACCCTTCCAAATAACACCACACTGAAAGTAAGAGAAATGGAGTGGGTGAAAGATTTATATTATGAGAGTATCCCAGTCTATTGTAGAAGCTACCATGAATATGCACACCTCTTACAAGAATTCCCAACATTAAAGAAGAGCAATACCATGTAGAAAGTACCTAAACCAACAGAAAATGAGTCGAAGGGATCTTTAATCTAGAAAGAAAGCATACTATAATGAATGAGAATTAAATAGCTATAAAATATGTTCCAAAAGAGAGCAAAAAAGTCATTAATGAAAAATCCACCTCAATGGAAGGAATATAATCTATTCCACAAACTCAACCCTAAGATAAATAAAACAACATAGAGATGGAAGACATTATAACAAATTACAAATTTAAAGAGAATTTTAAAAATCCACTCAAAGAACAAAGCCCATGAAACTCATCTCAACAAAAGACAAAAAGCCTTCAAGGTAAGCAAATTAAAGGAAATATCGTAACAAAATCTTGAAACGCAAGGAAAATTGTAGAAGCTTGGATAAGGAAGATAAGACATATTCAAAGATGGATGAGGATATCATGAGAATAATGCAAAGTTTGAATCTTAAAGAAAACTTCAAAAAGAGAAGGAGAGGGAGACCCAGTAAAAAATAAAAAGAGGCACGAGGAAGAAATGGAAGCTATTGAAACAGGGACTCAAACTCAATTAGATACCTTCTTGATGAGTACCAAATAAAATAATATTTTTTGATACAGATTAACTCTTGGAACGTAAGGGATCTCAATGCTCCCTTCAAAATAAAAACATTGAAACAACTAATTACCCAACATAAACCAAATGTTGTGATGCTTCAACAAACTAAACTAGAAAATTTGTCAAAACACAATGAAGATCTTTCAATTGTCTAAGAAGATAAATGGTATAGAATGATTCCATAGGTGTAATAGAAGGCATCGTTTTCCTATGAGGTCCAAACTCAATCAATTTTGAAATCATTTAAGTCCACAATCAATATCTTATTTGCAAATATGTTTCTGTGAGGATAAGACTCAACAATATATTGCCACGAAAAAATGTTAAATTGAAATTACAATATGGTGGCCATTATTGGTAATAGTTGGTATATCTAATAATATTTGGTATACATAGGGTATTCATGGGATTTAAATTACATGAGGATCTGGGCCCCTGATTATGTCCTAGACCGGTCTTTGCTTCGGTTAAAGACCATCTTCACCAATAAAATAATAATAATAATAATAATAATAATAATAATAATAATAATAATAATAATAATAATAATAATAATAATAATAATAATAATAATAATAATAATAATAATGATAATAATAATAATTGCGTTGTTATTTTTTCTTAACTGAGCTTGTCATTAGTGTTTAAGAGCATAAGCAATATTTTTTATTGATGTCAATTACGCTATAAAAACCAAAACTCACAATTTTTTTTATAAATTTAATTATTTATAACTAAAATAAAAATAGAGGAAATAAATAAGAGAATTTGTTATAACCAACAATGCTTAAATAATTTATTTAAATACTTTAAATATATGTGGATTTGTAAAATTTAATTTATTTTTTATTCATTATAATTTTAAGTTAAGTTTAAAGGATTGAGAGGTATTCATTTCATCAAAATATTTAAGAATTGAACTTGTTTTCATTTTTTTTAAAATCTATGTATCTTTTATCTTGGTGAATAACATGAAATAGCACTTTTTCCAACATCCCTTTTTATAATTTAATCTTAATTATAATTTTAGATTTAAAAATTAAAATATATATAAATAAAAAAGTATTCATTTATAAACTTTTAAAAATCTTGTATAATAAATTAACATTAACTTGAGTAGAACTAATTAAATGACTATTATCTTTACAAAAGATAAAATTACTACAAATATCTTAAATATAATTATTTGAAAAACATTCATTGATATCAACTTGGATTTTTTACATACTACAATTATTTATAATATTATAACCTTTTTTATAACTTTTTCATTTGTTTGTAAAAATTCATGTCGGTCTAACTACACCAATGTATGAAGTTCAAAATATTTTTTTGGAAAAAACTGGGGCACTCCAAACTACATCACATAGTCAAGGTATTATGATTTTTTGATTAAATTTTTTAAGAATAAAAGAAAATTTTCTAAATGACAATCAAATGGATATTAAATTTAAGAGTAGAATTAAAATTAAACATATTCACTACATTACAACACATCACTACCGCCTCATATCATTGTAGAAAGCCTCTCGACGTAAAATTATCATAAACTTGTCAAATTATATGTATTCTCTATGAATAAAGGAACACAATTGTGTTGAAATTGATGTTGAGCCTTTCTTTTCCATATTTTTATTTGCATAGCCTCAATTTGAAACCATGACCCTTTTGAGTAACATGCCTTTAATTTAAGTGATTTCCTTGTTTCTTTGGTTTTAAGGAGAATGATATGATTTGTGAGGTATAATATCAAAAATAACTAATAATAAGTATTGTTGATGTAAAGCATGGTTTTATAACTTGAAAAATATTGTAAATCGATATTTCTACCTCACTCGAACTTCATTATCATAACCCTATATCACCTTTTGTGCATAAAGTGTTAAGCAAAAATACTCTAATAGTCATTTTAATAATCCTTCCAAAACATATTTTTCTTAATCAGTGATCCCTTAGATTTATTTTTTTAATACTTCAAAGATAGGCTCCCATTATGGTTATCTTTTCTTTTAAGGGTCCTAGTATGGTGTTTCCATATGTTCTTAATGAGTGAAAGCAATAAGATAGATTCCATATCTTAGTTTATTTCCCTACAAGCCGGAGACCCCTTTGTAATAGATGCAGATCATTTAAATCCAAAAATTACTCTAAAAACAAGTCATGTGTATGATGTAAGCCCTCTAATGTATGATATCCCCTAAAATACCTTGTCATTTCACCTCATCATCACCGCCCAATGCACTTTGAAATATTTCACGATTTGCATGTTATGTATGGCCTTACCCTTTCTTCTATGGATATGAGTATGGTGTTTATGTATGTTTTCAACTCTGATGTATTTATTAGATAAAATCCATAAACTATTTTATATAATAAATATTATTAAAATCTTTCATTTTCATAATAACAAAAAAATAAGTATTTATCTGTTTCAAGAGTGTGGCTGAGAAGTCTTCAATTATACAGATTTGAAAACAAATTTATTTCTAATCATGGGGGCAGCTATCCTTCCTTTCCTTTTTCCTGAAAATACTTTCAACAGTTGGATTATTTTTTTCTTACAACTGAAACTGAATTTTTTTAATAAGGGTGGACGTATCATAGTTCTCCCATTGAGTTAATAAGTTTATAAAATGAAACATCAATGGGCGAATTGTGCTACTCAGTAAACACTTATTACAAATTGTAAGTTTATAAGTTATAATAATGTTGTGGGAAATAAGAAATGAAAAATTGAAGAAACAAGATAGAAACAAAAATATAATGAGAAATAGGGTTGAGAGAGGTTGTTCATAAAAATAATAATAGAAAAGCATTATAATTCAGAAATATATCTCCTAAACATTTAAATTTGCATAATAAATTATAGATAATTTATATAATTTAAGGGAAATTTTTTTATATCAAATGTGCGTCTTTACTTATGATCTAAAGATTGCACAAAGTGTTTAAAATTAAAAATGTATAAAATTCAATATCATTAAAATAATTTAGTTGTGCCTTTATAAACTCTACAACATTCACATTGAAGGAGTATTAGTGTTTCTATTTCCTAAACCTTCCTTTATAAATAATTGCAATCTAAGTATAGAGAATATGACCTCTAAACAATTAGAATCTGAGAATAGGGCCTCTACATTATCTTCTAATATCTCAATTGGCAACTCATCGTTACCATTATCCTTGGATTCACGATAAGTTTATACTCTTCAACTCAACTCTAAATATAACTTTATTAATAAAAAATAAAATTAATGTATTACTATAAATATATTAATAGATTTTTTTATAAATATTTGTTTAATCGATTAAAATAAAATCTAAAATCAAACTTTTAGAAATAATTAATTATATTAAAAGAATCTATAATTTACTTAATAGCTATTGATAGTGATATAAGTCATATGTGTCAATGTGAACATAATGACACTAGAGAAAAAGTTAAGGTAAAAATGGGTGGAGATTATTCAAATATGTAGGGTTGCATAATATACATATTAAATATTTTATGATTGTCATGTCACTATTAGTCATGTGTGTCACTATGAAGACAATGACATGAGAGAAAAATTTAAGGTAAAAATGAGTGGAGCTTATTCAAAAATGCAATCTTATCTAATAAATATAGTAAATTTTTTATGGTTATCGTATTATTTTATTTATTATTTTTTTAATTATTATGTATTTATTTTTAAATTGAGAATAATTTGTCCACTGCATCTATCTTCGCTAGTTACCATTGCCATTGTACTTGACGAGTAAAAGTCCCTATAAAACCTCGTTATCATTACATAGCCATTTCAACTTGTTCTAATGTGAAACATGACACAAATGTTGTGTTCCTTACGATAGAGGGTTACAAGATGTGTGGTTGACAAAATTCATTCCCACTTTGGAATTTAGTTTTTTAATAGTTTTTCCATCAATAAAAACTAGATTATAACCATTATATCTTTGTAAGATATTGTGACTCTCAAATATCATAGCATATCCGTCCCTCAATAAATCTAACAAACCATCAATAAACATTTCTTTTTTATACTATTAATTTCACCCATTACTCCCTTTCCAGGGTATTATTTATAAGTATATTATTTATGGCTATTGATTTGGTTTTAGAGTTAAAACTATAGAAAAATCATTGATTAAGCGATGGAACACTCATATTACTTCATGACTAAATATGTTGTGAGAAATAGTTTATATTTATTAAATAATAAAATGTTATTATTTGATATCCCATTCCTCCTAGTGTACTTTGCACCTTAGGGGCATTTGCTAGTTTAGGAAATTTAATACACAATTTAGTATATTTGTCATTATAATAGAAATGACACTAATATAATACATTAAGAATAAATTATAGATACATAAAACTACCCTCTAGATAATTATTAGTCATTAAATTGTATGTTTTGAAGATGGTGATGTCTTTTCAATTATGGGTTTAAATTTGCTATTATTGGTGCAAATGTTGACTTTCAGTACATTCTATACATCCTATTATCACTCTTCAGTTATCATGCCCCTTATCCCCATATTTTTCTTTGTTATGCTCCCTCTGCTAGAAACTAGTGGTTCTTTTTAGGAGTTACCATATGAACATTATCTTAGTTTTTAGTATTAAGATTCAGAAGTGTAATGGGTAAATACTTTTTAAGTGTTGATTTGGTGTAGTAAATAGTGCATTTAATGTGTTATTGTATCATTTCACTTGAATATCATTGTTATCAATTAAATCTTGAATCTTATGTCTCAATGAGAAACATTTATTTGCAACGCGACTCCAAGTTCTATGATAATCATAATATTCATTCACATGATAATTCTTTGGTAAAGGTTGAGATGAGCCAAACTCATGTTTAAGAGGTAAATGGACCATTTTACATTCAATTAATTATTTAAACACTTGGTGAAGACTCTAAGCTAATTATGTAAATTATCTTCACTCTTGAAATGGAAGGACAAGCATGTTGAGTGGTTCAAATATTATGTTAACGACATTCTTGGCCTGATTATTAGCATGAAAAGTGGTAATATTATTAGCCTTAGCCTTGAATTTTAGTTTACCTTGATATTCAACTCCACTATAGGTAGTGGCACTAGACCCATATTTAAGCATGTTGATATCATAGTTCCTAACCACAAGACAAAGTTCATTGAAATATTGGCATGTGTTAAACATTACTTTTTAATCAACAGGTTGAAGAAAACTTTGAGAGAAAATTATTTGTAATTTATTATCAAGTAATTGGTGACACAACTTTATAAGCATTATTTTGAATTTAAGCACGTAGTCACTAATAGGTTCTTTAGGTCCTTGTTTATACTAAAAAAGTTGCGAAAATGTGATTTGTTGGCTAATGTTGGTTTTAAAATGAGATAAAAACTACCATCCAAAGAATTGAAATAATACACAAATCCCTATGGTAGGGCATAAAATCAATCCAATTCATAATCCTTGAGAAATCTTGAAAAGAGATTAGTCAATAATCTATCTTTATGTGTAAATTCAAAATATGAAATATAGAATAATTTGATATGATGTGAATGATCACCCTTGCTATTGAATAATTCAAACTTAGGTATGATGAAACTCATAGGCAAGGGCTATACAAGGACCTTATAAACTAACAAATTGATTAATATATCATTAGAAGTAACCTAATGGCCTAATTTTTTATATTCTTGTGAAAGATGTTGAAGTTGTTCTTGCATGTGTTGTTCTACTTTTTTGAGAAAGACCATGATGAAAATTTGTAGATTGAAATATAAATTCTACTTTTAATGATTCTTTTGTACAAGGCACAAAAGAATCATTAAGCTGAAAATGAATAACCATAGTAAAATAAGTACAAGCAAGAGGAAGAGCCAAAGTAAAAGAACCAATAGGAGTAGTAGCTTCAATACCTAATGTAAAAGGGGAACCTCTAGTAGGTTGAATATAAGCATTCAAAGGTTCATTTGCAAGATGTACTTCCTCAAGTACGTATTCCTTAGCAAATTTAAT
This sequence comes from Torreya grandis, assembly GCA_037957365.1. NCBI lineage: Eukaryota > Viridiplantae > Streptophyta > Pinopsida > Cupressales > Taxaceae > Torreya > Torreya grandis. The sequence goes on along the minus strand of JARHVA010000498.1, from coordinate 661,300 downwards.
CTTATTTTGTTTCTCTCTAGTAACATAATCATGGCACCTATTTGTTTATGAAATGATGAAATAAAAATTTCAAAGCAGGCTATCTCATGCTTACTTGTAGTAATTTTTGAAATATATTAATTCCTAATCTTATCATTAATAGCATTAGAATACATGATATTAACATCACAAGCATCTACATTTACATCATTTGTGTTTTCATCATTCACATTTATATGATTTACATAATAATAATGACATCTTAAATCACATGGTGATACATAACATATCTTCCTTTGTTCTTGCACATGGAAGCCATCACATGGTAGTACACAACATATTTTTCATTGTTCCCACACATGAAAATAATCACATGGTGGTATATAACATAGTTTCTCTTGATTTTATCTTGCTTTTACACATAGAAGTAATAACATGGTGGTACATGACATACCTAAATTGGTCTCACCTTGGGACATGCATGCATTTAGATACAATGTAAACAAAAATATATGGATCTATAAAGACAATTTCATGGTCTTCACTACAATCATGTCTATTTATTTTTAGCCTCTTTAATTTCAAAAACTCTTTGATTATGGAGTTATATTGAAAAGTATTCACTTATAGATGTTTTTCATATGTTTTCAGTGGTACAAAATTTTATATCGTAGACACAAGAGCTTGAATGTTAGTTCCAAAATCTTCATTGCCTCCTTATATGGATATTAGTTGAATTATCTCTTCCTTTTGACTTTTAGATTGCTATCATTAATTTACTCAATTTGATAACTATCAACAGATGGTGAGCTGATTTCAACATACCCATACATCCAATTTATTGATTTTACTTTGACAGATATACACACCCACATATAAAAGTAGGGCCTTATTTAGACACATAAATTTAGAACACTTGTTAATTATTGTGGTATTAATATATGCATGTGTTATGGAAGGACCATAGCAATAGATGGAGGAGGGCCATATATATATGTGGGGAATTTATCCATTTGACTGGGGGAGTGCTCATATTTCTTATGTTTTATTTGACTTTTGACATGTTCTTTTAGTTTTATTCAATATGTGACACTTTTGACTAGATATGTTTGTCTTATCATTTATATTTTATTCTTCATTTGACATGTCTCCTTTCTCTTCTTCCTTCTTTATCTTTCTATCCCCTACTTATTTTTCTCTTTTTTATTTTATTTTGGTGAAGCTTTCTAGTTTTTTACATGATTGTGTAATATGGTCTTGAGTGACCAAGAACATATAGTGTGGTCCTAGTCTAACGAGGAATGTACTATGTTAATGGTATTATTTATTGTGTGTCATTTGATTATTATTTTTTTGTTTCTCAATGTTTATAAATGTTTTTGATACTTTTTGTCAGTATTTCTTTCTCATTGTGTGTCACATTATGCACCAACAAGCTCCTAATTTAAAATCAAGAATTATATAAATACACAAATGCATTAATGCATTAGGGACAAGAGATTTACACTAGATTTATCTCTTAAAGTTGTAAAAGAAATGATTTCATGTATGGTAGTAGCACCCATGTACCAAAAGTAGAAACCAAGAGTTTAGTGATCAAACATGTAGCATGTACAAGTTATTGCATATTTTAAAGGATAAGGGTTGGGACACTTGCCTTGCCATGGATTTTTATTAAACTACATAATACTTGTGTGTTATTCTCAAGACCTATACTCTAAAGGGGTTATGATTGAGACATTCCCTTGAATCCATCACCCCTCTCCACTCATTTTTTATGGGTTTACAAGATTTTGAGAGTTGATTAGAGTTTTAAGAGAGAAGATCAATTTCATAGAGATAAAAGAAAAAATATTGAAAATTAAGTGAGGTTTTCAAAGAAAAGGAACAGAGTAATAAGAGATGTCAAATTTATTTTTCAAAATTTTACAATTTCCAAGAATGTATAATGTTTGGTCCTAGGAGTGACATGAAAGGAGTGTATAGTTTTGGTCATTCATGCAAAGTTATCTGATAACTCTGAATTTTATGGGTTTTGTTTGTGCCATTCCCCACTTTATTCAACTTCAAATTGCTTCCAAATTTATGAAAATTTAATATTCTTCTCATATCTATTGCTTTGCACATTTTAATTATTCTAGAACATTCTTTTATGCAAGTAGTTTTTATTTTTATTGTTATGTTAGGATAAATATAGTTAGATCTGAATCTCACATGTTTATGGATAAATGTATTAGATTTTGATGTAAAAAGTTTATGCCATAAAATACCTACGTATAGGAAGTGCAACCATGGGTTGAGGTAATGATCTTCTATAACATTGCTTGGTTTCACAGTGCCAAACATATTCTAAAACATTCAATTAGAAATCTCAACATTAATACCCATTTTTTATCTAGAGGGGAGCATTATGTCCTCGTAATCTTGATCCCCACACCAAATTACATCAATTTAATATTACATTTTTATTAAATCCTACCCTAATTAGTTTAATATATTTTAAATTTAATGCTAGAAATAAATTTTAAAATTTTGTAAAGCTTAGATTTAGATTTACGCTTATTCAGTAGTTGTCATCTGATATATGTAATCCAAAACATGGGCATATATGCCAATATTTATGTAACTTTTAGCTTCTACATTAATTTTTTTTTAAAGCTCAAGGACTTTCAAGACATCAAAGTATCTTCTAACCCGAAGATTTACATTAACAACCTACTTATAATTATCCAAAAGCTTCACTTCTGGAACGTGTTGAGGCTACATTTATGTTTATGATTGCACTTGTATTTGAGAGTTGTATCTATTAATAACTTTGAATAAGAAGTGATTTTCCTTCTCCCTTTCCTTACACATGTTGTAACCATTAAAACTTGTTTTGTTTATCAATAACACACTTAAATGTTTATTTTTTTGGTAAGCGTTAAAAAATATAAATATTAACAAATATATTATTCAAAAAAATTTACAATACGTATTTTTTAATATTTAACAATATTTAAAAAGATCATAACAATTTTGCATAAAATAAATGACAATCAATTTACAATTTATTTACTTATATTTATATTTAAAAATTTAACATTAATTTTATTTCATAAATGATATAATAAAAATAAATATTGTAATATTAACTCATGACCCCACAGATGGCCCACTCAATAATCATTTATTTCAATACATATCATAAATTTGTTAAAACAATTTAATAACTAAACATGTGTTTCTTATAGTAATCGTATAGGCATTTAGAGATATAAGCATTGTATTATAAAAGATATATATATATATATATATATATATATATATATATATATATATATATATATATATATATATATATAAAAATTTATGTTTATATTATTATATTTAGAAGGATATAAATATGATAATATAAATATGAATTTATATATAATATTTATTTTAGTAAATATTAGTTTTAAGTAAATATTGGTTATATATATATGATTTGGTGTTTTTTTAATAAAATAATAGGAATATTATATGTTTATTGTATTATGTACGTAATCTTGGTAACACGTACATATTCTTTATAATGTGTATATATTTCTTTTAAGGCATATATATATATATATATATATATATATATATAAAATATGAGGAATATATATGTATTTCTAGATTCGATGGTTTTGAGTTTGAATTCAAATAATTCATACATATTATTTGAATAACACATACATGTTATTTAAATAACACATATGTGTTAGCAGAGACATCTACAAAATTATTCCCCAACTCCATACACATACCTAAAATTGATTCGAGACCCCATGAAATGACATTTTCAATAAAAAAGTCATGTATTTTTAGAAAGCACTCTCCACTTGATTTAAAAAATCTTTCTATTTTCTATCACATTTCTAAATTATTCCCCTTAGTTGATGTGAAACCAACTGATTCTATGGTTTGGAAATTCCACTCAACCTAATATATTCTCAATATATATCATAGAAATATTAAAATAAGTTATATTGATTATGTATTAATTATATTATTTAATCTTAAAAATTTTGTTTTAGAAATGACATTAAAATATTTCATTCATTTATTTATTATAAAATAATTTAATAATTAAACATATGTTTTTACACTTTGAGACATTATAAAGAGGGGATAATGCCATGTGAAGAGGGGACAATGCCATGTGAAGAGGGGATAATGACATATGAAGGTAACATTTATATTTTAAGAATAATTTTAATATAAATTATAAAATTATTTATATATATATATATATATATATATATATATATATATGTATATGTATATGTATATGTATATATATATATGTATATGTATATATATATGTATATGTGTGTGGGGGGGGGGGGGGGGGGGGGGTGGGGGGTTGTTTTAAATTTTTAAATTTCATTATTTATTATTATAAAAAATATTTATATTATAATATTTTAATTTATGAAAATAAAATAAATATAGATATTTTATTTATATTTAAATGATATATATGTTAGATATATATTTTAAAATTTGAATAATATTTTTTAAATTTTTATATGAAATAAAATGATAAATAAATTAAAAACTTTTGGTAATTACTTAATATATTAAAAAGGGTATTAGTTATTTGTGTATTTTAATTATTTCAAGAAAAAACAAAACATGCATGCCTCTTTTTTCAATATTTTCTATATTTAAACTTAAAAAGGAAAAAATAAAGCTATGCGAAAAATAATCTTAAAAATTTATAACTTAGAACTCATTATATACAATAATATCTATAAAATTATCTCATGCAAACAATTATAAAATTTAAGAGATAATCACATTTTATACATATTAAATTATTTTTATAATAATGAGATGTGGTTGAATTGGTTAAAGTGATTTAGTTGTGTCCAACACCACTTATATTCAAATCTCGGTGACATATTAAGTCAATTGTGATCGATAGAGATGTTTACAGGGTCCGTAGTGGTTGTGGTGATGTTTGTAGGGCCTTTCATAGCTATTGTGATGGTTGTAAAGGATATTTGGACCTCACATTTATATCCAATACTAGTTCATATTCCAGTCACAAGTGTTTATGTTCATAGCCCTAGGTTCTAAAAAAGTGTTTACCAATAGTTAGCCCGATGGTGCAAGGAGTTCTGAAAGAGATGTATTTTTTTCTCCAATTTTGGGAATTCTATCAAACCTAGGTTTGAATCCCCATGAGTCATTGCATATTCTCTCCAAGTGTTATGCCAGTTTGAAATATCTAAAATTAGGTACCACCCCCATTGTTATAGCTTCATTTGAGTAGGTTGTAACTATCATACTAAACAGTGTAAATTATTTTAGAAATGATGTAATTTTTTTGTTTTGGTAAAGCATGGTTTTATAGCATGCAAAAGATTGTAAATTTATATTTCTACCTCACTCGAACTTCATTAGCATAACCCTATATCACCTTTTGTGCATAAATCGTTAAGCAAAAATACTCTAATATCATTTTAATAATCCTTCCAAAACATATTTTTCTTAAATAGTGATCCCTTAGATTTTTTTTTAATACTTTAAAGATTGGCTTCCATTATGGTTATCTTTTCTTCTAAGGTTCCCAGTATGGTGTTTCCATATGTTCTTAATGATCAAAAGTGATAAGATATATTCCATATCTTAGTTTATTTCCCTACAAGCTAGAGACCCCTTTGTAATGGATGTAGATCATTTAAATCCAAAAATTACCCTAAAAATAAGTCATGTGTATGATGCAAGCCCTCTAGTGTATGATATCCCCTAAAATACATTGTCATTTCACCTCATCATCACCTCCCAATGCACTTTGAAATCTTTCTCCATTTGCATGTTATGTATGACCTTACACTTTCTTCTATGCGTATGAGTATGGTGTTTATGTATGTTTTTAACTCTGATGTAATTTCACTAGGTGTTAATATATTTGTAGTATTGATGAATAAAAGCTACAAGATAGAATTTAGAACCTCAATGTCTTATCCCCACATCAATGTCAATGTAGCATTGATTTGAGTCACACATTTGGTGTGGATACCTGTCATAATTAAATTAGTAGCATGATGTCATTGTCCACTCTTGACAATAAAAAATGTCTACTCAAAGGTCTCGTGACCCTGCATGTTGCACACAATTTTATAATGGGTGGAAGTAATGTAAATCCAACAATCATCTTAAATCTAGGTCTAGTCTAAGATATCATTTTCCCTTACCATCACCACTTGACTCCCTGTGATCTATTTCCACCCTTAACAATAAAAATAGTCATTCAAAGATGTCATCAAATTACAAGCTATATATTCATTTGCAATAGACGATGGTAACGTAAATCTAAAAACTATCCTAAATCTAGGTATGTTGTTTTATATGGGCCCTTTGGTATACGATATCATTAGAAATACCTTTCCATTTTTCGTCACCATCCTTGCTCATATCACCTTCAAATAATTCCCTAGTTTCATGTTGTAGAAGATACACATGTAAAGTTTAGTGACATGGTAAATTTGTTTATGTAATTTAGAAATTCTATCAAACTATTTCAATTACCCAATAAATGCATGAAACATGTGTCACCTAAATGAAAACATGGGTTGAATATCCAACGACTCCTCTAAAAATGTAGAGAAGGCACCACGTGTCAATTTAGAAGAGTTTAAAACATTATAACAAAAAGGATATCTACTTAAACTATTTAAAAACTAATTAGACAACTCTAAAACTAATTAGATGAAAAATAGAAAAGGCTCTTTCAATGTAACCACTAGTGCTGCTAATTTTTGCTAGTCCATTGGACATAGGAACCAATCCACACTAGTCTCTACATACTCTTTACAAGCCCTTTATTGCTCTGATGTATCTAAAATTAGGTACAACCCTGATGGTTATCACTTCGCTTGTGGAGATTGCAATTATCATATTGAAGAACATAAGTTACACTGAAAAGGATGTAAGTTTCTATTTTGTAAAGATAGTTTCTCTAAAGTGAAAGAGTGTAAGTCGATAGTTGTACCTCACTTGACACCCATGACTATTGACCCTATAACACCTTTTGTACACGAAGTGTAAATATATATATATATATATATAATTTTAATTATTATAAATGATAAAAGTGTTTTAGAAGAAAATTTAAATTTGTCATAAATTTAGAGATAATTATTAAATTGTCAATGTTTATATTTTAAAAAATTGTTATAATATAATAATTATACATATTGTATAATACAATATTCACGTATACTATATAATTAATATTTAATGGAAAAAAATATTATAATATATATTATATAATAATTAAAATTATATATATATATATATATATATAATTTTAATTATTATATAATATATATTATAATATTTTTTTACATTAAATATTAATTATATAGTATACGTGAATATTGTATTATACAATATGTATAATTATTATATTATAACAATATTTTAAAATATAAACATTGACAATTTAATAATTATCTCTAAATTTATGACAAATTTAATTTTCTTCTAAAACACTTTTATCATTTATTACTAATTATAAAATATTATTTATTAAAAAATAAATCTAATTATATTTAGATATTCTTCTAAAAAATTATGTCCTTTCCAACGTTCCTTGCTCCATTAAGGCAACTACTAGTTCTAATTAATTTCTGAATCTGAACTCCTTAATTGAGTGAGGAGGCTTAAAAACCTCTTAGCATTTTGTATGTGAGATATTCTATTTGAAAAACACGAAGTGTAAAATAGTGATCATGTAATATAATAAGTATGAGAAATGGTGAAGTGGTGGAGAAGGGCAAAGCCATATGAAACATGCAAACAATAAAATATTTCAATGTGAGTTAAAGGATGATGATGAGGAGAAATGACAATATATTTAAATTGATAACATATACCACACTAAACTAAAAGTTAGGACAATAGATAAACGTTTGTATTTCCAACAAAACCTCTAGAAACTTTAACCATAGACCTCTCAAATCTATTCAAAAAACATTCACATTTGATTTGATAGCCATAATACTTTAACTTTGGTGACCAAATATCACCCACTCAACTGACAAACTATGTTCGATGTGAACATCTTAAAGATGTACAAAGAAATCTTTGGTCTATTCCTGACAATAAAACATCTATAACATAATTATAAAAAAATTCTTGATCAAATAAAATATAAACTAATTAATATGAATGATAAAATTTCTTATCACATCATCCTTTAAACTATAAATCAAAAGACAAAAAAAAAAGAGAAGAAAGTGCTCACCCAAATTAGACCGAGTGGAATGATAACTGCAATAAAATCAAGTGGATTATCTACCATATTAGATGTTTAAGTATCAACTAAAATTTTAATAATTTATATTTTTAAATAATATTAAACATTTTTATAAATTATATTAACAATTTTATATGACATTTTATGATCAGCATTAAATAAGTTTTTTTTAAAAAAATCGACACCTTAATAGTTAAATTTAAATCTACACCCAAAAAAATCCATATAATTTTTTTTTATAATGATTATAAATTTGAAATAAATTATTATAACTAAAATAAAACATAATTTAGGTGGAATGATAACTGCAAATTAGTTTATATAAAATTAATTAAGAATATTATTTAATGAATAAGAATATTTCTATATTATTCTTAATTTAATTTAATTTTACTGCATTTTATTTAATTTGATTGTTAAAAAATTGTTGTAATATCTCTTTTTTATATAAATAAATTTAAAGTTACATAGATATTTTTATATTTATTTATTTTTAGATTATATATAGTAAATTTTAAGTAATGAGTAAGTGTACATCTAAATATGAGTACTCTTTCAGTTAAATAGTCAGAGATAGAGATTAATGTCTTGATAAAGACCATTAACAAAAAGAAACTCCAAGATCCAAAAAATGGATCTAAAAGAACATGCATACAAGTCACTAAAGAAAACTTGATCGCCATGCTAGATCTAGTAGAAATCAAGAAGAATATAGTGAGTCTACATGGTATAACCCTGATTTGTAAATTTATGGGAGCATAATTAACCATGGAGGAGTTGCATACATGGACCATAAGAAACTAGAAGACAAACTGAGAGTATGAACTAAAAAATTGTGCTAAAAGGTACTTCATAGGAATATTTTCCAATGAATTAGATAGATAAAAAGTGCTTTGGAGGAGGGCCTTACTCTGTTATAAATATGGGATTATTCATGAATCACTGAAATACAACCTTCAATTAAAGGAACTTCCAAATATGACACTTGTCTGGATTTGAATGTACACTTAACTACAAGAATTTTGGTCTAGATATGTCTTCAAAATCATTGCTAATATTATTGGTAAAAACTTTGACATATTACAACCCTTATCATGGCAAAGGCCTATCTAGCTATGATAAAATATGTGTGGAGCTAGATCTCCCACAATGACATATAAAAACCATATCATGGCAAAGGCCTATCTAGCTATGATAGAATATGTGTGGAGCTAGATCTCCCACAAACCCTTCCAAACAACACCACACTAAAAGCAGGAGAAATGGAGTGGGTGAGATATTTAGACTATGAGAGTATCCCATTCTACTACAAAAGATGCCATGAATATGGACACCTCATCAAAGAATTCCCAACATTAAAGAATATAAATACCATCGAGAAAGTACCTAAAACAATAGAAAATGATTTAAATGGATCTTCAATTCGAAAATAAAACATACTATAATGAATTTAGAATAAAATAGTTAAAAAATTTATGTGGTAAAAGAATTTTTTTAATTCATTAATTTAAAATCCACCTCAATGGAAGGAATATAATTTATGCCATTAACTTAGCCCTAAGGTAAACAAAACAACATAGAGATGGAAGACATTATAATTTTAGATAATTACGGATTTAAAGACGATTTGTAAAATCCACTTTTTTTTTAATTTTTTTTTTATGAAAATCGACTCAACAAAAAGATAAAAGGGGCTTCAAGGTAAGCAAATAAAAGGAAACTTCATAACAAAGACTTGAAACACAAGGAAAATTTGGACAAGCTTGGACAAGGAAGATAAGACATTCAAAGATGGATGAGGATAGCATGAGAATCATGCAAACATTAAATATTAATCTTAAAGGAAACTTAAGAAAGAGGAAGAGAGAGACCCAATAAAAAATAAAATGAGGTAATGAGGAAGAAATGGAAGTTATTGAAGTAGGGATTCAAATTTAATTAGATACTCTCTTTACAAGCACCAAGTAAAATAATATTATTTGATATAGATTATTTCTTGGAAAATAAGGGATCTCAATGCCCCCTTCAAGAGAAAAACATTGAAACAACTAATTATCCAACATAAACAAGATGTAGTGATGCTTCAAGAAACTAAACTAAAAAATCTATCGAAACACAACGAAAATCTTTCAATTGTCAAAGAAGAGAAATGGTATGGAATGATGCTATATATATGATAGGAGGGATGGCTTTCGTATGGGATTCAAACTCAATCAATCTTGAAATCATTCAAGTCCATAATCAAGATCTTATTTGCAAATATGTTTCTTTGAGGACAAGAACCAACAATATATTACCATCAAAAAATCTTAAATTCAAATTACAATATATTTTATTGATTGAAGGTGTATACCTATAAATTTGAATTAATAAAAAAAAATGTTTTGTTCATCTAATTTTTTTTTCAAAGAATACCTATCATCACAATTACAAATTAAATTTATTAAATTGGGTTGATTGGTCAAATTAATATATTACGAAGAAAAAATCTAGTACAAATTTAATACACATAAGTAAGTGATCCCAAATTTGATAATTGATTCTTTAGGAGGGACATTATTCCTCTTTTTAGAATTGAATTTATTGCTTGAGTTTTTTAAAATTGAAATTATGACTTATTTTTTTTTAATATAAATATTTTTATTACTTTTATTTTTTAATTTTGGGTTGAAAGGAAATTTTAATAAATAAATAAATTTATTTGAGTTTAAACAATTATTGGGAGTATTGGAGATAGATGGAAGATGGAGATGGAGGAGGCATGCTCCTTCTCTTTGTTAAAACTCTAATCTTAGGGTTTACTTTGCAACAATATAGTGGTTCTAAGGAGCACATCGATGGGGGGTCTCGTGTGTTGAGAAGGGAGGATTAGGGAGCTGCAACTTCTCTTAGTAATAACTTGAGTTTCTTGATCGGTCTATGTGGTGGCCTTGCTTTGAGTTTTTTGTTCAATCCGTGTGGTAGCTTGTTTTCGATCCTTGCATGATGTGGTTGTTTGTGTTCTGTAGATTGTTGGTGATTGCAGTGGTGGCTCTCTCTATCACTGCCCCTGCATTTGTTTTGGGTGTTGACGGTTGGCTCTCTTTGATCCAAAACTCAAAATATTTGGTTGAAAGATAATTCAAGAAACAAGAACAAAATAATTAAATAATTCTATCTCTGAGAAGAGATGTTTTATTGATCAAATTTGTAGACCCAAATATATGCTTATCTCTGAGAAGAGATGTCTACTTTCCATTTCGGGTTACATCTTCATTTATACATGTTTTGAAGGTTTGGGGAGGATGTGGAAGGTCACCAATCTTGAGGGAGATGAATTTGTTTGAATTCCATGATTTACAACAATACATAATTCAAGGAATTAGTATTTTTAGAAACTTACTATTTTTACATTGCACTACTAAAATTGAAATTTGGGACACTTTAATTGGGGTTTAGGGGGTAAAAGTTCATTGAGAAATGATGGATGCCATCTCATGATGTTTCCATCATTATTAGCTTTCCAACGGTTCAAATGGTGAGTCAATTGGAGCTACGGTGCAAAAGTTATGGCTCTCGAAAGTTCCATCATGATTTGGGGTGGATCCATCACCCGAATTATCATCTGAATTGTTTCCCGGATCATTCCTCCCTCCTTGGGAAGCAATGGTCCCCATTACATTAAGATTTCTCATCAAGTGTGTTATTTGTGCTTCAATTTTATTCCTGATGCATACTTAGAAGGGACTGTGATTTATAGAACTGTGCAGGGCCTGATTGTTCACCATTTCTATGTGACCATTAGTTTGTGGATGGAAGGCCGTGAAATTCTTCAGCTTGGTATTTATTTTCGTCTGTTGTTGTGTTGTTTGTGTAGTTAGGGCTGTAACATCAACCCTTTTGGATTCTTGTGGCTTGACCACCACGAGAACAAATTTCTTGGCACTAATCAAAGAGACAGATGTAGAAGGTGGTACCTTTGGTATCCTAGAGCACCGTGTTCCAAGAGTGAGAGTGATCCTTCGAGTTCTTGATTCATAGATGTCACATCGATCATACATGAATGGCTGACCAAAGAGTACATCACAAACATCTAGATTTACCACATCACATAAGACCTCATCTTGGAAAGGTTTTATTGCATATGAGAGAAGACATTGGTGGGTGACACGAAGGTTTCTCCCTGGACTCAACCATCCAATACTATATGGCTTTGGGTGAGGCTTCATGGATAGATTTAGGCTTTCCACAACATTAACATAGATTAAATTCTCTTGACTTCCACTATCAAGAATGAAATGCAGAGGCTTATCTTTCACCCATAACTTAGAGTGAAACAACCTTTCCTTGTCATCTAGCCTCTCCTCATGGGTCTATGATGAAGCAACAATGGCTTTAGGCTCAGCATCTATAATCTCTTCTTGAACCTCTTCATCTGTAGGGTCTGTATGAGGCAGAGTAGTAGATGTCGAGGATTTTGACTTAGAAAGCAGGGACTTGATGGCTCGACATTCTTCTTTTGAGTGAGTTCCATATTTGTGATAATCTCACCATTTTCTAGCCTTTCCTTCTTTTTAATTATAATTTTGGCCTCGTGTTTGACCTTCTTTATTGTTAGGATTGTGGAGCTAAAAGCTTCACTGATGCAAACAGGAGAGGAGGTTGCTGAAGGTTGCTGAGTTGCAGAGAAGTTGGGGTCGGTCTGATCAGCCGACGTCGGCAGGATAGCATTGAGAAGCAACCGACATCGGTCATATATCGGCCGACGTCGGTCACCTCCAGGAAGACAGGGACCGACGTCGATCGCCTGTGTGGTTCGACTGCGAGCTATTTACGGGCAGTTAGCTAACGAACCAAGTGTTTGCATAAAGAGATCTATTTTTAAACTGAGAGCTGCAGATCTAATTATTGTAATTAGATGTCTAATTATTGTTTGGATGAGATCTATATAATAGACTCATGGTTGTATTGGAAAAGTGTGCTAGGGAGTAAGAGAGCATAATTATAAGCTCCTTCTGTGTGTGAGGTAGAGCAATGGTGCCTTCCTCCTAGTGCCACAGTACCAGGTGTGTTGGTGCTGGATTGGAGAGCCAGCTGGGTTCTTCAGGAGTGTAGGATCTTGGTCACAGTTGCATGGCCTATATAGGAGATCTACATGGTAAGTAAGATCGTTGATCTGCAGGTGTATGTGTATGCAAGGTCGAGGTTCACAGGTGAGCAGAACCGTTGTTTGATTTGCAGGTGTGCAAGGTCATATAGACAGCAACACAACAGGGAGCAGTATCAGGTAGGATCTACTTGGAGTACAGGTGTGTACTCGGATAGAGCAAGAGGAAGGCAAGGGAGTTCCTTCCATAAGTATGGTCTGTTGAAGTGCAGGTTATTGCAGGTTCATGGGAGATCTACTTGAAGTACCTTGAGTACTTGTGGAGCACGTGGAGTGCTTGTGGAGTGCGTGGAGCACTTGTATTGTGCGTGGAGCACGGGAGGTGAACACCAACTCTGTATTTGAGTTGGGTGTTGGGACCTGTGAGAGGGAGAGCTTTGGGGAGAAGATTTACTGTTCACTTGAGGTGTGGGAAACCTCTGTAAGGTGGTGGAGAAGAAGTGGCATCTTCTTTATTGCATTCTTTTCTGTATAAAGTGTTATACAAGTTGTGTATTGTCTCTCATATGCTGTGTTATTCTGAATTCTAGTTACTTGGTGAATCTGGTTTATTTCTGCATATTAAGTTGTTTGAAGTTTGGTAATCAATTGTATGTTTCTGGTTTCGCATCCTGACAAGTGGGATCAGAGCATGTTTGTTGTTCTAGATTCCTGACAAGTGGTATCAGAGCTAAGGTTGCAGGAAGCAGGTTGTGTTTTGGTTACAGGGCACTCTCAGGGGTTTCTGATTGAGTGGGAGTAGAGCAACGGCAGATCAAAGTAAGCTAAGAATGGAGGAGTTGAAAAGCACAGACGGTTACTCATGGTCCGATGGAAAGAAAGAGCAGGTAAAAGAATATTGTTGGTTGGTAGCAGATTAGCATGAAGAAACTGAAGATACAGATGTTGCAGGTGTTGTTGCACAGGATGTGTTTGCAGGTTTCTTGGATAAAGTTGAATCTTGGATAAAAGATTCGGTTGCCTCTTTCCATGCAGCCCCAGGTAGAGGAGCTGGTAAGCCTTGCCAAAGAATTGGCAAAGGGGAAGTGAAGCTAAAATTGCAGGCGGCCAACACACAGGTGTTGATGAAGGTCATGCAGGTCCCAGGTCTGGAGATATGGCTAATTTCTTCAGAAAGATTGGGTGATGAGAGATGCACAAGAACACTCACAGCGGTAGCACTTGAATTAGCTGGTGGTAAGAAAACAGGTATACTTTATCTACTTGTTTATATTACTGATTCTTCTTCTGTTGCGGAGACGTGGCTTCGTAGGCTTGGTCACATGAGCAGGAAGGAGATGCATGTTCTTAAGCGGAAGACAGATATATTTGATAGGCTTAAGAACTGGAAAGCGTTGGTGTTCTTGGAGGAGATGGCGGACAGAGTTCAGTGGATGGTGCTGGATACTTCTGAGCAGAGCAGTTTGGACATGGGTTTTGATTCAAAGGAGCTCGCGGGTAAAAAGTCATCACTCACAGGTGAACACAGGTACCGGCGTCGATCAAGAAGAACCGGCGTCGAACAGACAGGTGCCGATGTCGGTCATGTGCAGACCGAAGCCGGCGATGTCGGGCAGGTTAAGACCGACGTCGGTCATGATACCGACGTCGGCAGTATGTAAGACCGATGTCGGTCAGGAGGACCGATGTCGGCAGAAGAGACACCAGCGCTGGCAGGCTGGTAGTCAGGTACAGACGCATGAGAACCGACGTCGGTCGGATGCAGACTGTGGGGTGGACGAGGTCGGTCACTGTAACGAATTTTGGGTGGACAGCACGCTGTCAAGGAGTCTCAAACACCCATACAGAGGACTGAAGGCGTAAGTAGGCCCTCAAATTTGTGTTCCTCTTCTTCATACTTGTTGCTGATTGTAGAGCAGGAAGGATCCAGGAAACAGGTGTGAGCTTGGCATGGATGAGGATGTGATTCCTTAGAGCAGAACCAGACGGGTGTTTTGGTAGGTTTGCCAGCTAGATGAAAGCACAGAGACGAATGGATTCCTTAGTAGAAGAATAGAGAGAACGGATATGTGAGACGGAAGACCAGGCATATGGTCTTGAGGAGCTGCAGGACAGTGGTACCAGGTTTGATAGGTGGAGGACGAAGCATGGCTTCAGTCAGTGTCAAGTAACTACTGTGGTTTGACTTACCAGGGGGATGATGATTGCAACATCATTCTGTTGCTGTATGTGGATAGTATGCTAGCTAGCAGGGGTGTACATACAGGGTTTTGCTGAGCTAAGGATAAGATTAGTTCAGTGGCATGTCATGAGGAGTTTGGAGTAGCGGAATTCTTTGACATGGGAGGCATGGAGATCACCAGTTGATTTTGTCTCGAGTGGGAGCTAATGTGAATCAGGTGTTGGCGAGGTTCGGGATGCAGAGCCGGAGCACACTAAGGTCTGGACAGGTACAGTGTCCGAAATCACATGAGGTCTGGTATAGACCTGAGTATTCCCATGCAGTGGGAGCTGTCAGAGTTAGGAGCCAATTCAGGGAAGTGGGTTCTCAGGTTTTCTGAGAGGGACCGGCAGTAGGTGTTGCTATGCAGGGTCAGGACTTCACTACAGGTGTTGTAGGTTCGGATGTGGCAGGGTACTCGGATGACAGGTGGTACACCACGGGATGTGTGGTGGGTTGTCTTCAGGTGGGAGCTTGAAGAGGGATACAAACCAGGAAATAGATTAGACGGAGTACAGGTACAGGTACAGTGCAGCTGTTTATCTCCAAGTGGGAGATTGTTAGGATTGTGGAGCTAAAAGCTTCACTGATGCAAACAGGAGAGGAGGTTGCTGAAGGTTGCTGAGTTGCAGAGAAGTTGGGGTCGGTCTGATCAACCGACGTCGGCAGGATAGCATTGAGAAGCAACCGACATCGGTCATATATCGGCCGACGTCGGTCACCTCCAGGTAGACAGGGACCGACGTCGGTCGCCTGTGTGGTTCGACTGCGAGCTATTTACGGGCAGTTAGCTAACGAACCAAGTGTTTGCATGAAGAGATCTATTTTTAGACTGAGAGCCGCGGATCTAATTATTGTAATTAGATGTCTAATTATTGTTTGGATGAGATCTATATAATAGACTCATGGTTGTATTGGAAAAGTGTGCTAGGGAGTAAGAGAGCATAATTATAAGCTCCTTCTGTGTGTGAGGTAGAGCAATGGTGTGTTCCTCCTAGTGCCACAGTACCAGGTGTGTTGGTGCTGGATTGGAGAGCCAGCTGGGTTCTTCAGGAGTGTAGGATCTTGGTCACAGTTGCATGGCCTATATAGGAGATCTACATGGTAAGTAAGATCGTTGATCTGCAGGTGTATGTGTATGCAAGGTCGAGGTTCACAGGTGAGCAGAACCGTTGTTTGATTTGCAGGTATGCAAGGTCATATAGACAGCAACACAACAGGGAGCAGTATCAGGCAGGATCTACTTGGAGTACAGGTGTGTACTCGGATAGAGCAAGAGGAAGGCAAGGGAGTTCCTTCCATAAGTATGGTCTGTTGAAGTGCAGGTTATTGCAGGTTCATGGGAGATCTACTTGAAGTACCTTGAGTACTTGTGGAGCACGTGGAGTGCTTGTGGAGTGCGTGGAGCACTTGTATTGTGCGTGGAGCACGGGAGGTGAACACCAACTCTGTATTTGAGTTGGGTGTTGGGACCTGTGAGAGGGAGAGCTTTGGGGAGAAGATTTACTGTTCACTTGAGGTGTGGGAAACCTCTGTAAGGTGGTGGAGAAGAAGTGGCATCTTCTTTATTGTATTCTTTTCTGTATAAAGTGTTAATACAAGTTGTGTATTGTCTCTCATATGCTGTGTTATTCTGAATTCTAGTTACTTGGTGAATCTGGTTTATTTCCGCATATTAAGTTGTTTGAAGTTTGGTAATCAATTGTATGTTTCCGGTTTCGCATCCTGACAAGTGGGATCAGAGCATGTTTGTTGTTCTAGATTCTTGACATTTATCACTTCTCCATTTTGAACGCTGACTCTTCATATTAATTCTTCCATGCTTCTGCTCAATCTTCACTGCAAACTTGTATGCCTCACCAAGGGTTTCCAAATTGAAGAGTTCCATTTCTCCCCATATTTACCATTGTAGTCCACCACGATATTTTAGAACCTTATGTTTCTCACTTTTTTGGATGCCCAATCTTGCAAATAGAGAATAAAAAATATTAGTGTAATCTTGAATAGATTGTTCCTTACATTGGTGAAGTTGTTGCCACTCTATATATAGATCATCATATGCTCCAATGGGCTAGTATTCTTCCTTCACAGCTTCTATGAAATCATCCCAAGTAGGTTCTATTTCAAGGCCAATATCATCTGCACTGAATCTCTTTTTGTACACTTCCCACCAATTTTTGACAGGCAATGATGCTTTCAGAAGAGCAAAAGTAATCTTATCTTTATTAGTGAATTTATTTACATAAAAATAAGATGACAATTGATCCAACCAATTTTCTACTGCATCAGCATTGATTTTGCCTTCAAATGTAGGAATATCAAAATTCACTCGAACCTTGAAGGGTGTTGGGGCACTGAAAGGATGTGCGAGTGCAAATGAGGAGCCAAAATTTCCCATCGAGATTTGTTGGAGAATTTGAGTGAATTATTGTTGCATCTATGCTTGTTTTTTTTGGAGGGATTCATTCACCATTTCCTTGAAATGATTGGATGTCTCGGTGTTGTCTGCCATTTTAAGTCATTTGGAGCGAATAGGTGGATAGTCTGCTGGTTTGATTTTCCACCCAAGCTTTCTGTAATCTGACCTCATTCTTGGGATCATACACTTTAAAGACAAACCGATCTGATACCACTGATCCAAAACTCAAAGGCTTTTGTTGAAAGATAATTTAAGAAATAAGAACAAAATAATTCAAATAATGCTATCTCTGAGAAGAGATGTTTTATCGATCAAATTTGCAAACCCAAATATATGCTTATCTCTGAGAAGAGATTTCTATGTTCCATTTCAAGTTACATCTTCATTTATACATGTTTTTAAGGTGTGGGGAGGATGTGGAAGGTCACCAATCTTGAAGGAGATGAATTGGTTTTACTTCCACGATTTACAACAATACAAAATTTGAGGAATTACTATTTTTAGAAACTTACTATTTTTAGACTGCACTAAAAAAATTGAAATTTGGGACACTTACATTGGGTTTTGGGATGTAAAATTTCATTGAAAAAAGATTGATGCCATCTCACGATGTTCCCCTCAATATTAGCTTTCCAACGGTTCAAACAGTGAGTCAATTGGAGCGACGGTGCAAAAGTTATGGCTCCCAGAAGTTCTGTCATCAATTGGGGTGGACCCATCACCCAAATTGTCATTTGAATTGTTGTCTGGCTCATTCCTCCCTCCTTGAGAAGCAATGGTCCCCATTTCATTAGATTTGTCATCAAGTGTGGTATTTGTGCTTCAATTTTATTCCTGATGCATACTTGGAAGGGACTGTGATTTATAGAACTATGCAGGGCCCAATTGTTCACCATTTCTGTCTGACCATCAGTCTGTGGATGGAAGGCCATAAACTTCTTTAGCTTGGTATCTATCTTCTTATATTGTTGTGTTGTTTGTGTAGTCAGGGCTGTAACACCAACCCTTTTGGATTCTTGTGGCTTGACCACCATGAGAACAAATTTCTTGGCACTAATCAGAGAGACAAATGTAGAAGGTCGTACCTCTGGTACCCTATAGCACCGTGTTTCAAGAGTGAGAGTGATCCTTCGAGTTCTTTATTCATAGATGCCATGTCGATTATACATAAATGGCTGACCAAAGAGTACATCACAAACATCTAGATTTACCACATCACATAAGACCTCATCTTAGAAGGGTTTTATTGCATATGAGAGAAGACATTGGTGGGTGACACAAAGGTTTCTCCCTGGACTCAACCATCCAATACTATATGGCTTTTGGTGAGGCTTCATAGATAGATTTAGGCTTTCCACAACATTATCAGAGATTAAATTCTTTTGACTTCCACTATCAAGAATAAAATGCAGAGGCTTACCTTTCACCCATAACTTAGAGTGAAACAACCTTTCCTTGTCATCTAGCCTCTCATCATGGGTCTATGATGAAGCAACAATGGATTCAGGCTCAACATCTATAATCTCTTCTTGAACCTCTTCAACTTTAGGGTCTGTATGAGGTAGAGCAGTAGATGTCGAGGATTGTGACTTAGAAAGCAGGGACTTGATGGCTCAACATTCTTCTTTGGAGTGAGTTTCAGATTTGTGATAATCACACCATTTTCTAGCCTTTCCTTATTTTTGATTCTAATTTTGGCCTTGTGTTTGACCTTCTTTGTCACTTCTCTATTTTGAACGCTGACTCTTCATATTCATTCTTCCATGCTTCTACTCAATCTTCACTGTGAACTTGTACGCCTCACCAAGGGTTTCCAAATTGAAGAGTTCCATTTCTCCCCATATGTACCATTTTAGTCTGCCATGATATTTGAGAACCTTATGTTTCTCACTTTCTTGGATGCCCAATCTTGCAGATAGAGAATAAAAAATATCAGTGTAATCTTGAATAGATTGTTCCTTATGTTGGCGAAGTTGTTGCCACTCTATATACAGATTGTCATATGCTCCAATGGGATAGTATTCTTCCTTCACAGCTTCTATGAAATCATCCCAAGTAGGTTCTCTCTCAAGGCCAATATCAACTGCATTGAATCTCTTTTTGTACACTTCCCACCAATTTTTGACAGGCAATGATGCTTTCAGAAGAGCAAAAGTAATCTTCTCTTTATTAGTGAATTTATTTACATAAAAATAAGATGACAATTGATCCAACTAATTTTCTACTGCATCAGCATTGATTTTGCCTTCAAATGTAGGAATATCAAAATTCAGCCGAACCTTGAAGGGTGTTGGGGCACTGAAAGGATGTGCGAGTGCAAATGAGGAGCCAAAATTTCCCATTGAGATTTGTTGGAGAATTTGAGTGAATTATTGTTGCATCTATGCTTGTTTTTTTTGGAGGGCTTCATTCACCATTTCCTTGAAATGATTGGATGTCTCGGTGTTGTCCGCCATTTTAAGTCATTTGGAGCGAATAGGTGGATAGTCTGCTGGTTTGATTTTCCACCCAAGCTTTCTGTAATCTGACCTCATTCTTGGGATCATACACTTTAAAGACAAACCGATCTGATACCACTGATCCAAAACTCAAAGGCTTTAGTTGAAAGATAATTTAAGAAACAAAAACAAAATAATTCAAATAATGCTATCTCTTAGAAGAGATGCTTTATTGATCAAATTTGCAGACCCAAATATATGCTTATCTCTGAGAAGAGATATCTACTTTCCATTTCGGGTTACATCTTCATTTATACATATTTTGAAGGTGTGGGGAGGATGTGGAAGGTCATCAATCTTGAGGGAGATGAATTGGTTCAACTTCCATGATTTACAACAATACAGAATTCGAAGAATTACTATTTTTAGAAACTTATTATATTTAGACTGCACTACTAAAATTAAAATTTGGGACTTTTCTGTTGGGTTTTAGGGGGTCAAAATTCATCGAATAAATCTCTATGCCATTTTCCGACGTTACCCTCATTATTAACTTTTCGACGGTTCAAACGGTGAGTCAATTGGAGCTACGGTGCAAAAGTTATGGCTCCCAGAAGTTCCGTCATCAATTGGGGTGGATCCATCCCCTGAATTGTCATCTGAATTGTTGTCCGGATCACTCTTGGTGTCAGTCTGCTTGTAGTTAGTCTTTCATGGCTCTATAGCTATGGCATCGGTAAGGTTTACTGGATAGAGGTTTTATGGCCTTTGATGGCGGCAACGATTTTTTCTCTATTTTCTAATCTTTTGGCTTTTCACTTGTTCGGCTCTGCTCGGCCAGTAGGGGTGTTTTGAGGGCTTGTTTTTTATTTTTTGAAATTGTCTACTGAGTTTTGCCCAACCAACACAGTTGTTTTGAAGGAATAATCTTGGTCTTGCTTTTGTTTGGCTTTGCCTAAACTGTGAGGGTTGGTGCCAAGTTTCTCAACCATTCACTTTATTATGTAACATTTTGTTTATTATTTTTTATAATAAATCTTCATAAAACATTCCAATAATATTATTGGGAGTATCATATTATCCCAATTACAAATTACATTTTCTTCATATTTATAAATTCATTCATTCACAAAAGACAATATAAAGAAAATAGTTATAAATTTCAAATAAAGTGCAATTGATGATTTACACTCTTTCACTTAACAAAACCCTATTTACCAAAACAAAAAAATTACATCCCTTCTATTTAACTCACACCTTTGAACAACTGTAAGTAAAATAAAACTTAAGATAAATACATCAAAATTAAAGGAGAACGAATCCGTTTATTGAAAGTAACAGATTTTAGACAATAATTAATAATTTGATAGCATCAGAACATTCAGAATGCCCGGACGACAATAGTAGATATTCTTTTTTCTTTATAAAGTTTCTGATATTAAATATTCAGTTTACATTTATCTGAGAGTAGGGTCCTAATATACATGATGGGGTAAGCGTGGTGTAGGGATTATATGTAAGTTCACTTCCTTCTTCAATGCCACTCCAAAGGCATCTCTCATGTCCAGCTGACTCTCATTCATTCCATCTGGTAGTGTCCATGCAAAAGAATGGACAAGCGAAGCCAAAATTAGATGAACCATTCGATGCGCTAACGGGAGCCCCATGCATATTCTTCTCCCAGCTCCAAAGGGTATCAAATCAAAATCATGCCCCTTGTAATCCTTCATACTATTCTCAGACTCCAAAAACCTCTCTGGGAGGAATTTGAAGGGTTCCTTCCAGTTTGTAAGATCCCTTCGCATTGCCCACACGTTCACCATCACCTGGCTATGTTTTGGTATCATATATCCAGCAATTTCACAGCTACTCTCAGCTCTATGAGGAATGAGAAAAGGAAGAGGTGGGTGCAGTCGAAACCCTTCCTTCATCACTGCGTGGAGGTAAGGCAATTTGTTCATGTCAAATTCTTCTACTTTTCTGTTGCAACCAACTACCTCTTCCAATTCTTCTTGGACTCGTTTCATCGAATGGGGATTGCAAATGAGTTCTGCCATCACCCATTCTATTGTTGTAGACGTTGTGTCACTTCCAGCTACTATCAAATCCTGCCCGCCCAAAAAACGGAAAGAATATCCGTTAATTTTTTTATAAATCACTTACAGCTTCTTCTGAAGGAAATTTTAATTTTAAAAAATCACACTTACATAGATAAATGCTCTAATATCAGTGAGAGTCATATGATCGCCTCTCAACTCGAGCAGCACGTCCAGAAAATCCTTCTCGTCTGGCCCTCTCTGATGGTCAAGGCCCTCCAGCCGATTGTTTATGAATACATCTAAAAATTTATGAATTTGGGTAAGATACTTGGTGAGCTGACGGCGCACTCCCTGAGGATCGAGGAAGGCAAGAAATGGGAAAAAATCGGCCACATTGGCCTTCCCCCCAATTATCATTACCATCGTGAAGGCCTCGTGGAACTCCATAGAGGCCCGACTGTTGGGATCCAGCAGGCTTCTACTGAATATCATGTTGGTTATCACATTCAGACCCGTGCAGAACACCAAATGGGGAATATTCACTCTCTTTCCCTCCATTTCAAAAATCGTTCGAGTCATACGAGAGACTTCATCTCTTCTAAGATGGTGCAGAGATTGCAGCATCTTGTTAGAAATGAGCTGAGTGCTGGAAATACGTCTGAGTCTCTGCCACCGAGCTCCGTATTCACCCACAACTATGGACGACTTGTGGTGAGAAAGAACAGTTGATGCTTGTGTTACTACCCGCCCTGCAAAGACGTGGTCGTGGGTTTTGAGAACCTCCTTCGCCATTTCAGGAGACGACACCACGATGGCTGTTTTCATGCCCAGTGAGAGTGTCATCAGAGGGCCATATTGTTGAGATAGTGTAAACAGAGATTCATTAGGCTTTTTTCCTAATTGAAATAAATTTCCTATGATAGGCAAACTAGGAGGCCCAGGAGGAAGGGGAAGAGAGGCCCGGGTCGTCTTCTTTCTTCTCCATATAAACAATAGCAGGTATACCAAAACAGGGGTAGCCACCACAGAAAACCAATACAATGATATACCCATCTTTAGGGCAACGCCGATCTTTTCAGTATGATTGAGAATGGTCCGATTTTCTTTCTTGAAATAAGCTCAAACGAACGCAAATGCCTCTTTTACTGATTTGAATGAAGGGATCAAATCTCAAAATTTAAATGTTGATCAAAAGTGTTGTAGTCTAATTCGTTTGCAGGTCATTTACTATATTTGGTACAAAAAGTCATTTGGATAAGGTTAGGATTATTTTTTGAGTAATTTTGATGGATTTGATATTTCTGATTGTAGCTGCTTAATTGATATTTAAATTTAGATGTATGCTTACCCAAAAATTGTAATATTTAAGTAACATTGACGGAGTCAATACCTCTAATTGTAATTACTTGGTCGAATAAATACTCAGATTTAAATGTACACCTACTCAACAATTGTATTCTACTATATATAATCCAAAATATAAATATAAATGCATCTATATAACTTTAAATTTTTATATAAAAAAAATTAAATACTTAATACTTTAGGTTGGTATATTTTAATGTCAATAGGGCCTAGTAAATTATGATGTCAAGAGACTAATTTACTTGCAAAAAAGCATGTCTTTGATTTTCCGCTGTAAAAAAATATTGTTTCGACTCAAATCCAAAACGTCGTCTATATTGGTCATTGATAGAAAGTAAAAAGAAAAGAGTTTAATCAACAAGCATAAACGTTACTTATCTTATTAGAGTAAAAAAGACATTAAAATAAGGATAATTCTTGATTTGTTATTTAATAAATAAAATTTTTGTCAAAATTCAATATTATAATTTTTAGAAGAACTGTATTTCTTTATATTTGTTTGATGTTTGGGATCATCACCTTTGGATTTTCATGAAAAAATATGATTTATATTATGCATGCAAATACAAAGATGAAGATGGAGCAATATAAATTAAAAAGAGCAAGAATTGAAATTCAAAATTTAAATATTTATCAAAAAAGTTATAATATAATTAAGAAGGATGATAATTTGGAGGCTATATCAATATACAAATCCTTTTAAATATGTAACATAAAAAAAAAAAAAAAATTAAAATCATTTTTTAATGATTTTAAAGACTTAAATATTTTTTAATTATAATTATTTAACTGAAAAATATTTAAATTTAAATATATATTTACTTAATAATTATAATTTAATATATATTATTAAGATATGAAAAAATATATATCTATATAACTTTGAATTTTTACATTTGAAAAATAAATGCTTAATACTTTAAGTTGCCTAGTAAATTTGATGTCGACAGGTTGTCAACAGGTTTGTGAGTATTTGTTTGGTTGGTAAATTATTTTAACGTCGGACGGGAGGCAAGTGGTTTGTGAGTGTTTGTTAGGTCAACTCAGTAAAATTTTAAGTATAATTAATTATTTATAAAAGTTTGCCTTTAGATTTTATTTTAATCGATTAAAAAATATTTGTAAAAAAAATCTATTAAAATATTTATAGTAATACATTAATTTTATTTTTTATTAATAAAGTTATATTTAGAGTTGAGTCGAAGGGTATAAAAATTTAACCACCTCTCCACGATACGTAATATAATCCTTATTTAAAAAATTGGTTGGATGGAGAAAATAATCCAAAAGGGTGAAGGATAGCCACTCATTTTACAGATTGAAAGCGTTGTCAGAAATATGAATAGCCGCTTCATTTTGCAGATTGAAAGCGTTGTGAGGAAAAAGGATAGAAAGCCGCCCCCCATGATTACAAATATAACAACATAAATATGATTGTTCACAAACGTGGTGTGTTATCCTTTTCTTAGAGTCAACAATGACTAGACATGGTCCCTCGTGTTGATTTTAATAGGTAACCAAACAAAACAAAATTAAAATATTGAAAAATCATTTAATGACAAGACTTACATATGTTATTAGAAAGACCATGGCTATTTAATACGAAATTAATTCATGATGGAGTGAAGAACACATACACTTTTTAAAAAGGTGGTACAAAGGTAGTTTTTTAACCTCTTAAAGAGGAAGAGAAGATAGAAAGCATGCTCTCTACTAAAGAATTTATCCAAAATATAAAGGTAGTTGATTACTGTTATGCATTAATAGAAAAGAATGAAGAAACAAAAATGGTGCCAATACTAATAGAAGCAACAAGAGTGTTGAAATAATATGCAGATATTATGCCTGATGAGTTACCAGATGGTTTACCATCAAAGATATATATATATATATATATATATATTTGATTCCAAGATCAGCTCTATGCAATCAAGTAGTTTATAGGATGACTCCAACATAACATGTAGAATTAAATAAATAGGTTACTGAATTGCTATGGAAGAAGGTGATAAGGGAGAGCATGAGTCCTTGTGCAACACTAGCTTTGTTAACTCCAAATAAAGATGGAGGATGGAGAATGTGTGTGGATAGTAGAGAAATTTATAAAATTATGATAAAGTATAGGTTTTATATACCTCATTTATATGATATGATGGATGTGCTTGCAGAAGAAAACTATTTTACTAAGATTGATCTAAGGAATTGTTATTATCAGATTCAAATTCATGAAGGAGATGAGTGGAAAACTACATTCAAGACTAGGGATGGTTTATATGAGTGGATGGTGATGCCATTTGGATTATTTAATGTCCATAACACATTTATGAAGGTGATGAATATAGTGTTATGAGAATATATTGGTAAGTTTGTAGTTGTTTATTTTGATAATATTTTGATATTTAGTAAGACTAAATAAGAACACTTACAACATTTGAGAATAGTAATGGATTTGTTAAGAAAGGTGAAGTTGTATATAAATTTGAAGAAGTGCAGGTTTATGTAGAATGGTTTGGTATTTTTGAGATTTGTAGTTTCAATAGATGGTGTGAAAATGGATAAGGAAAAGATAAAGGCAATTGTTGAGTGGCCTATTCCAAGAAGCATTATAGAGGTAAGAAGTTTCCATGGCTTAGCAAATTTTTACATAAATTTTATTAAAAAACTTAGTAGTATTATGGCACTAATAACAAATTATATGAGGGAAAAGAATTTACATGGACTAGATTAGCCATATAAAATTTTGAAATTTTGAAGAAGAAGATTATAGAAAGACCAATTTTAGCATTATCAGATTTTAACAAAATGTTTGAGTTTGATTGTGATGCTTCATTTGTGGGAATTGGCGATGTGTTGAGTCAAGAAGGAAAGCCCATATCATATTTTAGTGAGAAATTGAATGAGGTAAGAATGAAGTATTCTACTTATTATGTTGAACTTTATGCAATTGTACAAGCATTAAGACATTTGAGGCATTACCTAGTGTCTAAGGAGTTTATCCTATTTACAGATCATGAGGCTTTGAAGTATGTGAATACAAAAATGAAGTTAAATAGTAGGCATGCAATGCGGGTTTATTTCTTATAGGGGTATACTTTTGTGTTGAAACATAAATAAGGAAAACAAAACTAGGTCGTTGATGCATTGGGCAGGAGGATATCATTATTAACTACTATGGTGATTGAAGTAGTTGGATTTGAAGCTATTAAATAATTATATGATACTAATCCATATTTTAGTAAGGTAGTTGAGAAGTGCAAGAATCCATTAACAAGTGGGACATATGTTATTCATGATGATTATCTTATTCAAGAAAGTTATCTCTTTAAAGGGAAACAATTATGCATTTTAGTTGGGTCTCTACGAGATAATATAATAAGAGAATTACATAGTGGTGGTTTGGTTGGAGATAATAGCTTTAGTGGAGGAAAAGTATTTTTGGCCAAAGATGAAAAGAGATGTGACAAGGTATGTTTCAAGGTGAAAAATATGTTAGGTGGTTAAAAGACATGCACAAAATACTTGACTTTACATGCCATTACCAGTTCCAAGAGGGCCATGGACATATTTGAGTATGGATTTTGTGTTGGGATTGCCAAACACATAGAGATGTAATGATTCAATTTTTGTTGTTGTAGATAGATTTTATAAAATGGTTCATTTTATTGCATGTAAGAAAACCAATGATTCCACTAGAGTTACAAAATTATTTTTAATGGATATTATGAGATTGCATGGTGTTCCAAAAACTATTACTTCAGATAGGGATTCAAAAATTTTAAGTCAATTTTTGGACGACTTTGTAGAAGAAGATGGGCACTAAGATAAATTTAGTAGTGCATATCACCCACAAAAAGATGGACAGATAAAAGTTGTGAATAGGAGCTTGAGATATTTATTGAGATGCATAGTGGGAGAGAAGCCAAAATAATGAGACTTGGCTTTACCACAAGTTGAGTTTGTATATAATAGTTTAGTGAATAGGTTAAAAAAATGTTATATTTTCAATTTTTTAATGGGAAAAATCCTATGGGTATTTGGATTTGGTATAATTTCTAATTACAGATCGAATTAGTGATGATGTAGAAGCATTTGCAAGGAGTAAGAAGAAAGTTACAGGAAAGTAATGAGAAATATAAAACAATAGTGGATGTCAGAATAATATCCAAGGTATTTGAATAAATAGAGTTGGTAATGGTTTACTTAAGGAAAGAGAGATTTCCAAAAAGCACATATAATACATTGAAGTACAAGAAAATTTGGCCATGCAAATTTATGAATAAAATTAATGACAATGCATATGAGGTGAGTTTACCATAGAATTTTGATATATTTTCAGTATTTAATGTTTCATAATTATATGAATTCCATATATAATATGGTGAAGATGAATAATTAAATTGGGAACAATAATTCCAATGAAGAAGAAAGAAAAATAGTGCAAATTTTTGATATGAATACAGTGAGCACAAGGCAAGGGAATTATAACAGGAATTTGGTATAGTGGGAAGGATTGAAAAAATAAGACAACACTTAGATTATAGAATGGGTGCTAAAGAAGATTTATAAATAAAAATGTTAGCAGTATAATCAGGTCAACTCGTAGGAGCTGAGTTGTTTTTAACTAGAGGAGAATGATGCAGAAAAAATAGGCCGACGTTCTTGAGGCCACAACTTTTGACTTATAACTCCGTTTGAGCTCTTCCATGCACCAAAATGACCATTTCAAAAAGTTTTATTCTATCCTAAGAAATTATATCTACTTAGAGTTGATTTTTATATTTGTCTAAGGCTAAACGTGATCATCTGAGGGTCTAAAATTAATGTTTAATGATTTTTTTGAGAATTTTCTATTTTTAGAACCAGACATCAACTTCATTTGAATTTTGTCTTATAGGATAATTTTAATATTTAGGTTATTTAGAGAAATTTTTAGATCTACATACACTTGCATGCAAAACTGACTATAAATAACGATTTTTAAAAATAGACCTTTTTTCATATTTTAGATTTTTCAAAATTTTTAATATCAAATCTAAATTCTGAGTTGAGGCTTATTTAATCATTGTTTAGGTTTTTAATTATTTCAATTCATTCAATACAAATAAATTTTGAGTTATTGTTTCATATCTTGGCCTATTGGTAATTTTATCGTCTTGATTGTTTTCAGGTTCATTATCTTTCTATATTGGCCTATTGGTAATTTTATTATCTTGATAGTTTTTGGATTTATTAGGAAGTGGAATTGGTAAATAATTTCTAAGTGTTAATTTTGTGTTGTAACCAATGCATTTAATGTGTTATTGTATCATTTCACTTGAATGTCATTACTATCAATTAAATCTTGAATCTTATTACTCAATGAGAAACATTTATCTGTAGTGTGACTCCAAGTTCTATGATAATCATAATATACATTCACATCATAATTATTTGGTAAAGGTTGAGATGAGCCAAAATCATGTTGAGGAAGTAGAGGGACCATATTGCATTCAAGTAATTATTTAAACATTTGGTGAGGACTCTAAGCTAATTATGTAAATTGTCTTCACTCTTGAGATGGAAGGAAAAGCATGTTGAGTGGTTCAAATACTATGTTAATTACATTCTTGGACTCATTAAAATATTATATTGAAAAGTGGTAATATCATTAGCCTTTGCCTTGAATGTGTTTTTAACTTGATATTCAACTCCACTATAGGTAGTGGTTCTATACCCATATTTAAGCATGTTGCCCTATATAAGCATGATATCATAGTTCCTAACTACAAGACAAAATTCATTAAGATATTGACATGTGTTAAACATCACTTTTTCATCAATAGGTTGAAGAAAATTTTGAGAGAAAATTCTTTGTAATTTATTATCAAGTAATTGGTGATATGTCTTTATAAGCATTATTTTGAATTTAAGCACATAGTCACTAATAGGTTCTTTAGGTCCTTGTTTATATTACAAAAGTTGTGAAAATGTGACTTGTTGGCTAATGTTGGTTTAGAAATGAGCTAAAAACTACCATCCAAAGAATTGAAATAACACAGATCCCTGTGGTAGGGCAAAAAACCAATCCAAGACATAATCCTTAAGAAATCTAGGAAAGACATTAGTCAACAATCTATTATTTTGTGAAAATTCAAGATATGGAACATAAAATCATTTGATATGATGTGAAGGATCACCCTTTCTATTGAATAATTCAAACTTAGGTACAATGAAACATGTAGGCAAGGGCTAGACAAGGACCTTATAAGCTAAAAAATTGATTAATATATCATGAGAAGTAACCAAATGGCTAGATTTTTTAGATTCTTATGAAATATGTTGAAGTTGTGCTTGCATGTATTGAATATTTTTTTGGTGGATGGCATATTGAGAAGTCGTTGAAGAAACATGAGATGGAATATAGATGTCTAGAATTTTGAGGCACGAAAGAAGCATTAAGCTAAAAATGAATCAACATAGTAACATAAGTATAAGCAATAGGTAGAGATACAAGAATATAATCAATAGTAGTAGTAGCTTTAACACTTAATGTAAAAGGGGAACCTTTAATAGGTTGAATAGAAGCATTCAAAGATTTATTTGCAAGATATACTTCCTCAGGTACAAACTCCTTAGCTAATTTAATCTTATTTTGTTTCTCTCTAGTAACATAAATCATGGCATCTATTTATTTAGGAAAATTAAAAAAAAAAAAAAAGCAAGTTATCTCATGTTTACTCATAGTTGTAATTTTTTCAATATATTCATTCCTAGTCTTGTCATTAATAGCATTGGAATACATGATATGAACATCATAAGCATCTACATTTACATCATTTGCATTTTCATCATTAACATTTGTATGATTTATATTATCATTAATAGAAGGATTAGGAATGACATCAAAGGAATTTGAAAACAATCAATGTCTACTCCTCAATCTATCACTTTGCGTAGTACGTGTCTTAGATCTAGCTTTTTAAATGGGCAGAAAATATAAATATAGAGAAACATGAAAAAATATAGGGATAACTATATCACAATAAGAAGACATAATCCTATAGAAATTAAAAAAATATAAAAATGTAATAGCA
This sequence comes from Torreya grandis, assembly GCA_037957365.1. Taxonomy (NCBI): domain Eukaryota; kingdom Viridiplantae; phylum Streptophyta; class Pinopsida; order Cupressales; family Taxaceae; genus Torreya; species Torreya grandis. The sequence continues at coordinate 630,402 of JARHVA010000498.1, read as the reverse complement.
AACCTTAAAGGGAAAGAGAGAATGAAACCCTATGATTGATATTTTATGAGGGTTTTACCAAAAGATGAAACCCTAGGTTGTGTAATTGAAGGATTAACTTCACCAAAAAAAAATTATGTATAGGGTGCACAAGTATTAGAAACACTACACTGACCACATAAAAGGGGAAAAACAATTCATATGTGATATAAATACAAAAAAAAGACCTAAATTATCAATTGAAAGAAGATGAATGACAAGACCTTAAGTAATTGATAATTGAAAGGTGAAAATAGAGACGAATACATTATTTATTAATTATTTGAGTTATAATGGAAATTGAGAATGTTGAAAAAAGGGTACTAGAATAGTGCAAAAGAAATTCCAAAAAGTAGATAGTGATAATAATTTTATGGCCTGATAATGGAAAGACCATGAATGAAATGTATCAAAAGCGACAGTCCTCTTCAAAGTGATTGCCTATTTCGAAAATGGTTGTGTATATCATTTTGGCCTAAAACCTTTTAAAACCTTTGTCAACAAATGATACCTAAAATGTCTTTCTGATATGCACAATGATGCATGCGGATGTCAGAATCCTTTCTCCTTTGCTTGAGCTTAAGTACACACTAAAAATACATAAAAAAAATTATTAATATTTTGAGTGGACTTCCTTAAAAAAAATTAGGAATATTTTTAGTATATAAGTATGCAACTAGAATTATTCTATAGATAGATAGTGAAATAAGGAAGAATTATGATCAATGTGAAAGCTCCTTGATAAAAAATGATAGCTTAGGGCCTTTGAAAATGTGCTCAATGGCTTAGGGTACATACATGTATATATATACATATTTGAAATCAAATTGGGGTCATTCATGTGTATGTTAACCATTGAAAAGTGTGAAAGACGATATTCAAGGCATGAAAAACATGGTATTATGGAACAAAGAACCCAAAATTGGTTATGACCAAAATTTTACAACATGACAATGGTCATGACCTCTTGTGGACTATAAAACTCTATTAAAGGTAACTAAGCTCATAAAATAGATATCAATATGTTTTTATTATTGTCTTTGAGTATCTCAAGGAAAATAAATGGCATATCTCAAGATGCTCATGAGCACAAGGTGATAGGATAAGATTGAAAAGAGTCAAATGTGAAGCGAAATATGTGAATAAGAACCTAATCTGAGCCAATGATCCAAACACCTAAAAACATAAAAGCATTACAAATACAATACTTCAAGTACCAAAATTAGGTGTCTAAAACATAGTATGTGAAATCCTTTCTTTTAATATATGTGATTGAAAGGGTCATCCCACACCTTAAAAGAGTGAAATATGATATAATAATGACATATTCAATCACATGGTGATAGATAACTTATTTTCCTTTTCTCCTGCACATGGAAGCCATAACTTGGTAGTAAACTAACATATTTTCCATTGTTCCCACACATGTAAAGAATCACATGGTGGTATACAACATAGTTTCTCTTGATTTTCTCTTGTTTCTACACATGGAAGTAATCACATGGTGGTACATGACATACTTTACTTGGTCTCACCCTAAAGACATGCATACAATTAGATACAATATAAACACAAATATATGCATCTACAAGGGCAGTTTTATGGTCTTCAGTATAATCATGTCTATTTATTCATAGCCTCATTTTCTCTCATTTATTTCAACAGCTCATTCATCATGGATTTAAATTGAAATGAATTCACTTATAGATGTTTTTCATATGTTTACAGGGTTACAAAATTATATATCACAGACACAAGACCTTGAATGCTAGTTCCAAAATCTTCACTGCCTCCTTATATGGATATTAGTTGAATTATCTCTTCCTTTTGACTTTCATCTTTCTATCATTAATTTAATCACTTGGATAACTATCAACAAATGGTGAGTTTATTGCAACATACTTTTACATCCACATTATTGATTTTACTTTGACTCTCTCTCTCTCTCTCTCTCTCTCTCTCACACACACACACACACACACACACACACACACACACACACACACACACACACACACACACACACACACACACACACACACACACACACACACACACACACACACACACACACACACACACACACACACACACACACACACACACACACACACACACACACACACACACACACACACACACACACACACACACAAAAGTGGGCCATTATATATGCACATAAATTTAGTATATGACTTGTTAATTGGTGTGGTATTAATATATTTATGTGTTAGGGAAGGACCATATCAATAGATAGAGGAGGGCCCTATATATATGGTGCACTTGTCTATTTGAATTGTGGAGTGCTCATATTTCTTAAGTTGTGTTTTACTTTTGACATGTTCTTTTAGTTTTATTCAATATGTGACACTTTTGACTAGATATGTTTATCTTATCGATTATATTTTATTCTTCATTTAGCAAGTCTCCTTTCTCTTCTTCCTTATTTCTCTTTCTATCTCCTCCTTATTTTCCTCTTTTTTCTTTTATTTTGGTAAAGTTTTTAATTTTTTCCTGGATCATGCAATAATGCCTTGAGTGACTAAGAACATATATTACGGGCCTAGTCTAACAAGGAATGTACTGTGTTATTGGTCTTACTTCTTGTGTGCATCCTTTGAACATTATTTTTATGTTTCTTAATGTTTGTGACCCTTTTTGTCAGTATTTGTTTCTCATTGTGTGTCAGATTATGTGCCAACAAGGTCCTAATTTAAAATCAATAATTATATAACTACACAAATGCATTTATGTATTTAGGGACAGGGGATTTGCACTAGATTTATCTATTGAAGTTGTATAAGCAATGATTTCATGTTTTATAGTAGCACCCATGTACCAAAATTAGAATTCAAGAATTTAGTGATCAAACATGTAGCATTTACAAGTTGTTGCATTCTTTAAAGGATAAGGGTTGGGACAATTGCCTTGCCATGGATTATTGTTGAACTACATTATAATTATGTGTTATTCTCAAGACATATACCATAAAAGGCATATGATTGAGACATTACCTTGACTCCACCACTCCTCCCCCCCTCATTTTTTATCTTGTTTACAAGAATTTCAGAATTGATTAGAGTTTTAAAAATATCAATTTCATAGAGATATTTTGTAAATATTGAAATTTAGTGAGGTTTTCAAAGCCAAGGAATAGTGGAATAGTGTTGTCAATTTTTTTTTCAACATTTTACAATTTCCAATAATGTATAGTCCTAGGAGTGACATGATAGGAGTGTATGGTTTTGGTCATTCATGCAAAGTTATTTGTTAGATATGAATTTTAAGGGTTTTGTTCAAGTCATTCTCGACTTTTTCCAGCTTCAAATTGCATCCAAATTCATGAACATTCAATATTCTTCTCATATCCCTTAAGTTTTGTGCATTTCAATTATTCTAGAACATTCTTTTATGCAAGTATTTCTTGTTTTTATTGTTAATTTAAGATAAATATAGTTAGATATGAATCTCACATGTTTATGGATAAATGTATTAGATGTTGATATAAAACCTTTATCCCATAAAATACCTATCTATAGAAAGTACAACCATGGGGTTGAAGCAACAACTTTCCATAACATTTCTTGGTTGCTGAGTGCCAAACATATTCCAAAACATTCAATGGGAAATCTCAACAATAATATCCATTTTTTAATCTAGAAGGGGCATTATGTCCTCATAATCCTAACCCACACACTAAATTACATCAATTTAATATTACATTTTTTTATTAAAATCTTACTCTAGTTAGTATAATACATTCTAAATTCGATATTAAAAATAAACTTTAAAAATGTAAAGCTCAAATTTATATGTACACTTATTAATAAATGAATATAATAAAAATAAATATTATAAATTTGATTCATGACTCCACGAGATGACCCACTCAGTAAATGATCATTTATTTTTGGAAGGCACTCTACTCAACCTAAATATTTTTTAAATATATACCATAAAAATGTTAAAATAAGTTATATAAAACAATTTAATAACTAAACATGTGATTCTTATACTAATCCTCATAAGAAGTGGGCACTTGAATTAAAGTTACATTACACTTAAATTATCTTTAAAATTATATATAAAAGCATTTAGAGATACCATACGATTTGAGCATCGTATTATAAAAGATTTTTTTATTTATATTTATTAAAATAATTTTAAAGTATAAATTTATGTTTATATGATAAGGATATAAATGTAACAATATAAATATAAATTTATTTTTAATATTTATTTTTGGTAAATATTAGTTTCATGAATATGTTTTGGTATTTTTTTGTGTAAAATAATATGAACATATACATGTTTCTCGTAATATGTACGTATTTTTGGTAATATATATGTATTCTTCATAATGTGTATATATATATATATAAAATTAGGAACATGTACATATTAGGAGGAACATATATATAATCTTGGATTTAGTGGTTTCGAATCTAAATTTAATAATTTGTACATATTATTTAAATAGTACATATGCATTATTGTCATAACGTGTATATGTTAACTAAAATGTTAACAAAAACATCCACGAAATTATTCCTCAACTCTATGCATATATAGAAAATTAATTCATAATCTTATAAAATAACTTTCTCAATAAAAAATCCTATATTTTTAGAAAGCACTTTCCACTTCTGATTCTAAAAAAACTTTTTTTTTAAATCACATTTCTAATAAATATATTGTTCCGCTTTAATAGTATAAAATCAATCGATTCCATGGTGTGCAAATTCCATGAACCTAAATATATAGAGATGTTAAAATAAATTATATTGATTAAATATATTTCCAATAATTAAAAATGTTAAGTTATATTGACTATGCATTAATTATATCATTTAATCTTATAATTTTTTTGTTTCATGAATGACATTAAAATATTTTATTTGTTCATTTATTATAAAACAATTTAATAATTAAAAGTGTTCACATTACACTTAAATTAGCTTTAAAACTTTATATATAAGCATTTAGAGAAACCACACGATTTGAGAGGGGACAATGCCATGTGAAGAGGGGATAATGACATGTGAAGGTAACACTTATTTTTTAAGAATGAGAAAAAAAATATGATTATTTGTTTTAAAATTTAAAATTTTGTTATTTATTGTTATTATTTTAAAAAATGTTTATATTATAATATTTTAATCTATGAAAAATGAAATAAATAAATATATTTTTAATTTTATTCTAATGATATATATTAAATATATATTTTAAAATCTAAATAATATATTTTAATTTTATATGAAATAAAATGATAAATGAAATAATTTTTTAAAATAATAATTTAATATATTAAAAAGAGACCAATTATTGGTGTATTTTGATTATTTTAAGAAAAAACAACACATGTATGCTTCTTTTTTCATTATTTTTTATATTTAAAGTTAAAAGTAAAAAATAAAGATGTGCATGAAACAATCTTAAAAAATTTCAACTTAGAATTCATATGTACAATAATATTTATAAAATTATCTTGCACAAATAATTATATAAAGTTTAAGAGATAACTACATTTTATACATATTAAATTATTTTTATAATAATAAGATGTGGGTGAATTGGTTAAAGTAACTTAGCTGTGCCCAGCCCCGATGGTGTAAGGAATGTTGAAAGTGATGCATGATTTTACCAATTTTGGGTATTTTATTAAACCTAGGTTTGAATCCCCACGAGTCTTTGCATATTCTCTCCAAGTGGTATGATGGTTTGATATATCTCAAATTAGGCACCAACCTCATTGTTATAGCTTTATTTGTGTAGGTTGTAACTATCATACTAAAGAGTGTAAATTATGCTAAAAATGATGTAATTTTTTGTTTTGATAAAGCATAGTTTTATATAGCAAAAGATTATAAATCGATATTTGCACCTCACTCGAACCTCATTAGCATAACCTTATATCACCTTTTGTGCACAAAGTGTGAAGCAAAAATACTCTAATATTCATTTTAATAATCTTTCCAAAACCTATTTTTCATAATTAGTGATTCCTTATATTTTATTTTTTTAATGCTTCGAAGATAGGCTCCAATTGTGGTTATATTTTCTTTTATGGGTCCCAATATGGTGTTTCCATATGTTCTTAATGACCAAAAGAAACAAGATAGATTTCATAATCTCAGTTGATTTCTTTGCAAGCTAGAGACCCCTTTGCAATGGGTGAAGATCATTTAAATCCAAAAATTATCATAAAAACAAGTCACGTGTATGATATAATCACTTTGGTATATGATATCCCCTAAAATACCTTGTCATTTCACCTCATCATCACCACCCATATATGCACTTTGAAATCTTTTACCATTTGCATATATTATGAATGGCCTTACCCTTTCTTCCATGGGTATGAGTATGGTGTTTATGTATATTTTGAACCCTAATATAATTTCAATAGGTGTCAATATATTGGTAGCATTGATGAATAGAAGCTACAAGATAAACTTTAGAAACTCAATATCTTATCCCCACATCAATGTAATTGTAGTGTTGATTTGAGTTTCATATTTGATGCAGAGCCATATCAAAATTAAATAAGCATCATGACATCATTGTCTGCTCTTGACAATAAAAAATGTCCAATCAAAGGTCTCATGACCCTTCACGTTGCACACCCTTTTACAATGGGTGTAAGGATTGTAAATCCAACAATTGTCCTAAATCTGGGTCTAGTGTAGGATATCATTTTCCATTACCATCACCACTTGACTCCCATTGAAATATTTCCATCCTTAACAACAAAAAAAGTCATTCAAAGATGTCATCATATTACAAGCTACAGATCCATTTTCAATGGGCAATGGCCATGTAAATCTAAAAACTGTGCTGAATTTAGGTATGTTGTTTGATAAAGACCCCTTGGTGTACTATATCATCGGAAATACCTTGTCATTTCCCATCACCATTCTTTCTCATCTCACCTTAAAATGTTTCATTATTTTCATGTTATGGAAGATATACAAGCAAATTTTAGTGACAGGGTAAATCTGTCTATGTAATTTAGAGATTTTATTGAACTATTTCAATTACCTAATAAATAAATGAAACACCTGTTGTCTAAATGAAAATAGGAGTTGAATATCCAAGGACTCCTATAAAATTATAGAGAATGAACCACCTCTCAATTTATAAGTGTTTAAAACTTTTGGACAAAAACTATGACTATTTAAACTATTTAAAAACTAATTAGATGACTCTAAAACCAATTAGATGAAAAATAGAAAAGGCTCTTTCAATGTAGCCACTAGTGTTGCCAATTTTTTGTAGTCTATTGGACTTAGTAACCAATCCACACTAGTTTCTACATACTCTTTACAAGCACTTTAGTTCTCTGATGTATCTAAAATTAGGTACCACCTCGATGGTTATAGTTTTGCCTATGGAGGTTACAATTATCATACTGAAGAATATAAATTACACTGAAAAGGTTGTGAGTTTTTGTTTTGGTAAGAAAGTTTATGTAAAGTGAAAGAGTTTAATTTGACAATTGTACATCACTTGACACCCATGACTATTGATCCTATCTCACCTTTTGTGCATGAAGAGTGTGTGTGTGTGTGTGTGTGTGTGTGTGTGTGTGTGTGTGTGTGTGTGTGTGTGTGTGTGTGTGTGTGTGTGTGTGTGTGTGTGTGTGTGTGTGTGCGTGCGTGTGTGTGTGTGCGTGCGCGTGTGTGTAATATTTTTATGTATTAAATGTTAATTGTTATATAATATATATTATAATATTTTTATACATTATATATTAATTATATTATAAACATGAATATTATATTATACAATATATATAATTATTATATTATAACATTTTTATATTAAAATATTGACAATTTAATAATTATCTCTAAATTTATGAAAAATTTAGATATTTTTCTAAAATGTTTTTATAATTTATTATTAATTATAAAATATTATTTATTACAAAATAAATATAATTACATTTATATATTTTTCTAAAAAATTATATCCCTTCCAGCGTTCCTTGCATTATCAGGGCAATGACTAGTTCTAATTAGTTTTTGAATCTAAACTCCTTAGTAGAGTGAGGAAAATTAAAACCTCTTAACATTTTGTATGTGACATATTCTCTTTGAAAAACATGAAGTGTACAATAATGATCATGTAATACAATGAGTTTGAGTAATGGTGACGTGGTGGAGAAGGGCAAGGGCATACGAAACATGCAAATAGTGAAATATTTCAAAGTGAGTTGAAGGATGATGATGAGGATGAATGACAATGTATTTCAAGTGTTATCATACACCCCAAGCCCTGTATTGCACACCAAACTTGAATTTAAGGAAGTGGGTAAACCTTTATATTTCTAAGTAAATCTATGTGCTTAATAGTCGATTTCCCAACAAAATTTTTACCTCTATAATAATCGCTTTCCCAACTTCAATAATAATATTGTTCTTTATAAAACCAAAAAAGGGGAGTACACAACAATAAACCTTAAAAAAAGAAAAAAAGGACAATCAATTTCCATTATATATATATATATATATATATATATATATATATATATTATAATAAAATTATTTTAGAAAAAAGTGTCTTTAATTTTCTTTATCAAGCAAGAACAATTAAATTTGAATTGGATTACCTACCATATTAGATTAGATGTTTAAGTATCAACTTGAATTTTAATAAGATTAATAATACTTTTATATCTTTACATAATTTTGAATGTTTTTAATATATTGTATGAATAATTTTAGATCACATTTTATGATTCAACATCAAATTAAAAAAAATTAAATCTATATTTTAATTATTAATTTTAAATTTAACAAAAAAAAATCCATATATTATCTTTTATAATTATTATAAATTTAAAATTAAATTATTATAACTAAAATAAAACATAACTTAGATGGAATAATAATTAAAATTTAGTTTATATAAAATTAATTCAAAATATTATTCAATGAATAGCAATATTTCAGTTTTGCTTTTAATTTAATTTTGTTTCATTTTTTTTAATATGATGGCTAAAAATTTGTTGTAATATCTCAATTTTATTTATTTATTTTTAGATATAAAAATTTAAAGTTTCATAGATATTGGTATATTTGTTTATTTTTTAGATTATATATAGTAAATTATAAATAATGAGCAAGCACATATTTAAAGCTAAGTATTCTTTCATCTAGATAATTCTGATTAAGGAATATCCAATCTATCAAAGTTATCTAAGGAATGATCATGGATTTATCTGATTGACTCTCTTTGTCAGATATCTAGAGAGATTTGTACGTTGGTGGATGACCTATAACCATCATCCTCTCCAATTAGACTATAACTCTTTATTTTTAATTTTGATCAAAATATGTATTATATTTAAAGATGAGAAAATATAATATATGTATAATCAAAAAGATGAATAATATAACAACACACCTTGAAACGAAAACATATTGGCGTAACCCATGAAACCAAAACTACTAAATCTTACATCATTGTTGACATCAACAATACAAGAAATAAAAGATAACAAAGCAACACATTAGGTAAAGGAGCCATCAACGCTATAGATGGAGGATGTGGTAGGGAAGATTGTTTGGTTTATCATCCTAACATCCCCAATGGGGAGAAAGATATCAGGTATGGTCCAACCATCATCTTATTTTTTTCTTAAAAAATATCTCAAAATTTATATATCACCTTTGAAAAAAATATTTGCACGTTTATCTAAGTAAAATAATTTAAATTTAAATTTTGTAGTAGTGTTGAGCCCTCTCTTTCATGTTTATGAAGAAAAATGATTTGAATTTGAATTTTATTATTGAATTTTAATATGTTTTACATCGTGTAAACATAAAATAAAATACTTAATAAATGGCACACCAAAATACATTCTATAGGAGAGAAGGGAGAATTAGCGCAACTAGGGTTTGAGGATTTTTCCTTTAGGTTTTTTAATTTTTCCTATCGATCGATCTAGACAAAGAACTAGATTGACTAGTGGGCTATAAGATGAATCCTCCAAGGGGGTTTTCTTCCCCCCAAAAATCATAGTTTAAACAAAATGGTTGTTAGAACATCAACCTCGGTCTGAAAAATATAGATTAATGCCCTGATGAAGGCAATTGACAAGAAGAAGCTCCAAGATCCAAAAAATGGATCTAAAAGAACATGTATACAATCTGATGAAGAAAACTCTATCGCCATGCTAGATCTAGTAGAAATGAAGAAGAATAAAGCGAGTCTACATGGTACAAACCTGATTTGTAAATTTATGGGAGCACAATTAACTATGTATGAGCTACATGCATCGACCAGAAGAAACTAGAAAATAAATTAAGAGTATGAGCTAAAAATTTGTCCTAAAGGGTACTTCATAAGAATATTTTACAATGAATTGGATAGAGAAAAGTGTTCAGAGGAGGGCCATACTTCATTATAAATGTGGGACTATTCATTAAGCACTGACATACAACCTTAAAGCCAATAGAGGAACTTCCAAATACAACCCCTGTCTGGATTTGAATGTACACTTAACTACAAGAATTTTGGTCTCGATATGTCTCCAAAATCATTGCTAATATTATTGGTATAAAAATTGACATATCAAAACCATATCATGGCAAAGGCCTATCTAGTTATGATAGAATATGTGTGGAGCTAGATCTCCCACAAATCCTTCCAAAGAACACCAAGGTGAAAGTAATAGAAATGGAGTGGGTGCAAGATTTAGATTATGAGAGTATCCCATTCTATTGTAGAAGCTGCCATGAATATGGACACCTCGTCAAAGAATCCCCAACATTAAAGAAGAGCAATACCATGGAGAAAGTACCTAAACCAATAGAAAATGATTCAGAGGGATTTTTAATATGAAAATAAAGCATATTATAATGAATGAGAATAAAATAGTAAAAAAATATGTGCCAAAATAAAGCAAAAAAATCATTAAGGAAAAATTCACCTCAATGGAAGGAATATAATTTATTCCACAAACTTAGCCCTAAGATAAACAAAACAACACAAAGATGGAAGACATCATAGGGAATTACAGATTTAAAGAGGATTTGTAAAATCCACTCAAAGAACAAAGCCCATGAAACTCATCTCAAAGAAGATAAGACAAGGAAAATTAGATGAGCTTGGACAAGGAAGATAAGACATATTGAAAGATGGAGATGGATGAGGATAACATGAGAATCATGAAAACTTTGAATCTTAACCTTAAAGAAAACTTCGAAAGGAGAAGGAGAGGGAGACAGTAAAAAATAAAAAGAGGCATGTGAAAGAAATAGAAGTTATAAAAATAGGGACTCAAACTCAATTAGATACCCTTTTGGCAAATACCAAATAAAATAATATTTCTTGATACATATTATCTCTTGGAACATAAAGGATCTCAATTCTCACTTCAAAATAAAAACATTGAAGCAACTAATTACCCAACATAACCCAGATGTAGTGATGCTTCAACAAACTAAACTAGAAAATCTATCAAAACACAATGCAGATATTTCAATTGTCTAAGAAGAGAAATGGTATAGAATGATGACTTAGGTGCAATATGAGGCATGGCTTTCCTATGAGATCCAAAATCAATCAATCTTGAAATTATTCAAGTCCACAATCAATATCTTATTTGCAAATATGTTCTTTGAGGAGAAGACTCAACAATATATTACCATGAAAAAATCTTAAATTCAAATTACAATATATTTAATTGCTTGAAGTTGTATATCTATAGATTTGTATAAACAAATAAAATGATTTGTTCATCTAAAGATTTTTTTTAGAATACCATATTATCACAATTATAAATTAAATTTATAAAATTGGGTTGATGGGTCAAATTAATATATTATGAAGAAAAAGATGGCACAAATTTAATACACATAAGTAGGAGATCACAAATTTGATAGTTGATTCTTTAGGAGGACAGTATTTCTCTTTTTAAAATTGAATTTATAGCTCGTGTTTTTTTTAAAAAAATTGAACTTATGACTTCTTTTTTCTAATATAAATACTTTATTACTTTTTTATTTATATTTGAAATGAAATTTTAGTAAATAAATAAATTTATTTGAGTTTAAATAATTATTGGGAGTATCAAAGATAGATGGAGATGGAGATGGAGGAGGTATGTTCTTTCCCTCTCTCCGTTGAAACCCTAATCTTAAAGTTTATTTTGCAACAGTATGGTGGTTTTGAGGAGCACGTTTGTGGGGGTGTTATGTGATGAGAAGGGAGGATCAGATAGCCATAGCTCCTCAGGGTAATAGTTTGGGTTTTCTCTTCAATCTAAATGGTGGCCTTGTTTTGGGTTTTTTGTTTAGTCTGTGTGGTGGCCTTGTTTTGGGTTTTTTGTTCAGTCCATGTGGTGGCTTGGTTTCGATCTTTACATGCTATGGTCATCGGTGCTCTATAGATTACTGGTGATTGTAGTGGTGGTGTTCTCTATCACTGCTCTTGCATTTGGTTTGGGTGATGGTGGTAGCTCTCTTGGTGTCAGTGTGCTTGTAGTTAGCCTTCCGTGCCTCTACGATAACGACATCCCTAAGGTTTGTTGGCTGGCAGTTTTACAGCCTTTGATGGTGGCAACCATTTTTTCTTTGTTTTCTAATCTTCTATGTTTTCCCCTGCTCGGCTTTGCTCGATCAGTAGGGGTGTTTTGAGGGCTTATATTTTATTTTTTGGATCTGCCTACTGAGTTTTGCCCAGCCAACATGGTTGTTCTGAGAGAACGATCTTGGTCTTTCTTTTTTTTGGCTTTGCCTAACTAACAAAGGAGATGTGAGCGCTGGTGCCAAGTTTTCCAACCATCCACTTTATTGTGTGGCCTTCTATTTATTATTTTTATATAATAAATCTTTATGAAATATTTGAATAATGTTATTGCGAGTATCATATTATCACAATTACAAATTAAATTTATTAAGTTGAATTGATTGATAAAAATTATATTTATTAAATTGAACCGATTAATCAAAACAATGTATTATCATGAACAAATCTTTTATTGAAATTACAATAAATTTAATTACTTGAAAGTGTATGTTTATTTATTAATAGTAAGTCTTCCATTCATAAATAGTAAGTCGTACTGTTAAATGATTTTTTTTACAAATAGATATGTTGTGAGAAATAGTTTATATTTATTAAATAATAAAATTTAATTATTTGATATCTTGTTCATCCCAGTGTACTTTGCACCTTAGGGATAATTGTTAGTTTAAGAAATTTAATGTAACGCAATTTAGTATATTTTATACCATAATAAAAATGACATTAATATAATACATTAAGAATATTGTAGACACTTAAAATTATCTCCTTAGGTAATTATTAGTCACTAAATTAAATATTTTTAAGATGGTGATGTATTTTTCGATTATCAGTTTAAAGTAAGCATTATTAGTATAAATATTGACTTTTAGTTCTCTCCATACATCCTATTAGCACCCTTCAGTTGTCATACCCTTTACCTCCAAATTTTTCTTTATTCTGCTCCCTTTGCTAGAAACCAATGGTTATTTTTTAGGAGCTACCATATAAACATTATCTTAGTTTTTAGTATTATGATTTGGAAGTGGAATCAGTTAATACTTTATAAGTGTTGATTTGGTGTAGTAACTAGTGCATTTAATGTGTTATTGTATCATTTCAGTTGAATGTCATTACTATCAATTAAATCTTGAATCTTATTGCTCAATGAGAAACATTTATTTGCAGTGTGACTCCAACTTCTATGATAATCATAATATGCACTCACATCATAATTCTTTGGTAAAGGTTGAGTTGAGCCAAACTCGTGTTGAAGAGGTAGAGGGACCATATTGCATTCAATAAATTGTTTAAACACTTGGTGAGGACTCTAAGATAATCATGTAAATTGTCTTCACTCTTGAGATGGAAGGTCAAGCATGTTGAGTGGTTCAAATATTACGTTAATTACATTCTTGGCCTCATTAAAATATTAGCTTGAAAAGTGGTAATATCATTATCCTTAGCCTTCAATGTGTTTTTACCTTGATATTTAACTCCACTGTAGGTAGAGGCACTAGACCCATATTTAAGCATGTTACCTTGTATAAGCTTCATCTCATAGTTCCTAACCACAAGACAAAATTCATTGAGATATTGACATGTGTTTAACATCACATTTTCATCAATTGGTTGAAGAAAACTTTGAGAGAAAATTATTTGTAATTTATTATCAAGTAATTGGTGACACATATGTATAATCATTATTTTGAGTTTAAGCACGTAGTCACTAATAAGTTCTTTAGGTCCTTGTTTATATTACAAAAGTTGTGAAAATGTGAATTGTTGGCTAATGTTGGTTTAAAAATGACCTAAAAAACTACCATCTATGGAATTGAAATAACACACAGATCCCTATGGTAGGGCATATAACCAATCCAAGGCATAATATTTAACAAATATAGGAAAGAGGTTAGTCAACAATCTATCATTATGTGAAAATTCAAGATATGAAATATAGAATAATTTGATACAATGTGAAGGATCACTCTTTCCATTGAATAATTCAAATTTAGGTACAATGAAACTCGTAGGCAAGGGCTAGACAAGGACCTCATAAGCTAAAAAATTGATTAATATATCATGAGAAGTAACCTAATGTCTAGATTTTTTAGATTCTTGTGAAAGATGTTTAAGTTGTGTGTGCATGTCGTGAATATTTTTTTGGTGGATGGCATCTTGAGAAGTAGTTGAAGAAACATGAGTGGGAATATAAATTATATTGCATTGACAAAGACCATGATGAAAATATGTAGATTCAAACATAGGTCTAGAATTATGAGGCACAAAAGAAGCATTAAGCTAAAAATGAATCTACATAGTAACATAAGTTCAAGTAATAGTTAGAGCCACAAAAATAGAATAAATAGTAGTAGTATCTTCAATACTTAATGTAAAATGGGAACCTCTAGTAGGTTGAATAGAAGCATTCAAAGAGTCATTTGCAATATGTACTTCCTTAGGTACATATTCCTTTAATAATTTAATCTTATTTTGATTCTCTCTAGTAACATAAATCATGGCATCTATTTATTTAGGAAATGAAAAAAAAATCAAAGCAAGTTATCTCATGTTTACTCATAATAGTATTTTTTGCAATATATTCATTCCTAATCTTGTCATTAATAGCATTGAAATACATGGTATTAACATCACAAGCATATACATTTATATCATTTATGTTTTCATCATTCACATTTGTATGATTTATATTATCATCAGAAGGAGTAGGAATGACATCAAAGAATTTTGAAAACAATCAATGTCTACTCCTCAATCTATCACTTTACCTAGTATGTGTCTTAGATCTAGATTTTTTAATGGGCACAAGATATAAATATAGAGAACATGCAGAAAGAAAGGGATAATGATATCACAATAACAAGACAAAACCCTAGAGAAATTAAAAAATTAAAAAAATGTCATAACAAACCTTAAAGGGAAAGAGAGCATGAAACCCTAAGGTTGATATTTTATAAGGAGGGTTTTACCAAAAGATGAAACCATAGAATATGTAATTGAAAGATTAGGTTCACTAAAAAAAATTATGTGGAGGGTGCACAAATATTAAAAATAGTCCTTTGACCACATAAAAGGGGAAATACAATTCATATGTGATATTAGTACACAAAGAAATAAATAAAGACCTAAATTATCAATTGAAAGAAGATGAATGACAAGACCTTAAATAATTGATAATTTAAAGGTGAAAATAGAGATGCATACATGATTTATTACTTATTTGAGTTATGACTGAAATTGAGAATGTTAAAAATGGGTCCTAGAATAGTGCAAAAGAAATTCTAAAAAGTAGATAGTGACAATAATTTTATGGATTTACAATGGAAAGACCATGAATGAAATGTATCAAAAGCAACAGTCCTCTTGAAAGTGATTGTCTATTCCAAAAATGGTTATGTATATCCTTTTGGCCTAAAACCTTTGTCAAGTGATACCTAAAACATCTTTCTAATTTGAAAAATGATGCACATGGATGTTCAAATCCTTTCTCCCTTGATTGAGCTCAAGAACACACTAAAAAGACAAAAAAATTGTGATTCTTTTTAGTGGACTTCCTTAGTATATTCCTATCAAGTACTTTACAATATGTGTAGAGTTTGGTACTCAATGCTTGTGCATGTCAACAAGAAAATCATGTATATCTCTAATTCCCACCATTAACCCTATGAGACACAAGAACTCATAAAATAAAACTATAGACACTTTCACTAATGCAATCCTTCTTTTAGTATATAAGCATGCAGCTAGAATTATTCTATATATAGATAGTGAAATAAGGAAGAAGTATGATCAATGTGAAAGCTCCTTGATAAAAACTTATAGCTTAGGGCCTTTGACAATGTGTTCAATGGATTAGGGTACATGCATGTATATATATACATCTTTGAATTCAAATTTGGGTCATTTTTGTGTATGTTAACCATTAAAAAGTGTGAAAGTCAATATTCAAGGCATGAAAAGCATGGCAATATGGAAAAAAGAACCCACAATTAGTCAATGACCAAAATTTACAACATGACAATGGTCATAACCACTTGTGGACTATACAACTCCGTTAAAGGTAACTAAACTCATAAAATATATATCAATATGTTTTTAGGAGTGTGTTTGAGTATCTCAAGGAAAACAAATGACATATCTGGAGATGCTCATGAGCATAAGGTGATTGGATAAGATTTTAAAGAGTCAAATGTGAAGGGAAATATGTGAATAAAATCCTAATCTAAGTCAATGATCCAAACATCGCAATACATAAAAGCACTGCAAATACAATACTTCAAGTACCAAAACTAGGCATCTAAAACATATTATGTGAAATCCTTTCTTTTGAGATATATGATACATAGGATCATTCCACACCTAAAAAAGAGGGGAATGTTATATAATAAATACATATTCAATAACATGGTAATACATAACACATTTTCCTTTTCTCTTGCACATGGAAGCCATCACATGGTAGTACACAACATATTTTGCATTGCTCCCACACATGTAAAAAATCACATGGTGGTATACAACATAGTTTATCTTTATTTTCTCTTGTTTATACGCATGAAATTAATGACATGGTGGTACATGACATACTTTACTTGGTCTAACCTCAAGAAACACATATATTCAGATACAATATAGACACAAATATATAGATCTAAAAAAATAGTTTTACTGTCTTCAATACAATCATGTCTATTTATTCCTAGACTCATTTTCTCTCATTTATTTCAACAAATCATTTACTTTGGATTTATATTGAAATGAATTCAATTATATATTTTTTTCATATGTTTGTAGAGGTGCAAAATTTTATATCACAGACACCAGAACTTGAATTCTAGTTCCAAAATCTTCATTGTCTCCTTATATGAATATTAGTTGAATTATCTCTTCCTTTTGACTTCAAGCTTGTTATCATTAATTTAGTCACTTCGATAACTATCAACAGATGGAGATTTGATTACAAAATACCTTTACATCCACATTATTGATTTTAATTTCACACACACACACACACACACACGCACATGCACATGCGCGCGCGTGCACGCGCGCACACGCACACACACACACACACACACACACACACACACACACACACACACACACACACACACACACACACACACACACACACACACACACACACACACACACACACACACACACACACAAAACACACACACACACACTCACTTTAAACGCTAATTTTATTTCTTTGAAATGTTAAAGTTATAAATTAATAAGATTATATCATTTTGATTATCTATAATACCAAATTCTATACGAATTTGCTTCGAATCCAATCAAGAAAATTATATTTCGATTTATACAGTAAAATTGATTATTTTTATTTAAATTTCAATTCTAATATGTATTTGCAAGGAATCACTTATGTTTTTATTTAAGAATCCAAAGTATTTTTTTAATGATGTTATAACTAGGGTCTCCAAATATATTAAATAGTACTTATAAAACTAGGTTTCATTTTGAAGCTCAAAAAATTATCGTTTTGATAGATTGATAATTATGTTGTTATTGCCAATGAGATGTGGGTGAGTTGGTTAAGTGGTTTGGTTATTTCAAGCTCTACTCAAGTTCAAATCTTTGGAAAGGTATGTGAGGTCGATTATGATCGTTGATTGTATTCTCGAGACCATTAATGGTTGTTGATTATCCTCAAGACCAGTGGTAGCCATTGTTGGTAATAGGTGGTCTATATTTGATAATGTCTAGTATACATAGGGTATTAAGGTGGTTAATAAATTACATGACGATCTGGGCTCTTGATTGGGTCCTAGACCGGTCTATGCTCCGATCACAATTTATCCTCAACAATAAAAATAATAATGATTGTGTTGCTATTTTTTCTTAACTGAGTTTCTCGTTGGTTTTTGAGAGCATAAAAAATATTTTTTAGAGATGTCAATTATGATATAGCAACCACAACTGATAATATTTTTTTGTAAATTGAATTATCTATAACTAAAATAAAAATAAAGGAAAGAAACATGATAATTTATTGTATGTAAAGGATCAAAGGGTATTCATTTCATCAAATTATTTAAGAATTGAACTTGTTTTTGTTTATTTTTCTATCTATGTGATTTTTATCTTGGGGATAGCATGAAATCGCACTTTTTCCAACATCTACACCGATTGAACTACATCCCTTTTCATAATTTACTCTTAATTATAATTATAAATTTAAAAATTAAAATATATATAAATAAAAAATGATTCATTTATAGCGTTTTAAAAAATTATATAATAAATTGACATTAACTTGAGTAGAACTTATTAAATGACTTCTATATCTATAAAAGATAAATTTATTGCAAATATCTTAAATATAATTATTTGAAAAATGTTCATCCATATCAATTTAGATTTTTGCATATTACAATTATTTATAATGTTATTATCTTCTTTATAAATTTCTCATTCGTTAGTGAAAAATCATGTCGTTTTAACTATATCAATGTATTAAGCTCAAAATAATTTTTATGGAAAAAAATGGGGCACTCTAAGCTACATTGCATGGCCGGAGTATTATGATTTTTTAATTAAATTCTCTAAGAATCAAGGAAAATTTTCTAAATGACAATCAAATAGATGTCAAATTGAAGATTAGAATTAAAATTAAACATATTCACTACATTACAACGCATCACCATCCCCCTTTACCCCTTTGCCCGCCCTGCCCCCGATATAATTGTAGAGAGCTTCGATGTAAAAATATCGTAAACTTGTTAAATTATGCGTATTCTCTATGAATAAAGGAACACAATTGCGCTGAAATCGACATTGAGCCTTTCTTTTCCATACTTTTATTTGCACAACATCAATATGAAACCATGACCTTTTTGAGCAACATCCCTTTAATTTAGGTGATTTTCTTGTTTCTTTGGTTTTAAGGGGAATGACATGATTTGTGAGGTATGATATTAAAAATAATTAATAGTAGATATTGTTGGCATAAATTTTTTGGCGAATAATATTATATATTAAAGATTTGATGCTCACAAAGTTTATAATCTTAAATAAAAAAATATTTGTAAAATAAAATTATATCAATTTTTTTGAATGATATTATATATTAAAAATTCGAAGTTTTCATGATGTATAATTTTAATGGAAAAAAATATTTTTAAAATAAAACAATGTTAACAATTTTATTTTAAGAACATTTTTTTTTAAGTTGACATTAAAAAAATAAACATTTAATAAAAATAAGAATTATTTAATTTTAAAAATTTGAAGCTGCCACGATCCATAATTTTAAAGAAAACATGTTTTTAAAAAAAAAATTGTTAACCAAAAAAATTAAATAATATTATACATTAAATATTTGAGACTTCTTAAATCTTATCCCAAAAAAATATATTTTTCAAATAAAACTTAAAAATATATTTTTTCTAAAATATTATGTATGAAAATTGGCATGAATGATTTAATTATCCAATGAAAAATAAGAGGAGTTTAATTTATTCAGAATTCTTATCCGTTGTTATTCTATATCATTCTAAATAATTGTGGTTGATAAAGATTTGTCCATACCGAGATTAATTATATAATATATTTATATATTTTCTCTAAAATATAAAAATAATTGTTGTTTAATCTGTTCAAAGGTCTTATCAATTGTTATTTTATATATCATTGTAGATAATTGTGATTAAGAGTGATTTGTTTTTAATAAGGTTAATTATATAATATTTTTGTGTTGGAGGTTCATCTCATAAATATTATTAAAATCTTTAGTTTTCACAATTTAAAAAAAAAAAAAAAAAAACTATTTCAAACTTATTATTTGTTTTCATTCAAGGGTGAAGCTAAGAAGTCTTGATTTATATAAATTTGAAAACAAATATATTTCTAATCATGGGGGGCGGCTTTCTATCCTTTTTCCTCACAACGCTTTCAATCTGTAAATGAGCTGCTATCCATTACTCTTTTCGGATATATTATAATAGAGTTGGATCTTTTTTTTCTTACAACGCTTTCAATTTGTAAATGAGCTACTATCCATCACCCTTTTAAATTTATTATAATACAGTTGGATTATTTGAAAACAAATATATTTCTAATCATGGGGGGTGGTTTTCTATTCTTTTTCCTCACAATGCTTTCAATCTGTAAATGAGTTGCTATCCATCACCCTTTTGGATATATTATAATACAGTTAGATTTTTTTCTTACAACTGAAACTGAATTTTTAAAGAAGGGTGGACGTATCATCCACCCTAGAAAGGCTTGCAATCTGATTGGCAGTTCTCCCATTGAATGAATAAGTTTATAAAACCAAACATCTATTTCAATTATGAGGAATCAGGTTTACTCTAATATCTTGGAACCAATTCTCCATCTCAATTATATTATAAGACCAAGAAAACCAAGAAATGAAGGAACGTGATAGAAACAAAAATATGATGAGAACACGGTTGAGAGAGGTTGTCCATTAAAAAAATAGATTTTGGTATTTAGAAATTTTATATACAAAAGTATTATAATTCAAAAATACACAATTTAAACATTTAAATTCGTACAAAAAATTATAGATAGTTTATATAATTTAACGAAAAAAATTTACTTCAAATGTTTGTGTCTTTATTTATGATTTAACAGTTGCAAAAGTGTTTAAAATTAAAATGTAAAAGATCAAATATCATTAAAATAGTCTAATTGTGCCTCTATAAACTCTGCAACACTCATGTTGAAGGAGTATCAATACTTCTATTTTCTACACCTTCCTCTATAAACAATTGCAATCTAAGTATAAAGGATATAGAATCCAAGTATAGAGAAAGGGCCTCCAAATTATCTTCTAACATTTCAATAGGTGACTCATCATCATCAATCTCCATGGAATCAATGTAAGCTTATACCCTTCAACTCAACTCTAAATATAATTTTACTAATACAAAAATAAAATTAATATATTATTATAAATATTTTAATAGATTTTTTCTAAAAATAATTTTTAACCGATTAAAATAAAATCTAAAGTCAAACTTTTAGAAATAATTAATTATATTTAGACATCTAATATCTAATTATAATCATTTAAAGGAATTTATAATTTACTTAATAACTATTAATAGGGATATAAGTCATATGTGTCAGTATGAACACAATGACATGATAAAAGAAGTTAAGGTAAAAATGGGTGGAGATTACTCAAAATATAATAGAGATAGTAAAGTTTTCATGGTTGTCATGTCCCTATCAATCATATGTGTCAATATGAATACAGTGACATGAAAGAAAAAAATAGGGCAAATATTATGGGTGGAGCTTATTCAAAAATGCGTTTTTATTTAATAGAGATAGTTAAGTTTTTATGGCTGTCATATTATTTTACTCGTTATTTGTTTAATTTCTATGCATTTGTTTTCAAGTTGAGAATAATTTGTCCATTACATCTATCTATGTTAGTTATCATTGTCATCTTGCTTGATGGGTAAAAGTCCCTCTAAAACCTCGTTGTTGTTACATAGCGATTTCAACTCATTCTAATGTGAAACATGGCACAAATGTTATGTTTATTACGGTAGAAGGTTACAAGATGTGTGGTTCACAAAATTCATTCCTACTTTGTAATTTAGTTTTTAATAATTTTTCAATTAATGAAGCACAAACTACAAACATTGTATCTTTATAAGATATTGTGGGTCTCAAATATCATAGCACATCCATCCCTAAATAAATCTAACAAAACATTAGCAAAGATATCTTTTTTATACAATTAATTTGACCCATCATTCCCTTTCCAAGCTATTGTTTATAGGCATCTTATTTGTGGCTATTGATTTGGTTTTAGAGTTAAAATTGTAGAAAAATCATTTGGTTTTAGAGTTAAAACTGTAGAAAAATCATTGATTAAGTGATGGAACACTCATATTTCATCATGAGTAGATATGTTGTGAGAAATAGTTTATATTTATTGAATAATAAAATTTTATTATTTGATATCTTATTTCACCTAGTGTACTTTGCACCTTAAGGACAATTGCTAGTTTAGGAAATTTGTTATAACACTATTTAGTATATTTTCTACCATAATAGAAATGACACTAATATAATACATTAAGAATATTGTAAACACCTAAAATTATCTCCCTAAGAAATTATTAGTCACTAAATTAAATATTTTTAAGATGGTGATGTATTTTTTGATTATTGGTTTGAAGTAGGCATTATTGGTACAAATATTGACTTTCAATTCTCTCCATACATCCTCTTAGCACCCTTCAATTATCATGCCCTTTACCCCCAAATTTTTACTTGTTCTGCTCCCTTTGCTAGAAACCAATGGTCATTTTTTAAGAGCTACCATATAAACATTATCTTAATTTTTAGTATTATGATTCAGAAGTGGAATCAATAAATACTTTCTAAGTGTTGATTTGGTGTAGTAACCAATGCATTTAATGTGTTATTGTATCATTTCACTTGAATTTCATTACTATCTGTTGGGTGAATATTTTGTCAACCAGCTAACTGGTGAGAAAAATAGTCTCTTCAACCATAGCATAGGGAGATTGGTCGTCCAAAGTTCCAGGTTTACCACATCCAAAGGGGACAAATCTCTCCTCTCATCAAGGGGAGGTTCCCTATGAATATGCAGGAGCTATATACTATATATATGCAGAAAATAACACTCAGGGGTAGGATAACACCATCCATCTCTCTTTTTTTAGAGATGATGTTTAAAAGCAAAGGAGAAATCCTGGTGAAGAAACTGAAGGCACTTCTCTTTTTTCAGAAGTGGTCTGGCAGGAAACAGCAGGAGTTCTTTCAGGTAGGAAACAAGTAACTAGTAACAAGGGCATAGTAACTAGCAGACTGAGGTGTAGCGCAAAGTCTCCACCTCGACTTCCCAAGAGTGAAATACAAAGGACAATGAGGGCACAAAGTTGTCCCAAGGTCCTTTACACAGGAACAAAAAATAAACAAACACACTAAAGGCAATTGTAGACAGCACAAAGTCTTCCCACAATTGGCTTCAGGACACCTTCCTGATTACTTTCACAAGTTCTACTTATTTCATTAACTGGACAATGATGCATTCAGAAGATAGATGTAAGAACAATCTCCTAAAATGACACAAGCTATAACATCACAAAGTCTGAAAGTAACTTACTTTCTCATTCAAACAAAGAAATATGATTAACAATCTGATCTCAAAGTCTTAGTAATCGCCTTTCAATTTTGACAAAGTTTTGCTTCTATAACAAAGAGATCTCTTGAAAATAATAAAAGAGATTACAATATATAGTAGCCAAGAAAGACTTGGTGCTTTGTTTCATGGAATGGCCCATACTTTCCATTCAATGCCTTGAATGCATTTTTAGTTCTATCAGAGGGGGCCATGTTGGAACAAGGCGCCTGCCTTAACTATGGTGTGCTAATTCATCTAATATGTCCCTTCCTTAGTATGGATTGTCTGGTCCTTTTCCTGGTGTTTGCACAGCTGTCCCTTTGCCTTTACTTCATGGAAGAAAAACAGGCCGCATCCTTGATTTGGCATGCTCAGAAGTCTGCTTGATCCACTGTTTCACCTACTAGAAATAACTCCTTTGAAGATATTTTGGCCTTTCCCTCTTTCTGCTATGAATTGAGCCCTCGGGCTATCTTTTTCCTTTCTGGTTTTGTCTTTTCCTAGCATTTGAGCTTTCAGGGCTATATCCTCGGCTTTGCTGGCTCTTTACGCTCTTCCATCAACGGTTCTTCCCTTTGGCATTTTGGCCTTTGAATTCATTCGATCTCGCGCTCAAGCCTACAAATATCAACAGTTATTTTATTGTCGTAAATCTGACCTCTTCGGGTCCGTCATCCTCCTTAGCAATTCCTTCATGTCTTTCTCGCTTGCTTTGGCTGCTTTTTGCTGATCTCAACAAGTGACACGTGGCATTTCCACTACTTTTTATAAACACATATTAAAACCTTTCATAGTTGCCACGTGGTGCCCTCCGCAAAAATTTGAGAAAAGCTTATTGAAAGAAGCTTTATAAGAAACTTGAAATGCGGACGTAGACACTTGTCTTGCTCCGCTGAGTTTTAAAGGGACACATGGCAACTTTTGTAGCTTCTTAGAAATAAATTACAAACTTTTCACTGTTGCCACTTGGTGCTTTCCATGGGATTCTATAAGGGACACATGGCAACTTCCGCTGCACTTTGACGTTTGATCTTTCCCATAGGGAACCTGCCCTTCGGGGTCTTGAAATACAATTCATTTTTTGAGTGTTGAGAGCCTCTTGCAAGGGTACTTACCCTTTGGGATCCTTCAGATGGCCTCCGGGCTTTAATTCCTTCGGACAAAATGTCTGAAGGAATTTCTTCATTTTGTCTTTTTCTGTCCGGCTTTGGTTTTTGGGCTTTTTCCATCGGGCTTTTCCTTAGCCACTCATTCCCTTCAATTTATTCGGGCTCTCTTCCCAGCTGAATTCCTTCAAATAAAATGTCCAAAGGATTTTTGCCTTAGTCATTTTCCCACAGAAAATACTTCTGAAAGAATTCTTTTGGCCTCTTTTACTTAGTCATTTTCCCGAAGGATTTCCAACTTTGTTTGCTTTTGCTCACTACCCTCCGCAATGGTACTTGGCCTCGGTCCACTACCCTACATGTCCCTTCATTTTCAAGTGCAAGGATGACGATTTTTGCTACCCTACACTGCGTCAATTTTTGCACGTGAAATTTATTGATGCATGTGTCGAGTGGTTGGGGTCGGTTTTCACCCCATTTAAACTAATTTTCACCCCATCTTGCTTCATTCCTCTTCTCCTCTGCTAGCCCTCTACCTCTAGACGATCCAGCGAATGGGTAAAAGTGTGTTTTGGCAGATTTGAGCTCGCAGTGCACGTGGTTTTCCAAGTAGGTCTTATATTTGGTATTTATTTCTTTTTCTTTCTTCTCTTTAAGTTTGCTTTCAGTTTTTTGTTTGGTTTTCTTTTCTTCTCTTCTCGACTCCATTTTCCCGCTCCCTCTTCTCCTCCCGCCGAGCTCTATCCCTTCCCAATCGGCCTTCCAAGCACTTCTTCCCATGCTAAGATGATAAAATTCACCACCCTCCATTCTCTCCCACAGATTTCCCATAATCTTGCTTGTTAAGGGTGGAAAACTTGCTGCCTGAAACATGCATTTTTCCTCCTGCATCAGTGGTGAAATTCACCGCCGATACAAGTTCGTGCCTTTTTAGTTACATCAGTGGCAAAATTTGCCACGGACACAGGCCGAAAGTGCACGAGCGACAAATTTCATCATCCCTGGACTTCCAATGAACATGCATGGGCAATGAAATTTACCGCCCGTGCCTCCTTTTTTCTCCCCCTTGCATGCAAGGGTGGCAAAATTCACCGCCCGTGCATGTAAAACCATTCCACATGCTTGGGCGATGATTTTTGCCACCCTTGCATTTTTACTCCAAATTTCTTTAACTCTGGAGAAATTTTCCTCTTTTTCATTTTTTCACCTACTCTTCTTTTTCCCCTCATTTTCTAACCCAGCCCTGTCAAAAGCCCTTCCTTGGTCATGATCACCCAACGTGCAAATTCCCCAATTTGCCCTATTTTTCCTAATTGCACGATCATGATTATTATTGCAGTCTCTCCTGAAGATTCTCATTCATCGGCACCCACTCAATCAAGACCAATTCTAATGTCTGAATCTTCTCTGAAGAAGTCAAAGGCCATGAAGTATCAGTACCAGGGCATTTTTCTGATCACCTCGATCACTTCTAATGTCAATGACATTAGAGATACAAAATTTTTCCACGTGGATATGGCCGAGTTCGTGACCAAAACCAAGGCAACGAACATGAGCTTCGAAATGAAAAGAATCATCAAGAACAACTTTCATCTGGTTGCCTCTTTCCCAGTAATGGCACATCATATGGAGTTCATCCTCCAATGCACCTATTTCTACAACAAAGAGACCACATCGGTCTCTAATGCCAGTGGTAATGTGATAATTCGACCAGACCTTGAATTTATTGACAAAGTCTTTAGTTGTCCTCCTGCTACTGAAGTGCTGAGAATCAACTTTGTTGAGGCACATAAGGAGTATGAAAAGGACCCCGAGAGGGCAAAGAAAGTGATGAATCACAGGTGGCTCAAGACCCCCAGAACCAACTTGTCTAGATGGCCATGGAATTTCCTGAGGAGTGATTTTATTGAAGAGGTTAGTGACTTGATTACTCTCCTCGGCAGGGTACGAGGTTTGTCGTCTTCTTCACAATTCCATGAATGGATGTATCCCTTCATCAAGATCATCTTCTAAGGGAAGTAAGTCATCTTCTGGGGTGAGCAGATCAGAAACTCTCCTCACGAGCAGTTGACTAAGGTATCAACTACTTCAAAGTTCTATATGACTTCGTACCTAGTGTATATTGTAGCCTCCATGCGAACCTTTCTAGGTTTGACAACTGAAGGAGATAGGAAAACCACCCAAGTCTACTCATATTACCCTCAGTTAACACTGTAAGGACCAATTCATCACTTTAGGAGGGTAAATGATGCTTTTTTTTGGTATTTTTGTGCCTTTTCAACCCTCAGCTCAAATAGAAGAGAGTATCTGATGAAGCCTGGATGGTCGTCAATGACTTTGGCTATATGTTTCTATAATTTCCCTCCTTCTACTATCTTCAAGTTGGCTTTTTCTAAGGCTATCCCTATATGCTCCCCAGGTTTCCTTTTGATAAGTTAGTCCTGATGGAGCTGTGTAGACAAATGGTTGTCGTACACACTAGACAGATAGAACTGAAAAAGCTAGGTTTCAGGTTTCCAATCAAAATTAGTAGATACTCAATTTTGACTGTAGCCAAAACAAAGGTCATGGAGACAGAGATGCAACTAGTTACTATGAAACAGTTGAAGAGGAGGGACAATTTTGACTACAGGGGTGTCAAGGACATGATCAGAAGAAAGACCCAGTTTCATGAGCCTATGATTGAAGACATCTGGGTAGACCTGAGGACAGTCAAAGAAATAAAGAGGATGGACTACAGCAGTTTGAATTTGGAGTAGATCAAATATCTAGGGCTTGCAAATATTCCCTCTAATTTGGTCGATGACAAGAATATTATCAACAACAGATACCTGGCCGAGAAGGTTGTTGACTCTCCTCTACATCCGATTCAGTTGTCCCAAAAAGAATTAACTTCTTTAAGGAAGAGATTCAAACCAATATTGGCTAACACCAATGATTGGTTAAAAGCCAAAGGGATCACGTTGAAGGAGTTTATTACAGGATCAGAGGCTGAATTCCAAGCAAAAATAAGGAAGAAGGTAGAAAACAAGACTGAAAATAAAGGTGATGTTCCTTCTCCATCTAGGCCTCACAAGCCTAGAATCATCTTTGTTTCTAATAAATCAAAGGTTGTTTAGGAGCTAGAATCAACGGCTAAGGGAGTTAGAGAACAAAGATCCCAAGAACAGGTAGCTCAGCAAATGGAGACAGATGATAGGCCCTCAAAGTAGCAAAGAACTGAGCCTCTACCCTACCAGGAAGGGGCGTAACCACTTACAGACGTCTTTCCTTCACCACCTCAATCTCCTGTAGCATCTCCTTCACCTCTTTTTCCTATCAACGTTCCTTATTCTGGAGCCGCCTCTCTTTCCAAATTTATGTTTGGTGATCCTCAAGGCACTTCTAGAGATACTCTTCACTCCTCAGGTTATATTCCTAGTCTGGAATCTCCTTCTTTCAATCTAGGAGAAATTTCTACCCTTAATCAATTAACGGTCGGTACGGTTTCACCAGTTACTCCAACCACGACCACTGTTACCACTAGCAGTGCAGATGTTACCATGATAACACCAGCTATAGGAAGCATTGCCATAGTATGTACTTCTTCTCTCTCTCTTTGGATGTCAGCTTTCGCACTTAAAAGAAAGAAGCTAGCCATCTCTGCAAATGACTTTGATTTTGGCAAGATAGTGCCGGTGAAAGCTAAGGCTTCTAAGAGACTAAGGATCCTTTCAAAATTGGTTGAGAAAAAGGGGCATAAATTTCTAGAAATAACTAAACCACTGTAGGATGCAACCCTTGAGGGTTTTGACATGAGCAGCTATTCCATTTTTTGTGTTGAAATTGGAAAAGCTACTCACAAAGGTGCGAAAAATGATCTACAATCTACAATGGACATCATGGTCCAGAAATTCGACAGAGAAAAGGAGATGAAAGATTACTATAAAGCCAAGGTAGAGCAATTGATTGCAGTAGTCAGGAAATTCACCCTTGCTCCTGAGGTAACAACCCTAGAGGCCTTTTCCATAGATGACCCTATTATTCAAAAGGCAGAGAAAACCTCTATGATAGGGAAAGTGCTAGAATATTACATTGAAAAGATGCACACTCAGGGAATTTCCTTACTTACAAAAGTTGCTGAGAAGACACACAAGATGAAGAAGGTGAGGATAGATTTAGAGGACCTTGTCTCACTTATTTCTCAGGACATTGACAGTACAGAGAAATATCTTAGCAAGTGGAGGGAAATGAAGGATTTGAAGAAAAGCACTTTGATATCCATCGACATTATTTCTAGCAAAGATTCCTATGTTGAGATCAAAGAATCACTGATATATAGGATTCAGGTACTCAAGGAGCTAATTGAAGATCTCAAGTCTTCTAAGGATGCTAGCGAGAAAAGCGATACATGCCTGTTGAACCGAATAGAAGAATTACCTAGCGACCTCACCTCGAGGGATAACCAATTTCTCTCAGTAGAAGAGATGATCCAAGAATTCAAAAGTATGATTAAGAGGGATTTCGAAGAAAAAGTGTTCTCAATGACTTCTATGGATAACATTTTAGATACTCAATTAACTCTAGATAATCTAAGATCCAGGTTAACTAGTCATGCCAAGGCAATCACGGCATTAAAGAATTCTATAATCAGGGCTAGAGTCATCTTCAAAAACACCATTGCACCAGACAGTATAGGAATTTAGGCATCTATCACTATGTATGATGTTCATCTGAAGAAGTCTGGCGGCAAGAGCTGAACCATTTTCCCCTTCTCTCTGCTTCCTCTCTTCTCATGCACTTTTGTCATGTAAAAGTGCATGCAATTTTGTAATGTGTAATTACATGTAAAAAATCCAAAAAAATATCTCAAAAGTCAAAGATGACTCATCTTTGACTAAGATATTTTTATATTTTAATCTTTTTAATTTTGAAAGGTTTCTTCCTATATATAGAGGGGACCTCTTTCGTAAATGGATCTCTGATAATTGAGAGCAAAAACTCTGTTAAAATTGAGACACTGCTTGAGACTTTGTGCTCAATTTGTAAATCATATTTCATCAAATGAATGAGAAACAGGTTTATTTCAGACTTTGTGTTGAAGTAATTTGTGTTATTTAAGAAATAGTTCTTATGTCCTCTTTCCTGATAATCTCTTATCTATTTGATTTAATAAGAAAAGTGTGTGTGTTGATATTATCTAAGGAAGTTTCCAAAAGATAGAAGAAAGACTTTGAGATACTTTTATCTTGGTGATCTTTTTATCCTTTGTAGTTTTAGGTGAAGACTTTGTGCTTTGTTTCACTCTACGGTTACGCGTATTTCGGATCAGGGAAGGAGACAACAGAAGACTTTGTGCTTATGTAGGTTTCCTTGTAGACTTTGTTACCTACTTTAGGAGATTTTCTACTCTAGGTTGAATACCATTCCTAAAAGAAGAGGAATGTTCTTAGCCAACAACCAGGATTTCTCTCTTGTTCCTTGGACATCAATGCTGAAAAAAGAGAGGTAAATGCTATTATACTACCCCGAGTATTATTTTTTGCTTACTTATATATACATATAGCATATAAATATTCATAGGGAACCTCTTCTTGATGAGAGGAGAGATTTACCTCATTTAGATGTGGTAAACCCACACTTTTTGTGGCGTAAATCTCCTTGTGTTGTGGCTGATATACCCATTTTGTCATCAGTTAGTTGACGACAAAATATTTACCCAACAGCTTTTTGGTGACTCCACTAGGAGGAGCACATAGTTTGAAGTCTCAAACTTCAAACTGAAACAGATCCTACTCTTTTCCATTTTTTGTTCTGTAATCTGGCAACTCCACGTTATACCAGAGGCCAAAAATCCCAAGGTGTTATTGACCCTACTTTTGAGTTGGTGCAATAGAGTAATTTTGAGCTGTTTCCTTCACAATCTCACTTTAGACGAACTAGGAGTCTTCCTCCTAGCTCTACCAGGCCACCAACATAGCAGAGCTTCTTTTTCTGCTATTAGCTGAGTTTTACCTATTCAAGCTCCACCTCGATTAATGATCCCACTTTTGCATAATCAAATCATGGCTCAAGGCCCCTTGGGTAATTATTTTGGTCCACTAAATTTGACTCCACCTCTGCATGAGCTTCCACACAGTTCAAAGAAAAATTTTACAAAATTCTTTGGTGATGGGAAGGTTCATCTTGATGAATATATTACAGCTTTCAGCATAGCCTGCGGTGTCATAGGTGTAGAATTTGAAGACATAGTGGTCAGGCTATTCGTAGAGACACTAAAAGGAATTATTGTAGACTGGTTCTATGACTTGCAGACTAGATCAGTGACTAACTGGGACACCGTGAAAGACAAATTTGAAGCTAGATTCAAGCCTATAGAAGATGCACATGCCTTGATGGCCTAGCTCACTCAAATGAAGAAAGAGCTTCATGAGTCTATGAGGGATTTGATTGCTAGGTTCGACAAGCTGAGGCACAGAATTCCCATGGTTGCCTAACCGATGCCTCAGAACCTCAAATGCTTCTTCATCAATTCACAATTGCCTGAAGTAGGTTTCTTGCTGAGACGGGCCAGACACATAAACCTTACTACTACTCAGAACTTGGCTACTGAGGTAGAAGATGACCTTATCTTGGTAGGAAAGATAAGGAGAGACCCTAATAAAGGTAAATCTTATTCAACTTCTGAGTATTCACCTGTAGTCACCACTGACCTGATGGTACAAAATCTAGCAAATGAAATGCTAGCTCTCAAAAAGCAAATGGCACAAGGAATGTCATCTACTCCTACATACAGAGATATGCCTAGGAGGACATTTTAGAATCAAGCGTACCAAGGCAATGCTACTAGGAATCAGGGACAACAAAATCACCTTCCCCCTCCACAAAGGAACCTTGCCCTTGAAGTGCCTCCAAACAACTCGGCAGTCGAATATCTAGAAGCTGAAGCTGATTTCTCATTCTAGCCCAAGTTAAATCTCGAAGATGATGCTAATATCTTCACTGAGGAAGAAGAAGAATTAGTTGGCGACTCCAATATTGGTTTCCTGGATTACCAAGATGAAGCTGAAAGTAAAGGAGAAGGGTTATATGGATCTTATGTTATTTTTACCAGATCTTAAAACCAGTCAGCTCCATAGGCTGACAAAGAAAAAGTAGAAGAATAACTTTGGCCGGTGGTTTCCATCGCTAAACGAGGGACTCCATTGCTTCCTCAATCAAAAGATAAGGTAACTCACAAAAAAATAAGTACCTCCAACCGCCCCATACCTTCTACCTCTGTTACTCAGACCAGTGCCACACCTACTAAAAACCCAGATGATGGACTCTCTTTCTCTATTTCAAATTCTTTTCAATTATTTGATATAATTGATCACGCTAGAAAGACTAAAATCCAAATGACAGAGATTGAATATTTGAGGGCTAACCCTGAATAATTTGATAGGTTGGCGGAATATGTGAAAAATAAGGCTGTCTCCATAGGACAAGATTCTTTAAAAGCCGTTCATGATCCCCCAAGGATAAATCCACCCAAAATAATTTTTTTGTGACTCCTCCAGTTGCTCTCGAGAAAATAGAACCTTTTTATGTTTCCCTACTAATAAATGGTTACGAATTGAGTAATTGCATAATAGACTCCGGAGCCTCGGATAATGTCATGCCCGCCAAGGTGGCAGATTCCCTTGGTCTAAATTTGACCAAAACTTTTGAAAGGTGTTTTTTTATGAAAAACAAGCAAGTCCCACTCCTTGGTCAGATAAAAGATGCCCAATTTGCTTTCGTAGCTTTTCCAAAAAAGAGGATAAAAATGATAGTTCTAGTGGCCGATGTTCCAGTCTCTTACGGTATCCTACTTGGGTAGAATTTCTACAAAGATGTTGGAGGTAAGCTGAGCATGGACTTGTTGGAGGCGAGGATCCCAATTCAAGGTGTTATGAAGAAATTGCTTCCTGAAAAAGAGGTAAGGTATGTAGTCACCTGATCATCAACACCAGAAGCTCAAATTTTATTTGAGTCTTCTGACATGGGCAACTACTTCCTATCTACGGATGAAGTCCATAAGGCATCTGACAAAACTCCTACAGGTGACAACTTGGAAATGTGTTCAGTTGACACAGCGGGAGAATCAACACACCAAAATGAACGCATGGAAGAGCCTCTTCCCCCAAATGAAGGATTTTTCAAAAGGAAAGTGGTGCCTAATGAGGTATGGATATTAGAATTTGATGGTAGATGCTCTTCTACTTGTTCAAGAGCTAGATTTATGTTGGTATCTCCTCAAAGAGATATTGTTCCTTTATCCTACAAGTTGCAGTTCAACAACACCAACAACACAGCTGAGT
This sequence comes from Torreya grandis, assembly GCA_037957365.1. Lineage (NCBI taxonomy): Eukaryota > Viridiplantae > Streptophyta > Pinopsida > Cupressales > Taxaceae > Torreya > Torreya grandis. Next base: position 597,256 of record JARHVA010000498.1, on the reverse strand, counting down.
ACAAATCCTTGTTACTTAGATTACAAGCTGTTAGAGAAAAAGGCATTAAACTACTCCATGCTAAAGGGGACGTCAAATTTGTGGTTTTCCAGGTAAAAAACATCTATCAAACTAAGAATGAAATATTGCGCCTCTACCGCAATCTTGTTTGGGACCAAATCAAAAATTTTGACGCTTTCAACATCTCTACCATTCTAAGAGTTCAATGACCAGGCGGATGCATTGGTTGTTTCTGCTACTCTCTTTGTTCTCCACCCAAATTTTAAAGGAGATAAGTACACTATTGAATTGGTCTTTTGACCAAGTGTACGTAATAATGTTGGCCATTGGCAAGTATTCAACAATGACGATCAAATCATCGCCTTCTTGGAGCAAATGGATAGCTTCAAACAATTACATTTTGAGGGTAGTGAACTTCGGGAACGTGAAGCAACTTTTGAATCGAATGAAAATATAGGTGAGGATTTCCTATAGGTTAAAGGGAATAAGATTTCCAAAGGCCTGGTTTCTCTAGAGAAATTATTTGATAACCATGACAGGTTTATTAAACAACAACGAATAGATTCAAACTCCTTCCAGGATTTTGATTAAGTAAACCTGAGAACCAAGAGAGATCCTAAGATGGTAAACATTGAGAAATGTTGCATTCCTGAGGAGAGATTTAAGCTTGCTGATCTACTCTGCCAATATATAGATGTCTTAGCTTATTCTTATGACACCATAAAATCACTCAGGCCTGATGACATTCACCACGACATTCCTCTTAGGAAAAACTCTATGCCTTACAATCAAAAGTTTAGGCAATATAATCCAAAAATATTAGGTACCATTTTAGCTAAGATACAAAAAATACTTGATGCTTGGATAATTTTTCCAATCCATCACTCCACATGGATTGCCAACATAGTGCCTGTCAGAAAGAAGAATGGTGAAATTCGGATCTATGTGGATTTCAAGAACTTGAATTAGTTATCTTTAAAAGATAACTACCCTCTCCCTATCATGGATAAAGTTCTATAAATGGTAACAGGTTCAAAGATGTTATCAATGCTGGATGGTTTCTTGGGCTACAATCGGGTTGAAGTTGGAAAAGCAGATCAGCATAAGACTACTTTTACCACACCTTGGGGCACCTTCGCTTATCAAAGAATGCCTTTCGGTCTGATAAATGCAGGTGCCACATTTCAAAGAGTGATGGACCTTGCTTTCAAGGATGAAATGGGTAAGTTTATTGTAGTGTACTTGGATGATTTGACAGTATTTTCAAAGCACCGTTCTGACCATGTCCACCATTTACAAAGAATACTGGAACACTGTCGTCAGAATGGTATTTCTCTAAATCCAAATAGATCTGTCTTTGGAGTGACTGAAGGGAAAATTCTCAGACACATTGTGTCCTGAGAAGGTATTAAATTGACTCAAAAAGAGTCAAGTCTATCTAAGAACTTACTCTGCCTACCAGTAAAACTGCAGTTCACTCTTTCTTCAGAAAGGTGAATGTTTTTCAAAGGTTCATCCCTGAGTTCGCCGAGAAAACTCACCACATCATCAATATGATGAAAGACAATGCTACCTTCATGTGGACCGCAGAGGGAAAATCAGCCATCAGAAACATCAAAGAAGCAATCGCTCGTGCACCAATCTTGGTTTGTCCAGACTACACCAAAAACTTCAAAATATACAGTTATGCTTCTGAACATACACTCTCAGCCATTTTAGTTCAACAGAATTAAGAAGGCATAGAATCTCCTATTTCCTTCATGGGTTGTCCACTCAAGGCTCATGAGCTAAAATATTCCAACATGAAGAAACATGCCTATGCGATGGTCAAAGCAGTCAAGCATTTCAGGTTTTATATCCTGAACTCACACACTAAAGTTCTAGTGCTGGATACAACAGTAAAGTCCATTTTGACTCAACAAGAGTTTGGTTTGAAGAGGGGTAATTAGATTTCCAAGATTCAGGTGTTTGATCTAGACATCAAACCTACCAAACTCATGTAGGGAAAGGTGATTGCCAACAACATTCTCGATGAAGCAAAAAATAAAGAAATAAAGATCGAAGGCGTACCCATGGTCCTCTTTATTACCACTACTAATGAGTGGTATTCTGACATCACCTATTTTCTGACTTACGTTGAGTTTTCTGCTTATCTCTCCTATAAAGAAAAATGGAATATTAAACTAAATGTTGTTAGCTATGTTTTGTGGGATAATGGTCTATACAAAAGGAACCTGGACGAGGCATTTCTTTGTTGTGTTGATAAGGTAGAACAAGATAAACTCTTGGAGTCTTTCTATAATTTGGCTTGTGGAGGGCATTTTTTTGCATCGATGATAGTGCACAAGATTTTATGAGCAAGGTACTATTGGCCTATGCTATTTCAAGATGTCTACAAATGGGTGCATAGATGCAAATTATGTCAATAGTTTATCTAAAAGCCTAAACTAGCTGCATTGCCTCTCAAGCCAGTAACAATTGAAGAGCCTTTTCAGTAGTGGGGTATCGACTTCATTGGCACAGTTAACCCATCTTCAAATGTCGAACATGATTATGTCCTCACGGCAACTGATTACTTTACCAAATGGGTGGAGGCCATCCCAACCAAACATGCTACGTCTAAAGTGGTGTGCAATTTTCTCAAGGAAAATATTATCTCCCAGTTTGGAGTTTTGCTCAAAATTGTAACAGATAATGTGGCCTATTTTTCTTTGCATGAAATTACTCAGTTCTATTTTTATTATGGGATTACCCTATCCCACAGTTCAGATTATTTCTCATAGGGAAATGGCCAAGCAGAATTGAGCAATAAGAACCCGGTCACTATTATCAAGAAATTGGTAGACGACAATCAAAGAACTTAACACAAGGCACTATTTGATGCTTTATGGGCAAATAAGATTACACCCAAGAGGGCCATATTTATGTCACCTTTTCAACTTCTGTACTGCTTGAATGTGAAGATACCCATCACTCTAGAACTACCAGCGCTCAGGTTAGCCAAAGCAATCGAAGATTCAACCTTCAAAAGTTTGATCGACAAAAGAATAATGTGTCTAACCAAACTGAATGAGCAGTGAACCATGGTGGTAGACTGGATTACAATGCATCATAACCAGGTGAAAAAACTTTTTGATAAAAAAGCTAAGGTCTATGATTTTCAAATTAGAGATCAAGTCTTTTTATGGGACAAGAGAAGAGAACCAAAGGGAATGCACGGCAAATTTGACTCTTTATGGAGAGGCCCATTCACCATTTGACAGCTCTGTGGTGAGAATAGCTTCTTGCTGGAGTATCAAGATAAAACGTCATTTGCACTACCCCACAGTGGGCAACATCTGAAGCTTTTCTATTCTTGAAATTTAGATGGATCCACTTGTATATATGTATAGTTTTTACATTTTTTCTATTTTTCTTTCATTTTTAGCTTGACTCCGTAGCCCAATGGCTTGGATGAAGGCACCTAGAGACTAGTTTCTACTCCCATTGATCAATTTGATTAACGAAAGTTCTCCAATAAGAGTCAGCTATTGTTTTCAAAATCAGCTCAACTCATTTTTGGAATAACCCCTGCAAAACTTGTCTATTTCGCCTTTTGTCTCTCTAAGTCCGTTTTCGAGATGGGTTTTTCTCATTCTCGTATTGGCTCAACTGAAACCATTCAAAATTGGTAACATCTTTTCATTACGTTTTCCCCCAAAATGTGAAAGTGGTTACAGTCTCGATATGACTAGGGGACCAAAATTTGGCTTTTTTAGAGTTAGTGTTTTTTCTTCTATTTTCGTGCACAGGTGGCATTTTTTGCCGTCAGTGCATTTTCCCTTCCCACATGTAGGAGCGTCAAACTTTTCCACCCATACATCTGGACGTGCATGGGTGGCAAATTTTTATGCCCCTACATTTTTCATCTCTCACATGTAGGAGCGGTGAAATTCACCGCCCTTGCATGTCTCTTCATTTTCCAATGCAAGGATGGTAATTTTCACCGCCCCTACACTGCCTCAATTTTTGTGTGCAGCATTTATTGTCACATGCGTCAAGTGGTTGGGGTCAGTTTTCACCCCATTTAAACGAATTTTCACCCCATTTTGCTTCATTCCTCCTCTCCTCCACTTGCCCTCTTCCTTTGGATGATCCAATGAATGGGTAAAAGTGCATTTTGGTGAATTTGAGCTCATGACGCACGTGACTTTCTAGGTAGGTATTGTATTTGGAATTTATTTCTTTTTCTTTCTTCTCTTTAAGTTTGCTTTCAAGTTTTTGTTTGGTTTTCTTTTCTTCTCTTCCTGATCCCATTGGCCCACTCCCTCTTCTCCTCGTGCCGAGATCTATCCATTCCCAGTCGGCCTTCCAAGCACTTCTTCCCATGCTAAGGTGGTGAAATTCGCCACCCTCCCTTCTCTCCCATGAATTTCCCATAATCTTGCTTGTTAAGGGCAGCAAACTTGCCGCTCGAAACGTGCATTTTTCCTCCTCCTGCATCGACGACAAAATTTGTCACTAACGCAGGCTGAAAGTGCACAGGTGGCAAATTTTGCCATCCCTACACTTCTAATGAATATGCACAGGTAGAAAAATTCACCGCTCGTGCCTCTTTTTTTCTCTCCCTTGCATGCAAGGGCGGCAAAATTCACCGCTCGTGCATGCAAAACCATTCCACATGCTTGGGCGGCGATTTTTGCCCCAATTTTCTTTAACTCTAGAGATTTTTTTTTATTTTTTTATTTTTTCACCTACTCTTCTTTTTTCCCTCATTTTATGACCCAGCCCTGTCAAGTGCCCTTCCTTGGTCATGATCACCCAACGTACAGATTCTCTAATTTGCCCAATTTTTTCTAATTACACGATCATGATTATTATTGCAGTCCCCCCTGAAGATTCTCGTTCATTAACACCCACTCAATCAAGCCCAGTTCCAATTTCTAAAACTTCTCTAAAGAAGTCAAAGGACATGAAGTATCAGTACCAGGGCATTTTTTTGATCACCTCGGTCACTTCTAATGTCGACGACATTAGAGATACAAAAATTAGCCACATAGATATGGCCGAGTTTGTGACCAAAATCAAGGCAACGAACCCAAGATCTAAAATAAAAAGAATCATCGAGAGCAACATTCATCTGGTTGCTTTTTTCTCGGTAGCAGCACATCATACAGAGTTCATCCTCCAGTGCGCCCAGTTTTACAACAAAGAGACCAGATCGATCTCTGATGCCAGTGGCAACATGATAATTTGACTAGACCCCAAATTTATTGACAAAGTCTTCATGTGTCCTCCTGCTACTGAAGTTCTGGGAATCGACTTCGTTGAGGCACAGGAGTATGACAAGGACCCCAAGAGGGCAAATAAAGTGATGAATCACAGGTGGCTCAAGACCCCCAAAACCAACTTGTCTAGATGGCCACAAAATTTCTCAAGGAGTGATTTCATTGAAGAGATTGGTGACTTGATTACTCTCTTCAGTAGGGTATGAGGTCTACTGTCTTCTTCACAATTCCACGAATGGATGTATCCCTTCATCAAGATCATCCTCCAAGGGAAGCAAGTCATCTTCTAGGGTGAGCAGATCAACAACGCTCTTCACGAGCAGTTGACTAAGGTATCAACTACTTCAAAGTTCTATATGACTTCATACCTGGTGTACATTGTGACCTCTATGTGAACCTTACCAGGTTTGACAACTAAAGGAGATGGGAACACCACCTTAGTCTACTCATATTACCCTCAGTTAACACTACAAAGATCAATTCGTCACTTTAAGAGGATAAATGATGCCTTTTTCATGGTATTTTTGTGCCTTTTCGACCCTCAACTCAAATAAAAGAGAGTATCTGATGAAGCCTGGATGGTCGTCAATGACTTTGGCTGTATGTTTTTATAATTTCTCTCCTTTTGCTATCTTCAGGTTGGCTTTTTCTAAGGCTATCCCTATATGCTCCCTAGGTTTCCTTCTGATAAGTTAGTCCTAATGGACCTGTGTAGACAAATGGTTGTTGTACACACTAGATAGATGGAACTGAAAAAGCCAAGTTTCAGGTTTTCAATCGAAATTAGCAGATACTCAATTTTGACTACAGCCAAAGCAAAGGTCATAGAGACATAGATGCAACTGGTTACTATAAAATAGTTCAAGAGGAGGGACAATTTTGACTACAGGGGTGTCAAGGACATGATCAAAAGAAAGACCCAGTTTCATGAGCCTATGATCGAAGACATCTAGGTAGACCTGAGGACAGTCAAAGAAATAAAGAGGATGGACTACAACAGTTTGACTCTGGAGTAGATCAAATATCTAGGGCTTGCAGATATTTCCTCTAATTTGGTCGATGACAAGAATATTATTACCAACAGATACCTGGCCAAGAAGGTTGTTGACTCTCCTCTACATCCGATTCAGTGGTCCCAAAAAGAATTAATTTCTTTGAGGAAGAGATTCAAACCAATATTGGCTAACACCAATGATTGGTTAACAGCCAAAGGGATCACGCTGAAGGAGTCTATTACAAGATCAGAGGCTGAATTTCAAGTGGAAATGAGGAAGAAGGCAGAAAATAGGACCAAAAATAAAGGTGATGTTCCTTCTCCATCTAGGCCTCACAAGCCTAGAATCATCTTTGTTTCTAATAAATCAAAGGTTGTTTAGGAGCTAGAATCAACGGCTAAGGGAGTTGGAGAACATAGCTCCCAGGAACAGATAGCTCAACAAATGGAGACAGATGACAGGCCCTCAGAGTAGCAAAGAATTGAGCCTCTACCCTCCCAGGAAGGGGCATAGCCACTTACAGATGTCGCTCTTTCACCACCTCAATCTCCTGTAGCATCTCCTTCACCTCTTTCTCCTATCAGTGTTCCTTATTCTGGAGCCACCTCTCTTTCCAAATTTATGTTTGGTTATCCTCAAGGCACTTCTAGAGATACTCTTCGCTCCTCAGGTTCTGTTCCTAGTCTGGCATCTCCTTCTTTCAATTTAGGAGAAAGTTTTGCCCTTGATCAATCAACGGCCAGTACGGTTTCACCAGTTACTCCAATCGTGACCACTGTTACCACTAGCAGTGCAGATGTTATCATGGTAACACAAGCTGCAAGAACCATTGCCACAGTAAGTACTTCTCTCCCTCCTTGGATGTCAGCTTTCACGCCTAAAAGGAAGAAGCTAGCCATCTCTGCAGATGACTTCGATTTTGGTAAGATAGTGTCGGTGAAAGCTAAGGCCCCTAAGAGACCAAGAATCCTTTCAAAATTGGTTGAGGAAAAGGGGCATCAATTTTTGGAAATAGCTAAACCACCGCAGGACGCAACCCTTGAGGGTTTTGACATGAGCAGCTATTCCATTTCTCGTGTTGAACTTGGAAAATTTACTCACAAAGGTACAAAAAGTGATCTACAGTCCACAATGGACATCATGGTCTAGAAATTTGACAAAGAAAAGGAGATGAAAGATTACTATAAAGCCAAGGCAGAGCAATTGACTGCAGTAGTCAGGAAATTCACCCTTACCCCTTAAGCAGCAACCCCAGAGGCCTTTTTCATAGATGACCCTGTTATTCAAAAGGTAGAGAAAACCTATATGAAAGGAAAAGTGCTAGAGGATTACATTGAAAAGATGCACACTCAGGGAATTTTCTTACTTACAAAAGTTGCTGACAAGACAAACAAGATGAAGAAGGTGAGGATAGATTTAGAGGACCTTGTCTCACTTATTTCTCAGGACATTGATAGTACAGAGAAATATCTTAACAAGTGGAGGGAATTGAAAGATCTGAAGAAAAGCACCTTGATATCCATCAGCATTATTTCCAGCAAAGATTCTTATGTTGAGGTCAAGGAATCACTAATATATAGGATTCAGGTACTCAAGGAGCTGATTGAAGATCTCAAGTCTTCCAAGGATGCTAGTGAGAAAAGCGATACAGGCCTGTTGAACCAACTAGTAGAATTGCCTTGCGACCTCACCTCCAGGGATAACCAATTTCTCTCAGCAGAAGAGATGATCTGAGAATTCAAAGGTACGATTCAGAGGGATTTCAAAGAAAAAGCATTCTCAGTGACTTCTATGGATAACATTTTAGATACTCAGTTAACTCTAGATAATCTAAGATCCAAGTTAACTAGTCATGCCAAGGTAATCATGGCATTGAAGGATGCTATAATCAGGGCCAGAGTCATCTTCAAAAACACTATTGCGCCATACAGTATAGGAATTCATGCATCTATCGCTATGTATGATGCTCATCTGAAGAAGTCTGGCAGCAAGAGTTGAACCATTTTCCCCTTCTCTCTTCTTCCTCTCTTCTCATGCACTTTTGTCATGTAAAAGTGCATGCAATTTTGTAATGTGTAATTACTTGTAAAAAATCTAGAAAAATATCTCAAAAGTCAAAGATGACTCATCTTTGACTAAGATATTTTTATATTTTAATCTTTTTAATTTTGAAAGGTTTCTCCTTATATATAGAGGGGACCTCTTTTGTAAATAGATCTCTAATAATTGAGAGCAAAAACTCTGCTGAAATTGAGACACCTCTTGAGACTTTGTGCTCAACTTGTAAATCATATTTCATCAAAAGAATGAGAAACAAGTTTATTTCAGACACTGTGTTGAAGTAATTTGTGTTATTTAAGAAATGGTTCTTATGTCCTCTTTCCTGATAATCTCTTATCTATTTGATTTAATAAGCAAAGTGTGTGTGTTGATATTATCTAAGGACGTTTCCAAAAGATAGAAGAAAGACTTTAAGCTAATTTTATTTTGGTGATCTTTTTATCCTTTGTAGTTTTAGGCGAAGACTTTGTGCTTTGTTTCACTCTACAATTACGCATATTCCGGATCAGTGAAGGAGACAACGAAATACTTTGTGCTTACGTATGTTTCCTTGTAGACTTTGTTACATATTTTTAAAATAAAATTTTGTCTAACAAAAAGTTAAATGATATATTAAATATTTGAGACTTCTAAAATTGTAATTCTTATAAAAAAATACATTTTTGAAATAAAACTCAAAAATGTATTTTTCCTAAAATAATGTGTGAAAGTTTGAAAGTTGGCATGAATGATTTAATTATCCAATGAAATATAAGAGTTGTTTAATTTATTCAAAATTCTTATCCGGTGTTACTCTATATCAATCTAAATAATTGTGGTGGATAGTGATTTGTCCATACCGAGATTAATTATATAATATATTTACATCTTTTCGCTTAAATATAAAAGTAAGTGTTATTTAATTTGTTTAAAGGTTTTATCAATTGTTATTTTATATATTATTGGATATAATTGTGATTACAAGTGATTTGTTTTTAATAAGGTTAATTATATAGTATTTTTGTGTTGGAGGTATTTTTAATTAAAAAGTTTTATTGTTTTTATTTAAATGATTAATATGTGTATGTATCATATTTTGTTGATAGTGTTTTGGTTTTGATTTGTAAGGTAATTTATAATATATGAATATTTTGGTTATGGTTTGTAAGGTAGTTTACAATATACGGGATCATCTCATATATTTAATAAACATGTATTTTATTTTCTATAGAATTTGTAAGATTTGAACCGGTGGTCATTTTTTTTGATGTATCGTACTCTCTGTAAAATTTGTAAGATTTGAGTCTCTGATCATCCCAATCCCTTTTGATGTATCTTACTCTCTGTGGAATTTATAAGATTTGAATTTGTGACCATCTTTTTGGAGAGTACATATTCTTTACTATTAGACAAATTTTAATGTAGGAAATGCAATTTAAAAATAATAATACAAACTAAACAAAATAAATATTTTCTATAATATTATTACAAAATAATTTTATTAAATTTTTAAATTCCATAAACATTTTAACTCATAGATATTATCAAAATCTTTCATTCTCATAATAACAAAGAAAAAAATAAATATCTGTTTCAAACTTATTAATTGTTTTCATTGAAGGGGGACGCTGAAAAGTCTTGATTTATATAGATTTGAAAACAAATTTATATTTAATCTTGAACAGTCAAATATTTATTTCTTAAGTTATTAATTGTTGTCCCATTCAAAGGTTTGGCTGAGAAGTCTTCAATTATATAGATTTGAAAACAAATTTATTTTTAATTAAATCTGTTAGATATTTTTATATAACGTATTTTATTTTTGTAGAATTTATACTTGTAACCTTTCTTTTAAAATTATATATTCTTTATCGTTAGAATATATAAATTAAACAAAGTAAAATAAAAATAATAATATAATATAAACTGTTAAATAAAAATAATAATATAAACTAAACAAGGTAGACATTTTTTTTTTAATATTAACACAAAACAATTTTCTTCAAATTTTAAAATCCATAAACTATTTTATCTAATAAATATTATTAAAATCTTTCGTTTTCATAATAACAAATAAATAAATATCTATGTGTTTCAAGAGTGTGGCTGAGAAGTCTTCAATTATACAGATTTGAAAACAAATTTATTTCTAATCATAGTTCTCCCACTGAATTAATAAGTTTATAAAATGAAACGTCAATGGGCGAATTGTGCTGCTCAGTAAGTTTATATGTTATAATAATGTTGTGGGAAACGAGAAACGAAAAATTGAAGAAACAAGATAGGAACAAAAATATAATGAGAAACAGGGTTGAGAGAGGTTGTTCATTAAAAATAAATAGGAAAGTATTATAATTCAGAAATATATTTCTTTAATATTTAAATTTGCACAATAAATTATAGATAATTTATATATTAAGAGAAAAAAATTAATATAAAATGTGCATTTTTACTTATGATTTAACGATTGCAAAAAGTGTTTAAAATTAAAAATGTATAAAATCAAATGTCATTAAAATAATTTAGTTGTCTTTATAAACTCTGCAACATTCATGTTGAAGGAGAATTAGTGCTTCTATTTCCAAAATCTTCCTTTATAAACAATTGCAATCTAAGTATAGAGAATAGGGCTTCTAAATTATTTTCTAATATCTCAATTGGCAACTCATCGTTACTATTATCCATGGATTCACGATAAGTTTATATCCTTCAATTTAACTATAAATATAAATTTATTAATTAAAAAATAAAATTAATGTATTACTATAAATATATTAATAGATTTTTTAATAAATATTTTTTTAATCGATTAAAATAAAATCTAAAATCAAACTTTTAGAAATAGTTAATTATATTAAAAGAATCTATAATTTACTTAATAACTATTGATAGTGATATAAGTCATATGTGTCAATATGAACATAATGACACGAGAGAAAAAGTTAAGGTAAATATGGGTGGAGATTATTCAAAAATACAGGGTTGTATAATATACATATTAAATCTTTTATGAATGTCATGTCACTATTAGTCATGTGTGTCATTATGAACACAATGACATGAGAGAAAAATTTAGGGTAAAAATGGGTGAAGCTTATTCAAAAATGCAATTTCATTTAATAAAGATAGTAAATATTTTATGGTTGTAATATTATTTTACTCGTTATTTGTTTAATTTTTATGTATTTATTCTTAAATTGAGAATAATTTATCCACTGCATCTATCTTCGCTAGTTACCATTGTCATTGTACTTGATGGGTAAAAGTCCCTCTAAAACCTCGTTATCATTACATGGCTGTTTTAGCTTGTTCTAATGTGAAACGTGACACAAACGTTGTGTTTCTTATGATAGAGGGTTACAAGATGTGTGGTTGACAAAATTCATTCCCACTTTGTAATTTAGTTTTTTAATAGTTTTTCCATCAATGAATCCCAAATTATAACCATTATATCTTTGTAAGATATTGTGACTCTCAATATCATAGCACATCCATCCCTTGATAAATCTAGATAATCATCAGCAAACATTTCTTTTTTCTACTATTAATTTGACCCATTATTCCCTTTCCAAGCTATTATTTATAAGTATATTATTTGTGGCTATTGATTTGGTTTTAGAGTTAAAACTGTAGAAAAATCATTGATTAAGCGATGGAACACTCATATTACATCATAAGTAAATATGTTGTGAGAAATAGTTTATATTTATTGAATAATAAAATATTATTATTTGATATCCCATTCCTCCTAGTGTACTTTGCACCTTAGGGGCATTTGCTAGTTTAGGAAATTTAATACACAATTTAGTATATTTGCCATTATAATATAAATTATACTAATATAATACATTAAGAATAAATTATAGACACCTAAAATTACCCTCTAGGTAATTATTAGTCATTAAATTGTATATTTTGAAGATGGTGGTATTTTTCGATTCTGGATTTAAATTAGGCATTATTGGTACAAATGTTGACTTTCAATGCATTCTATACATCCTTTTAGTACCCTTCAGTTATCGTGCCCCCTACCCTCATATTTTTCTTTGTTTTTCTCCCTCTGATAAAAACTAGTGGTTATTTTTTAGGAGTTAACATATCAACATTATCTTAGTTTTTAGTATTAAGATTCAGAAGTGGAAAGGGTAAATACTTTCCAAGTGTTGATTTGGTGTTGTAATCAGTGCATTTAATGTGTTATTGTATCATTTCACTTGAATGTCATTGTTATCAATTAAATCTTGAATCTTATGTCTCAATGAGAAACATTTATTTGCAATGTGACTCCAAGTTCTATGATAATCCTAATATTCATTCACATAATAATTCTTTGGTAAAGGTTGAGATGAGCCAAACTCATGTTTAAGAGGTAAAGGGAATGTATTAAATTCAATTAATTGTTTAAGATAATTGTGTAAATTATCTTCAATCTTGAAATGGAATGACAAGCATGTTCAGTGGTTCATATATTATATTAACTACATTCTTGGCTTGATTATTAGCTTGAAAAGTGGTAATATCATTAGCCTTAGCCTTGAATGTTCTTTTACCTTGATATTCAACTCCACTATAGCTAGTGGCAGTAGACCCATATTTAAGCATGTTGACCTGTATAAGCTCGATCTCATAGTTCCTAACCACAAGACAAAGTTCATTGAAATATTGACATGTGTTAAACATCACTTTTTCATCAATAGGTTGAAGAAAAATTTGCGATAAATTTATTTTTAATTTATTATCAAGTAATTGGTGAGACAACTTTATAAGCATTATTTTGAATTTAAGCACGCAGTCACTAATAGGTTCTTGAGGTCCTTGTTTATACTAAAAAAGTAGTGAAAATGTGACTTGTTGGCTAATGTTGGTTTAAAAATGAGCTAAGAAACCACCATCTAAAGAATTGTAATAATACACAGATCCCTATGATAGGGCATAAAACCAATTCAAGTCATAATCCTCGAGAAATATTGAAAATAAATTAGTGAATAATCTATCATTATGTGTAAATTCAAGATATGAAATATAGAATAATTTGATATGATGTGAAGGATCACCCTTGCCATTGAATAATTCAAACTTAGGTATAATGAAACTCATAGGAAAGGGCTAGAGAAGGACCTCATAAGGTAAAAATTGATTAATATATAATTAGAAGTAACCTAATGGCTCAATTTTTTATATTCTTGTGAAATATGATGAAGTTGTTCTTGCATGTGTTGAATATAAAAAATTGAGCCATTAGGTTACTTATAATGATATATTAGTTGTTCTTTCATGTGTTGAATAATTTTTTGGAGGAAGGCATCTTGAGAAGTATTAGAAGCAACATGAGTGGGAATATAAATTCTACTTTTTTGAGAAAGACCATGATGAATATTTTCAGATTGATACATAGGTCTGGAAGTACAAAGCAGGAAAGAAGCATTAAGTTGAAAATGAATCAACATAGTAACATAACTACAAGTAATAGGAAGAGCCACAATAAAAAAATCAAAATTAGTAGTAGCTTCAATGCCTAATGTAAAAGGGGAACCTTTATTAGGTGGAATATAAGCATTCAAAGATTCATTTTCAAGATGTACTTCCTTAGGTACATAGTCCTTAACTAATCTTATTTTGTTTCTCTCTAGTAACATATTCATGGCACCTATTTCTTTAGGAAATGATGACATAAAAATTTCAAAGCAAGCTATCTCATGTTTACTTATAGCAGTAATTTTTGAAATATATTCATTGCTAATCTTATCATCAATAGCATTGGAATACATGATATTAACATCACGAGAATCTACATTTAAATCATTTATGTTTTCATCATTCACATTTATATGATTTACATTATCGTCAATAGAAGTAGTAGGAATGACATCAAAGGAATTTGAAAAAAATCAATGTTTAGTCCTAAATCTTTCACTTTGCCTAGTACGTGTTTTAGATCTAGCTTTTTTAACTGGCACAAGATATAAATATAGAGAACATGTAAAAATAAAGGGATAATGATATCACAATGAGAAGACAAAACCTTAAAGCAATAATAAAATTTAAAAATATGTAATAGCAAACCTTAAAGGGAAAGAGAGCATGAAACTCTAAGGTTGATATTCTATAAGGAATGTTTTATCAAAAGAAGAAACCCTAGGTTGTGTAATTATAGGATTAGGTTCACCAAAAAAAATGTGGTGGGTGAACAAGTATTAAAAACACTACATTGACCACATAAAAGGGGAAAAATAATTCATATGTGATATAATTACAAAAAAAAGTAAATAAAGACCTAAGTTATCAATTGAAAGAAGATGATTGGCATGACCTTAAGTAATTGATAATTGAAAGGTGAAAATAGAGATGCATAGATGATTTATTACTTATTTGAGTTACGACTGATACTGAGAATGTTGACAAATGGGTCCTAGAATAGTGCAAAAGAATTTCCAAAATGTAGATAGTGACCATAATTTTATGGCTTGATAATGGAAATATTATGAATGAAATGTATCAAAAGCGACAATCCTCTTGAAAGTGATTGCCTATTCGAAAGATGTTTTTGTATATCCTTTCAGCCTAAAACCATTTAAAACCCTTTGTCAACAAGTGATACTCAAAAATTCTTTTTGATACGCAAAATGATGCATGTGGATGTTATAATCCTTTCTCCTTTGATTGAGCTCAAGTACCCATTAAAAAGACATAAAAAATGGTGATCTTTTTTAGTGGACTTCGTTAGTAGATCAATATGAGATCTCCTTGATAAAAAATGATAGATTAGGCCTTTCACGATGCGTTTAATGGCTTAGGGTACCTGTGTATATATATACATCTTTGAATTTAAATTGGGATTCATTCGCATGTATGTTAACCATTGAAAAGTGTGAAAGTTGATATTCAAGGCATGAAAAACATGTTATTATGGAACAAAGAACCCACAATTTCTCAATGACCAAAATTTTATAACATGACAATGGTCATGACCACTTGTGGACTGTACAACTCTGTTAAAGGTAACTAAATTGATAAAATATATATCAATATGTTTTTAGGAGTGAATTTGAGTATCTTAAGGAAAACAAATGACATATCTCAAGATGCTCATGAGCATAAGGTGATATGATAAGATTGTAAAGAGTGCACTGTGAAGGGAAATATGCCAATAAGAGCCTAATCTAAGCCAATGATCCAAACATCCAAAAACAAAAAAAAAACATTACAACTAAAATACTTATACCAAATTTAGGTGTCTAAAACTTAGTATGTGAAAAGCTCTCTTTTGAGATATGTGATAACTAGGGTTATCCCACACCTCAAAAGAGGGGAATATGATATAATAATGACATCTTAAATCACACGGTGATATATAACATTTATTACTATGTTCCTAGACATGGAAGCCATCACATGCTAGTACACAACATATTTTATATTGTTCCCACACATGCAATCAATCACATGGTGATATACAACATAGTTTCTCTTGATTTTACACATGGAAGTAATCACATGGTGGTACATGGCATACCTTGCTTGGTCTCACCTTGAGACCTGTATGCATTCATATACAATGTAAACAAAAATATATGGATCTACAAATATAATTTCACGGTCTTCACTACAATCATGTCTATTTATTTTTAGCCTCATTTTCTCTCATTTATTTCAAAAACTCCTTGATTATGGATTTATATTGAAAATTATTCACTTATAGATGTTTTTCATATGTTTTCAAGGGCACAAAATTCTATATCAAAGACACAAGATCTTGAATGCTAGTTTCAAAATCTTCATTGCCTCCTTATATGGATATTAGTTGAATTATCTCTTCCTTTTGACTTTTAGCTTGCTATCATTAATTTACTCACTTTGATAACTATCAATAAATGGTGAGATAATCTCAACATACCCATACATCCACATTATTGATTTTACTTTGACATATATACACACTCACATATAGAAGTAGGGCCATATATAGACACATAAATTTAGTACACAACTTATTAATTATTGTGGTATTAATATATTTATGTGTTATGGAAGGACCATATCAATTGATGGAGGAGGATGATATATATATAAACTAAAAGAACATGTCAAAAGTCAAACAAAACATAAGAAATATAAGAACTCCCCTAGTCAAACAGAAAAAATCCCCATATATATATATATATGGGGATTTTTTCTGTTTGACTAGGGGAGTTCTTATATTTCTTATGTTTTGTTTGAATTTTGACATGTTTTGTTTTGACTTTTGACATGAGTTCTTATATTTCTTATGTTCTTATATAGCTATGAATTTTAAGGGTTTTGTTCATGTCATTCTCCACTTTTTCCAGCTTCAAATTGCATCCAAATTTATGAACATTCAATATTATTCTCATATCCCTCAAGCTTTGTGCATTTTAATTATTATAGAACATTCTTTTATGCAAGTAATTCTTATTTTTATTGTTATTTTAGGATAAATATAGTTAGATATGAATCTCACGTGTTTATGAATAAATGTATTAGATGCTGATATAAAACCCTTATCCCATAAAATACCTACTTATAGAAAGTACAACCATGGGGTTGAGGCAACAACCTTCCATAAAATTGCTTGGTTGCTCAGTGCCAAACATATTCCAAAACATTCAATTGAAAATCTCAACAATAATATCCATTTTTTTTGTCTAGAGGAAGCATTATGTCCTCGTAATCCTAATTCCCATGCTAAATTACATCAATTTAATATTACATTTATTAATTAAATCTTCTCTAGTTAGTTTAATACATTCTAAATTCAATACTAAAAATAAACTTTAAAAATGTAAAGCTTAAATTTAGATGTACGCTTACTTAGTAGTTGTAATCTTCTATATGTAATCTAAAATATAGACATAGATGCTAATATCTATGTAACTTTGAGCTTATATATCAAAAAAAGTTGTAAGGCTCAAGAACTTTCAAGACATGAAAGTATCTTCTAACTCGAAGATTTACATTAGTAACCTACTTATAGTTATTTAGAAGCTTCACTTCTTGGGTGTGTTGAGGCTACATTTGTGTTTGTGATTGCATTTGTATTTAAGAGTTGTATTTATTAATAATTTTGAATAACGAATTATTTTCCTTATACTCTTCCTTTCACATATTGTAACCATCAAAACTTGTTTTGATTATCAACCACATTAACTTGTTTTGATTATTTTTTTATAAGTGTTAAAAACTCTAAATATTAACAAGTGTATTATTCAACAAAATCTATAATACTTATTTTTTCAATATTCTATATTTAACAACATTTAAAAAGACCACAATCATAACAAATAAAATAAATGATAATCAATTTACAATTTATTTACTTATATTTATATTTAAAAATTTAAGACCAATTTTATTTCATAAATAATGTAACAAATGAATATAATAAAAGTAAATATTACAAAATTGATTCATGACTCCATGGGATGGCCCACTCAGTAAATGATCATTTATTTTAACATTTTTAATATATACCATAAAAATGTTAAAATAAGTTATATAAAACAATTTAATAACTAAACATGTGATTCTTATAGTAATCCTCATAATAAGTGAGCATTTGAAGTAAAGTTACATTACACTTAAATTGTCTTTATAAATATATATATATATATATATATATATATATATATATATATATATATATATATATATATATATATATATATATATATATATATATATAAATATATAAGTATTTAGAGATACTATACGATGTGAGCATAGTATTAAAAAGTTTTTTGATTTATATTTATTAAAATAATTTTAAAATATAAATTTATGTTTATATCATTACACTTATAAAGATATAAATGTAACAATATAAATATAAATTTATATTTAATATTTATATATATATATATATATATATATATATATATATATATATATATATATATATATATATATATATATATATATATATATAGATATAGATATGGGGAATTTTTCTATTTGACAAGGGGAGTTCTTATATTTCTTATGTTTTGTTTGACTTTTGACATGTTCTTTTAGTTTTATTTAATATGCAACACTTTTGACTAGATATGTTTGCCTTATCAATTATATTTTATTCTTCATTTGGCATGTCTCCTTTCTCTTCTTCCTTATTTCGCTTTCTATCCCCTCCTTATTTTTCTCTTTTTTATTTTAGTTTGGTGAAGCTTTCTAGTTTTTTACATGATCATGTAATATGGTCTTGAGTGATTAAGAACATATAGTGTGGTCCTAGTCTAACGAGGAATGTATTATAATAATGGTATTATTTATTGTGTGCGTCATTTGACTATTAGTTTTATGTTTCTCAATGTTTGTGATACTTTTTGTCAACATTTATTTCTCATTGTGTGTCACATTACACACCAACAAAATCCTAATTTAAAATCAAGAATTATATAAATACAGAAATGCATCAATGCATTAGGGACAAGAGATTTAACTTAGACATATCTCTTGAAGTTATAAAAGCAATAATTTCATGTATGGTAGTAGAACCCATGTACCGAAAGTAGAAATCAAGAGTTTAGTGATCAAACATGTAGCATGTACAAGTTGTTGCATTCTTTAAAGGATAAGGGTTGGGACACTTTCCTTGCCATGGCTTCTTATTAAACTACATTATACTTGTGTGCTATTCTCAAGACCTATACTCTAAAGGGGTTATGATTGAGACATGCCCTTGAACCCATCACCCCTCCCCACTCATTTTTTATGGGTTTACAAGAATTTGAGAGTTGATTAGAGTTTTAAGAGAGAAGATCAATTTCATAGAGATAAAAGAAAAAATATTGAAAATTAAGTGAGGTTTTCAAAGAAAAGGAACAAAGGAATAACAGATGTCAAATTTATTTTTCAAAATTTTACAATTTCCAAGAATGTATAATGTATGGTCCTAGGAGTGACATGAAAGGAGTGTATAGTTTTGGTCATTCATGAAAAGTTATTTAGTAATTCCGAATTTTATGGGTTTTGTTTGTACCATTCCCCACTATTTTCAACTTCAAATTGCTTCCAAATTTATGAAAATTTAATATTATCTTCATATCTCTAGCTTTGCACATTTTAATTATTCTAGAACATTCTTTTATGCAAGTAGTTTTTATTTTTATTGTTATGTTAGGATAAATATAGTTAGATTTGAATCTCACATGTTTATGGATAAATGTATTAGATTTTGATGTAAAACATTTATCCCATAAAATACCTACCTATAGGAAGTGCAACCATGGGGTTGAGGCAATGATCTTCTATAACATTACTTGGTTTCACAGTGCCAAACATATTTCAAAACATTCAATGGGAAATATCAACAATAATACCCATTTTTTATTTAGAGGGAGCATTATGTCCTGGTAATCTTGACCCCCACACCAAATTACATCAATTTAATATTAAATTTTTATTAAATCCTATTCTAGTTAGTTTAATATATTTTAAATTTAATGCTAGAAATAAATTTTAAAATTTTGTAAAGCTTAGATTTAGATGTGCGCTTACTCAGTAGTTGTAATTTGCTATATGTAATCTAAAACATGAGCATAGATGCCAATATCTATGTAACTTTTAGCTTATACACCAAAAAAATTCTAAAGCTCAAGGACTTTCAAGGTATCAAAGTATCTTTTAACCTGAGTATTTACATTAACAACCTACTTATAATTATCCAAAAGCTTCACTTCTTAAACATGTTGAAGCTACATTTGTGTTTGTGATTGCACTTGTATTTGAGAGTTGTAGCTATTAATAGCTCTAAATAAGAAGTGATTTTCTTTCTCCCTTTCCTTACACATGTTGTAACTATTAAAACTTGTTTTGTTTATCAATAACACACTTAAATGCTTATTTTTTTTTGGTAAGCGTTAAAAACTATAAATATTAACAAATATATTATTGAACAAAATTTACAATACTTATTTTTTTATATTTAAAAAGAGAATGACAATTTTACATAAAATAAATGACAATCAATTTACAATTTATTTACTTATATTTATATTTAAAAATTTAAAATTAATATTATTTCATAAATAATATAATTAAAATAAATATTGTAATATTAACTCATGACCCCACGGATGGCCCACTCAATAAAGAATCATTTATTTCTTGAAGGCATTCTACTCAACCTCCATATATTATTTTATTTTAGTAAATATTAGTTTTATGTATATGTTTGGGTGTTTTTAAAATAAAATAATAAGAACACTATATGTTTATTTTATTATGTACGTATTCTTGGTAACATTTACATATTCTTTATAATGTGTATATATTCCTCTTAAGCCATATGTGTTATTAGAAATATATATACATATTATGAGGAATGTATATGTATTCTTAGATTCAGTGGTTTTGAGTTTGAATTCAAACAATCCATACATATTATTTGAATAACATATAAACGTTATTTGAATAATATATACATATTATTATAATATATATGCGTTAGGAGAGACATTTACGAAATTATTCCCCAACTTCATACACATATCCAAAATCGATTCAAAACCCCATGAAATGATCCGTTCAATAAAAAAGTCATGTATTTTTAAAAAGCACTCTCCACTTTATATAAAAAATCTTTCTTTTTTCTATCACATTTCTCAAATATTCCCCTTAATTGATGTGAAACCAACTGATTCTATGGTTTGGAAATTCCACTGAACCTAAATATATTTTCAATATATATCATAAAAATATTAAAATAAATTATATTGATTATGTATTAATTATATTATTTAATCTTATAAATTTTGTTTTATAAATGACATTAAAATATTTCATTCGTTTATTTATTATAAAACAATTTAATATTTAAACATACGTGAAGAGGGAATAATGATTAATCGCATATGAAGGTAACATTTATATTTTAAGAAATTTTTTAATATAAATTATAAAATTATATATATATATATATATATATATATTGATTGTGTCGTTTTAAATTTTTAAATTTTATTATTTGTTATTATAAAAAATATTTATATTATAATATTTTAATTCATGAAAATAAAATAAATATATATATTTTATTTATATTTAAATGATATATATGTTAAATATACATTTTAAAATTTAAATAATATTTTCTAAATTTTTATATGAAATAAAATGGTAAATAAATTAATTTTTTTTGTAATTATTTAATATATTAAAAAGGGGATTAGTTAGTTGTGTACTTTAATTATCTCAAGAAAAAACAAAACATGCATGTCTCTTTTTTCATTATTTTCTATATTTAAAGTTAAAAAGGAAAAAATAATTTGTGCAAGAAATAATCTTAAAAATTTATAACTTAGAATTCATTACATACAATAATATCTATAAAATTATCTCATACAAATAATTATAAAATTTAAGAGATAATCACATTTTTATAATAATAAGATGTGGTTGAATTGGTTAAAGTGATTTGATAGTGTCCAACACTATTTATATTCAAATCTCGGTGACATATTAGATCGATTGTAATCAATAGAGATGTTTATAGGGTCTGTGGTGGCCGTGGTGATGTTTGTAGGGCCTTTCATAGCCATTGTGATGGTTGTAAGGGAGATTTGGACCTCCCATTTATATCCAAGACTAGCTCATAGTTCCAGTCACAAGTGTTTATGTTCATAGCCCTAGGTTCTAAAAAAGCGTTTACCAATAATTAGCTCGATGGTGCAAGGAATTATGAAAGAGATGTATTTTTTTCACCAATTTTTGGTATCTAAAAACTATCCTAAATCTAGGTATGTTATTTTATATGGGCCCTTTGGTATACGATATCATCATAAATAACTTTCCATTTTCCCTCACCATCCTTGATCGTCTCACCTTCAAATATTTCCCTAGTTGCATGTTCTAGAAGATACACAAGTAAAGTTTAGTGACATGGCAAATCTGTCACCTAAATGAAAACATGGGTTGAATATCCAACGGGACCTCTAAAAATGTAGAGAATGCATCACGTATCAATTTAGAAGAGTTTAAAATTTTTGGACAAAAACTATGTCTACTTAAACTATTTAAAACCTAATTAAATGACTCTAAAACCAATTACATGAAAAATAGAAAAGGCTCTTTCAATGTAACCACTAGTGCTGCTAATTTTTGCTAGTCCATTGGACTTAGGAACCAATCCACACTAGTCTCTACATACTCTTTACAAGCACTTTATTGCTCTGATGTATCTAAAATTAGATACCACCTTGATGGTTATAGCTTTGCTTGTGGAGATTGTAATTATCATATTGAAGAACATAAGTTACACTGAAAGGGATGTAAGTTTCTATTTTGGAAAGATAGTTTGTGTAAAGTGAAAGAGTGTAAGTAGATAGTTGTACCTCACTTGACACCCATGACTGTTGACCCTATCTCACCTTTTGTACATGAAGTGTGTGTGTAAGTGTGTGTGTGTGTGTGTGTGTGTGTGTGTGTGTGTGTGTGTGTGTGTAATGTTAATTATTATATAATATATATTGTAATATTTTTGTACAGTATATATTAATTATATAGTATACATGAATATTATATTATATAATATATATAATTATTATATTATAACATTTTTTCTATATTAAAACATTAACAATTTAATAATTATCTCTAAATTTATGACAAATTTAGATTTTCTTCTAAAACACTTTTATGATTTATTACTAATTATAAAATATTATCTATTACAAAATAAATCTAATTACATTTAGATATTATTGTAGAAATTTACATCCCTTCCAACATTCCTTACACCATTAAGGCAACTACTAGTTCTAATTAATTTCTGAATCTAAACTCCTTAATAGAGTGAGGAGGATTAAAAACCTCTTAGCATTATGTATGTGACATATTCTCTTTGAAAAACCTGAAGTGTACAATAGTGATTATGTAATACAATGAGTATGAGAAATGGTGAAATGGTGGAAAAGGGCAAGGCCATACGAAACATGCAAACAGTGAAATATTTCAAAGTAAGTTAAGGGATGATGATGAGAAGAAATGACAATATATTTTAATTGATATCATATACCACAAGCCCTATATTACACACTAAACTAAAATTTAGGGAAATGGATAAACTTTTGTATTTCCAACAAAACCTCTAGAGACTTTAACCACAGACCTCTCGAATCTATTCAACAATCATTCACATTTTATTTGATAGCCATAATACTTTAACTTTGGTAGACCAACTATCATCCACTCAACTGACCAACTGTGTTGATATGAACAACGTCTCAAAGATGTAAAAACGAATCCTTAGTTTATTCTTGACAATAAAACATCTGTAACATAATAATTAGAAAATAATTCTTAACCAAATAAAATATAAACTAATTAATATGAATGATAAAATCTCTTATCACATCATCCTTTAAACTATAAATCAAAAAACCAAATAAAAGAGAAGAGATTGCTCACCCAAATTAGACTTAGTGGAATGATAACTGTAATAAAATCAAGTGGATTATCTACCATATTAGATGTTTAAGTATCAACTAAAATTTTAATAATTTATATTTTTATATAATATTAAACATTTTTTATAAATTATATGAACAATTTTATATGACATTTTACGATCAACATTAAATAAGATTTTTCTTTTTAAAATCTACACTTTAATAATTAAATTTAAATCTACACCCCAAAAAAACCCATATAATTTTTTTCATAATCATTATAAATTTTAAATAAATTATTATAACTAAAATAAAACATAATTCAGGTGGAATGATAACTGCAATTTAGTTTATATAAAATTAATTAAGAATATTATTTAATGAATACAAATATTTTTGTAATATTCCTAGTTTAATTTAATTTTACTCCATTTTATTTAATTTGATTGTTAAAAATTTGTTGTAATATCTCTCTTTTTTTTCAAAAGAAATTTAAAGTTACATAGATATTGTCATATTTATTTATTTTTAGATTATATATAGTAACTTATAAATAACGAGTAAGTGTACATCTAAGTACAAGTACTCTTTCAGTTAAATAATCAAAGATAGAGATTAATACCCTTATGAAGGTCGTTGACAAAAAGAAGCTCCAAGATCCAAAAAATGGATCTAAAAGAATATGCATACAAGTCACTAAAGAAAACTTGATCACCATGCTAGATCTAGTAGAAATCAAGAACAATATAATGAGTCTACATGGTATAACCCTGATTTGTAAATTTATGGGAGCATAATTAACCATGGAGGAGTTGCATGCATGGACCACAAGAAACAAGAAGACAAACCGAGAGTATGAGAATATTTTCCAATGAATTGGATAGAGAAAAAGTGTTTTGTAGGAGGGCCTTACTTTGTTATAAATATGGGATTATTCATGAATCACTGACATACAACCTTCAATCCAATAAAGGAACTTCCAAATATGACACCTGTCTAGATTTGAATGTACACTTAACTACAAGAATTTTGGTCTAGATGTCTTCAAAATCATTGCTAATATTATTGGTAAAAAAATTGACATATAAAAACCATATCATGGTAAAGGCCTATCTAGTTATGATAAAATTTGTGTGGAGCTAGATCTCCCACAATGACATATAAAAACCATATCATGGCAAAGGCCTATCTAGCTATGATAGAATATGTGTGGAGCTAGATCTCCCAAAAACCCTTCCAAACAACACCACACTAAAAGCAAGAGAAATGGAGTAGGTGCAAGATTTAGACTACGAGAGTATCCCATTCCACTTCAGAAGCTGCCATCAATATGGACACTTCATCAAAGAATTGCCAACATTAAAGAAGAGCAATACCATGGAGAAAGTACCTAAAACAACATAAAATGATTTGGAGGGATCTTCAATCCAAAAACAAAGTATACTATAATGAATGAAAATAAAATATTTAAAAAATATGTGTCGAAAGAAAACAAAAAAATCATTAATGAAAAATCCACCTCAATGGAAGGAATATAATTTATTCAATCAACTCAGCCCCAAGATAAACAAAAAAACATAGAGATGGATGACATCATAGATAATTATAGACTTAAAGAGAATTTGTAAAATCCACTCAAAAAAAAAAGCCCATGAAACTTGACTCAGCAAAAGACAAAAGGGCTTCAAGGTAAGCAAATAAAAGGAAAAATCATAGCAAAGAATTGAAACACAAGGAAAATTAGACAAGCTTGGACAAGGAAGATAAGACATTCAAAGATGGATGAGGATGACATGAGAATCATGCAAACTTTAAATTTTAATCTTAAAGGAAACTTAAGAAAGAGGATAGAGACCCAATAAAAAATAAAAAAAGGTATCAAGAAGAAATGGAAGTTATTGAAGCATGGATTCAAATTTAATTGGATACCCTTTTTACGAGCACCAAGTAAAATAATATCATTTGATACAGATTATTTCTTGGAAAATAAGGGATCTCAATGCCCCCTTCAAGAGCAAAATATTGAAACAACTAATTGTCCAACATAATCCAGATGTAGTGATGCTTCAAGAAACTAAACTAAAAAATCTATCAAAACACAATGAGAATCTTTCAATTGTAAAAGAAGAGAAATGGTATGGAATGATGCTATAAATATGATAGGAGGCATGGCTTTCATATGGGATCTAAACTCAATCAATACTGAAATCATTCAAGTCCATAATCAATATCTTATTTGCAAATATGTTTCTTTGAGGACCAGAATCAACAATATATTGCCATGAAAAAATCTTAAATTCAAATTACAATATATTTAATTGATTGAAGTGTATACCTATAAATTCAAATAAATAAAAAAAATGTTTTATCCATCTAAACATTTTTTGAAAGAATACCTATTATCACAATTACAAATTAAATTTATTAAATTGGGTTGATTAGTTAAAGTAATAAATTACGAATAAAAAGCTAGTATAAATTTAATACACGTAAGCAAGAGATCCCAAATTTGATAATTGATTCTTTAGGAGGACATTATTTCTCTTTTTAGAATTGAATTTATAGCTCGAATTTTTTTAAATTGAACTTATGACTTATTTTTTCTAATATAAATATTTTTTTTATTTATTTTGGGTTGAAATAAAATTTTAATAAAAAAAAAGAAAATTATTTGAGTTTAAATAATTATTGGGAGTATTGGAGATAGATGGGGATGAAGATGGAGGAGGCATTCTCCTTCCCTCTCTTAGTTAAAACTCTAATCTTAGGGTTTACTTTGCGATAGTATGGTGGTTTTGAGGAGCACATCAGTGGGGGTGTCATGGACTGAGAAGGGAGGATTAGGGAGCCGCAACTCCTCTGAGTAATTACTTGAGTTTTCTGTTTAGTCTATGTGGTGGCCTTTTTTTGAGTTTTTTTTTCAGTCTATGCGGTGGCTTGTTTTTGATCTTTGCATGATGTGGTCATCTATGATATGTAGATTGTTGGTGATTGTAGTGGTGGATCTCTCTATCACTGCCCTTGTGTTTGTTTTGGGTGCTGATGGTGGCTCTCTTTGTGTCAGTCTACTTGTAGTTAGTCTTCTATGCCTCTACGGCTATGGCATCGCTAAGGTTTATTGGATAGAGGTTTTACGGCTTTTGATGGTGACAGCCATTTTTTCTCTATTTTTTAATCTTTTGCCTTTTCACTTGCTTAGCCAGTAGGAGTGTTTTGAGGGCTTGTTTTTCATTTTTTGGATATGTCTACTGAGTTTTACCTATACAATACTGTTGTTTTGAAGGAATAATCTTGGTCTTTCTTTTGTTTGGCTTTGCCTAGCTTGTGAGGGCTACTGCCAAGTTTCCCAACCATTCACTTTATTGTGTAACGTTCCGTTTATTATTATTTAGAATAAATCCTCATGAAAGGTTCCAATAATATTATTTGGAGAATCATATTATCACAATTATAAATTAAATTTGTTAAATTGAATTGATTGATCAAAATTATATTTATTAAATTGAATTGATTAGTGAAAAAAATGTACTGTCAAAAAAAATCTTTAATTCAAATTACAATAAATTTAATTACTTAAAAGTGTATGCTTTATATATTAAGATAAATAATTTTTTTTATTTGAATCTAAATAAATAATTAGTAGGAGTATCATAGTGTCACAATTACAAATTAGATTTTCTAGGTTGAATTAATTGATCAACATAATAAGAAAAAAAAGTTGTTACTTGAAAGTGTATGTATGGATAAAAAGGGTTGTTTATGAAAAAGATGGCACAAATTAAATTTTAAAAGATCACCTATAATGTTCCATTCATAAACGTGAGGGACTATGTCTAGTTCTTTTAAATGATTTTTCAATATTTTAATTTTGTTTGGTTAACTATTATAACATCAATATTTTAAATGATTTTTCAATATTTTAATTTTGTTTGGTTACGTATTAACATCAACATGATGGACTATGTGTAGTCATTATCAAGTCGTAATTGAGATTGCAATTGTAATTGACTCCAACAAAAAAGTGAAAGTGGAAGTGGATAACACACCACGTTTGTGAACAATCATATTTATGATCTTTTAACGTTGTTATGTTTTTTCCATTTATTTTCCATCATCACACACTAATTTTTTTTCCTTTGAAATGTTAAGGTTATAAATTTTTAAAATTATACCATTTTGATTATCCATAATACCAAATTTCATATGAATTTGTTTTATGTTGTACCAAGTAATAACAAGCAAGACCAATTATAACTCAAACCAAACTAATTATAAACTCAAGTCCACAACGAAATGGCAAAAAACTAAAATCTAATCACCCCTTCGCTTCAAAAATGAAAGCGATATCAAAACCCTATTTCCATTCTTCAACCATCAACCATAGGCAATAATAATCCTAAACCCAACCACCTCTCCACATTTGAGTGAATGATTTCAAATTCCCTTTGTTGCATGCCATAGTTGGCTAGAAAATCTACCATGATATTTGTTTCTCTAAATATATGGCCTATATGCCACTCTTCTAGCTTGTTAAACCAATATAAAACATTTTGGATATATAAATTTAAAATCCAAGAGTCCGCCTTACTTTTTAAAATCACTTATTGAGACCATTATTGATTGCCAGTGTAATATCGAAGAGTAAAGCTTGAATTTCGGCTAGATTGTTAGTCCTATCAAAAAGACAATAAGACCCAACCTTAATGAAACTTCCGTTCTCATCCCACAACACGCACCCTACTCCTGAAAGACCTGAATTGCCTTTTAAAGCACCGTCAAAATTCAATTTACAAAAACCAATAAAAATATTTTCTATAACATTAATACACAATAATTTTATTAAAATTTTAATTTCCATAAACTATTTCATCTCATAAATATTATTCAAATCTTTTGTTTTCACAATAACAAATAAAAAAAGAAATATCTGTTTCAAACTTATTAATTGCTCTCATTCAAGGGTGACGGTGAGAAGTCTTGATCTATATAGATTTGAAAACAAATATATTTCTAATCTTGGAGAAGCAAATATTTATTTCTAAAATGTTTCGAATTTTGGAGAGGCAAATATTTATTTCTTAAGTTATTAATTGTTGTCTCATTCCATTCAAGGGGGAGGCTGAGAAGTCTTCAATCATACAGATTTTGATACAGTCATTTTGGTGCATGGAAGATCTCAAATGGAGCTATGAGTCAAAAGTTATGGCCTCCAAAAGGTTGGCCTATTTTTTCTACATCATTCTCCTCTCGTTGAAAACAACTCAGCTCTTGCGAGTTGCCCTGATTATAATGATGTTATTTTTCTTTGTCAATATTCTTTATCTCCCATTCTGTAATCCAAGTGTTGTCTTCTTATTTCAATCCTTCCCATTGCACCAAATACCTGTTATAATTCCCTTACCTTGTGCTCACTGTCTTCATATCTAAAATTTGCACTATTTTTTCATTCTTCTTTGGACCCTGTTTCTCTCAATTTACATCTTCATTTTTTTTATCTTCACCATCTTCTCCATGAAATTCATATAAATTTGAAACATTAAATACTAGAAATATATCAAAAATTCTGTGGTAAACTCACTTAGGTATTATCATTTATTTTCTTCACAATTCTGCATGGTTCAATTTTTCTGTACTTCAACTTATTGTATGTGCCTTTTAGAAATTTTTCTTTCCTTAAGTAGACCATTACTAACTTTCCCCTTAAATACCTTGGATCTTCTTCTAACATTTGTTGTTACTTTATATTTCTCATTACTTTCCTGCAACTTTCTTCTTACTCCTTGTAACTGCTGCATATGCCCTACAAATACTTCTACATCATCACTAATTTGATATACAATTAGTAATTGTATCAACTCTAAAATACCCATAATAGTTCTCTCATAAATAATTTTAAATAGTGACTCTCCTATTGATCTATTCGCTGAATTGTTATATGTAAACTCAGCTTGTGATAAATCCAAGTCCCATTGCTTGGGCTTCTCTCCCACTATGCATCTCAATAAATTCTCTAAGCTCCTATTCAAAACTTCTATTTGTCCATTTGTTTGTAGGTGATATGCACTACTTAATTGTAGCTTAGTACCCATCTTCTTCCATAAAGTCCTCCACAAATGACTTAAAATTTTTATGTCCCTATTTAAATTAATAATTTTTGGAACACCATGCAATTTCACAATATCCATAAAAAATAATTTTTCAACTCTAATGACATCATTGGTATTCTTACAAGCAATGAAATAAATCATTTTAGAAAATATTTCTACAAAAATAAAAATTGACTCGTTATGATAGGATCTAGGAAGCACAATTGATTACCAAGCAACTAAATGCAGAATTTAAGCAGAAGTAACAAGTAACTAGAAATTTAGAAATAACATAGAATATGAGAGACAATACCCAATTGTATTAATACTCTTCCAAAAAAGAAATTACAATGAAGAGATGCCACACTCTTCCACACCTTACAGGCTTCCCACACCAAGTGTACAGTAATTCACCTTCAAGAGTTCACTCTCTCAATTACGGTCCCAACACACAACTCAAACACAGAGTTGGTGTTCACCTCAAACTAGTCAGTATCACTACTACCAGTACCACCAATCAGTATCACTACTGCCAGTACACAAGTACTCCACGTACTCCATGATCGAGTACACACCGTACTCCAAGTAGATCTCCCCTGATCTTGCTACCTATTGTGTTGCTGATCTCCCTGATCTTGCTGCCACCTACAGATCAACTCAGTTTTACAACACTTGCAAACCTAGACCACACACACACACCTGTAAATCAATGACCTTACTTACCATGTAGACCTCACCTGATCTTGCTATACCGTAGATCAACCTGGCCTTGCACACCTACTGACTGAGATCATACACACATAAAGAACCCTTCTGATTCTCCAAACCAGCACCCCTATGGATCTCTACCAGATCTTGCAACAACCTACATATCTACCTGATCATACACACTTGGCACTGTGGCACTAGGAGGAACACACCTTACTCTCTTCACTCTGAAGGAGCTAACCTTGCTCTCTCAACTAACACACCTTACAATACAGCTCATGAGTCTATTATATAGATCTCATGCCAAAAAAAATTAGACATCCAATTACAATAATTAGATCCGCAGCTCCAAGACTAAAATTAGCCTTTTACATGCAAACAACCGGTTCGTTAACAAATTGTTCATGTAATCGACAGTTCCAAACCCACACAAGCGACCAATGTCGGTCCCTGTCTACCTAGAGATGACCGACATCAACCGATCCTGACCGATGTCGGCAGCCCTACGCTCTGGATATGACCGATGTCAGTTGGCCTGACCGACGTCGGTTACTCTACACCTCAGCAACCTCCTCCATGTCTGCATATAGTGAAGCTTTTAGCTCCACAACCTAAAAATCTCCCACTTGGAGATAAACAAGTGCACCTGTACCTATACATCATCTAATTTGTTTTCTGGCCTGTATCCCTCTTCAAGCTCAACCTTGAAGACCAACCACCATAAATCCTGTGGTGCACCTCTTGTCATCCAAGTAACCTGCCGCATCCGCATCTACAAACCCATGTAGAAAAGAACTCGACCCTACATAGTAGAAATCCCTGCTGTCGGTCCCTCTCAGATACCTAAGAATGCACTGAACTGTCCTCCAGTGCTTCTTTCTCAGATTGGTTCCAAACTTGCTGACAGCTCCCACTACGTGGGCAACCTCAGTTCCAGTATGCATGTACTTAACCTCATCATGTGAATCAGGACACTGTTCATAAAACTGTCTAACACTCAGTGTGTTGACCGATTTCACATAATCATTCAGAGACAAAATCAACCTGTGACCTTCCATGTCTCTAGAACACACTTATGCCAAAGAATTTCGCTCCTTTAAATTCTTCATGACACACCTCTGAACTAACTTTACCTTTAGCTCAGAAAAAACCCTGCATGTGTGACCCTGCATCAAGAAAACACACAACATACAGTAACAGGATAATTTCATGACCATCATCCACCTGGTAAAGAAACCACAGTAGTTACAATGACATTGACTATAGCCATGCTTTGTCATCCACCTATCAACCCTGTACCACTGTCCTGGAGCTTCCTCAAGACCATATGACCTAGCCTTCCATCTCAAGTGTCCATTCTCTCTATTCTTTAACCAAGGAATCCATTCATCTTTAAGTGCTTTCTTTCGGCTAGCAACCCTACCAAATCTCCCATTTGGTTCTGCATCCTAGGAATCAAATTCCTCATTTATGCCTTACTCCCACTCTTTCCTGGATCCTTCCTGCTTTGTAGTGAGAAACGAGTATAAAGAAGAGGAACAATGAATTTGAGGCTTACTTACCCTTTCAGTCCTTTATATGGGTGTTTGAGACTCCTTGACAGCTTGCTGTCTGTCTAAAATCCATTCTAGTGACCGACCTCAGTCACCACACAGTCTGCATCCGACCGATGTCAATTCCATGTGACTATCCTAACTATCAACACCGGTTTCCTGACCGACGTCGGTGTCTACCTGTCACTGACGTTGGTTCTTGACCGACGTCAGTCTTACCCTGCCCAACACCACCGGCTCTGGTCTGCACATGACCGACATCAGCACCTGTCTGTTTGATGCCAGTTCCTCCTGACCAACGTCGATACCTGTGTTCCCCTGTGAGTGATGACTTTTTACCTACGAGCTCTCTTTGGATCAAAACCCTGTCCAAACTGTCCTGCTCAGAGTTACTCAGCCTTCTCCACTGATCTCTATCCATCATCTCCTCAATGAACACCAAGGCTTTCCAGTTCTTAAGTCTATCAAAGACATCTAACTTCCTCTTAAGAACATGCATCTCCTTCTTGCTCATGTGACCAAGCCTACAAAACCACGTCTTCGCAACAAAAGAAGAATTAGTAATATAAGTAGATAGATAAAGGATACCTACTTTCTTACCACTTGTTAATTCAAGTGCATCCGCTGTGAAAGTTTATGTGCATCTCTCATCACCCAACTTTCTTGAATAAATTAGCCACATCTTCAAGACTGGGACCTGCATGACCTCCTTCAACACCCATGTGTTGGCCGTCTGCAATTTCAGCTGCACTTCCCCTTTGCCTAAACTTTGACAAGGCACACCAGCCCCTAAATAAATCTTTCCAAAGTCTTCAAGGACCTTAACATGGAAAAATACTCTATTTCGGACTGCATGGAAAGAGGCAACATAATCTATAAAACAAGATTCTACTTTATCCAAGGAACATAGTAGAGCATCCTGTGCAACAACAGCTGCAACATCTGCTTCTTCAGTTCCTTCATGCTAATTTTCTACCAACCAACAATATTTATTTACCTGCTCTTTCTTTCCATAACACCATAATTGACCATTCTTGCTTTTCAATTCTTCTATTCTTAGTGTACTTTCTTCTGCCATTGCTATACTCCCACTCAATCAGAAACCCCTGAGAGTGACCTGTAATCAAACACAAACCTGCTCCCTACAACCTTAGCTCTGATACCACTTTGATAGTGGTATCAAGATATGAACCAACAACCTGGCTCTGATACCACTTTGATAGGAGCTAGGAAGCACAATTAATTACCAAGCAACTAAATGCGGAATTTAACTAGAAGTAACAAGTAACTAGAAATTCAAAAATAACACAGAATATGAGAGACAATACCCAATTATATTAATACTCTTCCAGAAAAGAAATTACAATGAAGAGATGCCACATTCTTCCACACCTTACAGGCTTCCCACACCAAGTGTACAATAATTCACCTTCAAGAGTTCACTCTCTCAATTACGGTCCCAACACACAACTCAAACACAAAGTTGGTGTTCACCTCTAACCAGTTAGTATCACTACTGCCAGTACACAAGTACTCCACGTACTCCACGACTGAGTACACACTGTACTCCAAGTAGATCTCCCCTGATCTTGCTACTTGTTGTGTTACTGATCTCCCTGATCTTGCTGCCACCTATAGATCAACTCAGTTTTGTAACACCTATAAACCTAGACCACGCACACACACACACACCTGCAAATCAATGATCTTACTTACCATGTAGATCTCACCTGATCTTGATATACCACAAATCAACTTGGCCTTGCACTCCTACCGACCAAGATCATACACACATGAAGAACCCTTTTGATTCTCCAAACCAGCACCCTTGTGGATCTCTACCAGATCTTGCAACAACCTATAGATCTACCTGATCATACAAACTTGGCACTGTGGCACTATGAGGAACACACCTTGCTCTCTTCACTCTGAAGGAGCTAACCTTGCTCTCTCAACTAGCACACCTTACAATACAGCCCATGAGTCTATTATATAGATCTCATGCCAAACAATAATTAGACATTCAATTACAATAATTAGATCTACAGCTCCAAGACTAAAATTAGCCTTTTACATGCAAACAATCGGTTCATTAACAAACTATTCATGAAACTGACAGTTCTAAAATCGCACAGGCGACCAACGTCAGTCCCTATCTGCCTGGAGATGATCGACGTTGGTTGATCCTGATCGATGTCGGCAGCCCTGTGCTTTAGATATGATCGATGTCAATTGGCCTGACCGACGTTGGTTACTCTGCACCTCAGTAACCTCCTCCATGTCTGCATACAATGAAGTTTTTAACTCCACAACCTAACACGTTATCTCTCTATATGTTTGGTAATCCCAACACAAATTCTATACTCAAATTTGTCCATGGTCCTATTGAAACTGGTAATGGCATATATAATCCAGTATTTTATGCATGCCTTATATCCACTTGACATATTCTACACCTTGAAACATACCTTGTCACATCTCTTTTTTATCTTTGGTCAAAAATACTTTTCCTTCACCAAAGTTATTATCTTCGTCTTACTAAACTGTCTAGCCAAACCACCACTATGTAATTCTCTTATTATATTGTCTCATAGAGACCCAACTAGAATGAATAATTATTTCCTTTTAAAGAGATAACCTTCCTATATAAGATACTCATCATGAATATCATCTATCCCATCTGTTAATGGATTCTACACTTCTCAACTACCTTGCTAAAATATGGATCGGTATCATATAATTCTTTGATAGCTTCAACTTTAACTACTTCACTCACCATAGTAGTTAATAATGCTACCCTCCTACTCAATGCATCAACTATCTAATTCTAATTTTTTGATTTATGTTTCAACACAAAAGTATACTCCTACAAGAAAGAAACCCACTTTACATACCTACTATTTAACTTCTTTTGTGTATTCACATATTTCAAAGCTTTATGATCTGTAAATAGTATAAACTCCTTAGGCACCAGTTAATACCTTCAATGTCTTAATGTCTATATAATTACGGAAAGTTCAACATCATAATTAGAATAATTTGTTCTTATCTCATTCAATTTCTCAATGAAATATGTTGTTGGCTTTCCTTCTTGACTCAACATAACAACAATTCCCACAACTGAAGTATCACAATCAACCTCAAACACTTTGTTAAAATTCAGTAATGCTAAAATTAGTATTTTTATAGTCTTCTTCTTCAAAAATTCAAAGCTCTCTGTAGCCACTCTAGTCCATGCAAATTCTTTCCCTCTCATACAATCTGCTATTAGTGCCACAATACTACTAATTTTTTTAATAATTTCTTATAAAAAAATTTTAAACCATAGAAACTTCTTACCTCTGTAATGCTTCTTGGAATAGGCCACTCAACAATCACCTTTATCTTTTATTCATCTATTTTCAGACCATCTTCTGAAAATACAAATCCCAAAAATATCAAACTATTCTGCATAACCCTGCACTTCTTTAAATTTACATAGAACTTCTCTTTTCTTAACAAATACATTACCATTCTCAAATGTTTTAAGAATTCTTTTTTAGTCTTACTAAATAACAAAATATCATCAAAATTATCAACCACAAACTTACCAATTTATTATTGTAGCATTGTATTCATCACCCTCATAAATGTGCTAGATGCATTAGATAATCCAAATGGCATCACCATCCACTCATTTAAACCATCTCTAGTCTTTGAATGTAGTTTTCCACTCATCTCTTTCAAAAATTCAAATATGATAATAAACACTCCTTAGATCAATCTTGGTAAAATATTTTGCTCATGTAAGCACATTAATCATATCATCTAAATGAGGTATAAAAAACTTATAATTTATTATAATTTTGTTAATTACTCTACTATCCATACACATTCTCCATCCTCCATATTTTTTTGGAGTTTGCAATATTGGTGTTTCACATGGACTCATACTCTCCCTTATCACCTTCTTCCTTAGAAATTTAGTAACATATTTATTTAATTCTACATGTTCTATTGGACTCATCTTATAAGTTGCTTGATTACGTAGAGCTGATATTAGAATCAAATCAATGTGATATTGTATATCTCTCTTTGATGGTAAACTATCTGGTAACTCATCAGGCATAACATCTGTATATTCTTTCAACATTCTGCCTACTTTTATTGGTATTGACATCATTTTTGTTTCTTCATTCTTTACTACTAATGCACAACAACTTGCTACCTTCATATCTTGGATATTTTTTTTGGTAGAGCATGCTTTCTATCTTCTTTTCCTCTTTAACAGATAACAAAACTACCTTTGTACCACCTTTCCAAAAAGTGTATGTGTTCTTTACTCCATCATGAACTACTTTCTTGTCAAATTGCCACGGTCTCTCTGATAACACATGAAATGGATCCATTGGAATAACATCACACCATATTTCATCATTATAAGTTTTTTCTATAAAAAAATGATTAAGCACCTTTTATCTACTGTAACCTCATTATTTTTCTTAAACCATGAAATTCGATAAGGGTTAGGATGCTTTTCACATTGTAGATTTAGTTTCTCAATCATTTCCTTAGAAACCATATTTTTACAACTACCACCATCTATAATTACTTTACATACCTTTCCACCCAAAGTATATCTTGTTTAGAAAATATTTGTTTGTAGCCATGCATCCCACCTGATTTATTTTGCACTTGATCCTTCCTTAGAGAAATTATGGTTCTTCTTATTATGAGATTCTCTCCAACATCAGCTGGTGTAACTTTAGTATTCTTCTCTTTTATTTAAGCTTCAATTAAATTTACTCTTGGGCAATCTTCTTGCCTCCTTTCTTGATCTTGATAGTGTGGACACTCAAATGCTCTGTGCCCTTCTTCTCCACATCTATAAAATACATAAGATATACACTGATTTGAAAACCATCATCTAGCACCACATAACTTCATTGTCTCTGAAATCCTCTTCTACTTTGTTGGTATTGAAACCCTTGCTTATTATCATCTTGTCTTTCTACACCATGTGATTATTCACCTTTATTAGCATTAAATTCACCTCTTATGATATTAAACCCATCTCATCCCTTTATTGAAGGGAATCCACCTATTTTTAGACCACTAGATGTCCTAAAATTTTGTCTATTTTATTTTTCTTCTGCCTTTAAAGTTAATTGATAAGCCTCCTCCATGTTAAGTATTATTGCATGCTTAATTCATCTTGAATAATTTTTTTCAAACCATTTACATACCTTGTAGATATTTTATTTTTTATTTCATCATGCTCCACTCATATGGAATGCTTATAAAATTCATCTGTATACGCTTCTGGTGTTCATCTTTATTTTATTTACTTTTTGTTCTTCTCAAAAATGTTTAGGCTGCTGCACTTTGTACCTACCTTCTATCAAATTTACAGTCCCATTGACCTACTTTTGTGGTCACTTGTTAGACATTAATATATTTATCTTATCTTATCTTGTATACTGTGATCTTTTTGCCTCAAATTTTGAAATCCTCTGTATTGAATTTGTGCATAATCCACAGTGAGAAATTTCTCTCTTAGCTTCTTCTCTATATTTTTCATAAATTAATCTTCTCTTTACCTTTTCTCTATCTCTCTTTCTATAGGTGATCACCAAATCATTAAACGACCTTTCAATTCCGTGCATGCAAACTTTACCTTCTTGTCTTTTCTCATAGTCTTCCACTTTGAAAACTTCTCCATGCTATTCATTCAATCTATCAATTCCTTTGGTTTTAAACTGCCTCCATAATTTAGAACATCAACTTTGATTCCTTCATTTCTTCCTTATAAATCTCGAACCATACTCTCTTCCATCGATGGTGGCTGATCTTGTTCTTTTTTTTACTGAATTTATTCATCATGATCTATGTCTTCCTCATCACCACCTTTTTCCCTTGCTTGATTGGTGATAAAATTTGTTAATTATTAAACTTGCATCTGCATCTCTTGTATAGTATGGTTCATATGTGTAACACCTCCTCATCCTCTCACTA
The DNA here is from genome assembly GCA_037957365.1 of Torreya grandis. Lineage (NCBI taxonomy): Eukaryota > Viridiplantae > Streptophyta > Pinopsida > Cupressales > Taxaceae > Torreya > Torreya grandis. The sequence continues at coordinate 559,212 of JARHVA010000498.1, read as the reverse complement.
TTCTTTACTCTTCTAAGATTCAAACTTGCTCTGATACGAGAGAATGAAACTAAAAACTAACAAGATAAATACAATTAACAATAGGCCAAGAGTCTAAACAATAACTTATATTGATTTTTATTGAATGAATTGAATTATTACAAATCCAAACCATGTTTAAATAATCTTCAACTCATAAATTATAGTCATCACCCACCTTAAACTCTTCCTTAAATGTTTCCTTCCATTCACTTTATCTCAGTTGTTTTCAATTAAGCGGAACCACATTCCATTTCAGTCAGTAAACATATTATTTTTATTTATTGAAAAACAAATATATTATTTATGGTTATAAGATATTGTTTAAAAGGAAAATCTAATAATATTTATATTTATTTCTATGTAAATATATATTTTTTTAATTTGTTTTTATAGTATTTTATTTACATGATTTAAAAGAAAAAGAAAAAAAAGAAAGTATATTATTTTAATTATCATTAAAGAAACTATTTGAATGGAAATTATAATATTTATTTTTATTTTTATAATATTTTATTTAATTGATTTAAAAGGGAAAATGATTTATTTTTATTTATTGTTAAATATATAATTTAAAACAGAAAATATAACATTTTTGTTTATTTAGAAAAATAAATGAGAAAGAATGTTTATTATTATAACTAGAATGAAATTCTATTCGAACTTTCATTATGTTGCTTGGAAGTAAGTTTAAATTTCGTAAATTGTGTAGTTAGAAGCTATGCCACAACGAATTCTTTAGAGATTCATTATAAGTATTTTTTACATATATATGTAGAAAATTATTGGAAATTTTTATAATTGAGTAGTTGGAAATTTATTAAAGAGAATTAATAATTTTACATTTTAGAATACCTATTATAACACATTTCATAATAAGATTTTAAAATCGTTATGTTGATTTTCATTATTCCTAAACATGGTTGAAAATCTATTATTATTTCATTCTTCATTTGGAAAATAAAATCTTCTTTTATTATTATTAAGAAAAAAAATAGAATGATAACATGTATTCTTCATTTTAGGGTTTAAACCTCAATTACAACCTTCCATTCAAGCATTTAAAAGATTTATTTAATGTTAAATTTAAGTTCAAATATCATTCTTAAACTTATTATGAATAAGTTATCTTTTAGAGTATACTTATCAAAGAGATGATGTTGTCAAAAACCCGACATGAGGACTAAACTAGATGATGATGTTATACATTTGCTTCTACCTTTCTACACAAGAATTTACTTTTAAAATTAAATACAATAATTCACTTCAAGCATTCTTTAATTCTTTTTAAATATCAAACTTATAGAAATAATTTAGGGTTAAACAAAACTACACAACGTTCGGTGCAAGCGGTGTTTCTAGCTCACATTTATGGGTAATGCCGTCATGCTTCAGTTACTACATCCATAGCCTAATGTAACTATAACAATGACATCTGGACATCATTTCTATAAATCATTAGAGAGAAATAACAATCATGTTGTGTCTTTAAGACCAAGGGGTGGGATAATCCCTATGGAAAATAAACACTAATCAAGATAATAAACCAAATTCGACTACTTTAGACGATTTTGACTTCTGAACTTATGAAATAGAATGGAGAAAGTACATTTCTTACTCAAAACTTAGTATCACCGAAAAGGAGAAATAAAAACAAAGATTAAGAGTGTTAAACCATTTATTATCAAGAAACCACTTGTACTTTAATGTACACTTAACTACAAGAATTTTGGTCTCGATATGTCTCCAAAATCATTGCTAATGTTATTAGTATAAAAATTGACAGATTAGAACCATATCATGGCAAAGGCCTATCTAGTTATGATAGAATATGTGTGGAGTTAGATCTCCCATCAACCCTTCTAAAGAACACCACAGTGAAAGTAGGAGAAATAGAGTGGGTGAAAGATTTAGATTATGAGAGTATCCCATTCTATTGCATAAGCTGCCATGAATATGGACACTTTGTCAAAGAATTCCCAACATTAAAGAGAAGAGCAATACCATGGAGAAAGTACCTAAACCAATAAAAAATGATTTAGAGGGATCTTTAATTTGAAAAGAAAGCATACTATAATGAATGAGAATAAAATAGATAAAAAATATGTGCCAAAATAAAGTGAAAAAATAATTAAGGAAAAATCCACCTCAGTGGAAGTAATATAATCTGATCTACAAACTCAATGCTAGGATAAACAAAACAACACAAAGATGGAAGACATCATAGCGAATTAAATATTTAAAGAGGATTTATAAAATCTACTCAAATAAGAAAGCCCATGAAACTCATCTCAACAAAAGACAAAAAGGCTTCAAGGTAAGCAATTAAAATGAAAAATCATAACAAAGCCCTGAAACACAAGGAAAATTGGACAAGCTTGGACAAGGAAGATAAGACATTCAAAGATGGATGAGGATAGCATGAGAATCATTCAAACTTTGAAGCTTAACCTTAAAGAAAACTTCAAAAAGAGAAGGAGAGGGAGACATTGTAAAAAATAAAAAGAGGCATGAGGAAGAAATGGAAGCTATAAAAATAGGGACTCAAACTCAATTAAATACCCTCTTGGCAAGTACCAAATAAAATAATATTTATTGATACAGATTATCTCTTGGAACATAAGGGATCTCAATGCTCACTTCAAAAGAAAAACACTGAAGCAACTAATTACCCAACATAAACCAGATGTAGTGATGCTTCAACAAACTAAACTAGAAAATCTGTCAAAACACAATGAAGATATTTCAATTGTCTAAGAAGAGAAATGGTATAGAATGATGCCATAGGTGCAATAGGAGGCATGGCTTTCTTATGAGATCTAAACTCAATCAATCTTGAAATCATTTAGGTCCACAATCAATATCTTATTTACAAATATGTTTCTTTGAGGACAAGACTCAACAATAACTTACCACGAAACCTTAAATTCAAATTACAATATATTTAATTTCTTGAAGTTGTATATCTATAGATTTGAATAAACAAATAAAATAATTTGTTCATCTAAAGATTTTTTTAGAATACCATATTATCACATTTATAAATTAAATTTATTAAATTGGGTTGATGGGTCAAAGTAATATATTATGAATAAAAATAAGGCACAAATCTAATACACATAAGCAAGAGATCACAAATTTTATAGCTGATTCTTTAGGAGGACATTATTTTTCTTTTTAAAATTGAATTTATAGCTCGAGTTTTTTTAAAATTGAACTTATGACTTCTTTTTTCTAATATAAATACTTTTATTACTTATGTTGTTATTTATTTCTATTTGAAATGAAATTTTAATAAATAAATTTATTTATTTGAGTTTTAATAATTATTGGGAGTATCAGAGATAGATGGAGATGGAGGAGGTATGTTCCCTGCTTCTCTTCATTGAAACCCTAATCCTAAAATTCATCTTGCGACATTATGATGGTTTTGAGGAGCACATTTTTGGAGGTGTTATGTGATGGGAAGGGAGGATCAGGTAGTCGTAGCTCCTCTGGGTAATAGTTTAGGTTTTTTATTCATTCTATGTGGTGGCCTTGTTTTGGGTTTTTTATTCAGTCTGCATGGTGGCCTTATTTGGGGTTTTTTATTCAGTCTATGTGGTGGCTTGGTTTTGATATTTACATGTTGTGGTCATCAGTGCTTTATAGATTAATGGTGATTGTAGTGGTGGTGCTCTCTATCACTACCCCTACATTTGGTATGGGTGATGGTGGTAGCTCTCTTGGTGTTAGTCTACTTGTAGTTAGCCTTCCATGCCTCTACAATAATTGCATCCCTAAGGTTTATTTGCTGGAGGTTTTAAGACCTTTGATGGTGGTGGCTATTTTTTCTTTATTTTTTAATCTTCTACCTCTTCACCTACTCAGCTTTACTCGATCAGTAGGGGTGTTTTGAAGGCTTATTTTTTATTTTTTGGATCTACCTATTGTTCCCCAAAAATATCACTCATTTTTGGGACAACATTTTAACCATTTTGGTCCTACAGATCAAAATCCTCTCTTCCCCTTCTACAAATTATTATGAGCATTCAGTTTCTTTATCTTTCCAAGCTTTCTAAAAAATCTATGGACTTTGCAGGCTTGAATCTACGGACTTTGTAGGAAAGAAGCAAGCTCTCAGTACTTTGGCAATTTCAAGGTTGGTTTAATGACAAGGTTCAACCAAAATATCCATCGACAAGCTTCTAAGCAAGGATCGAACCATTGAACCATTGAACTATTAAACCTTGAACCATTTTTGGTTCAACGGGTTCAATAGGTTCAAAGGTTCAACGTCAGCAGCAAAGTTAAGCACTTCGTCAATGGTTCAATAGGTTCAATGACCAAATGGTTCAACTCATTTGGTTCAAAAAGATCAAAAGGACTTAGCCAAATAAAAAGAATGAGCTGATTGAACCTTTGAACCTTGAACCAAAAGGTTCAATGAGTTCATAGGTTCAAAGGTTCAACCAGTACGATGAAGATCAAAGAGCTTAGAAAGAACAAGTGACAGACAAAGGATGAACCAATGAATTGATTGAACCTTGAACCGAAAGAGTTCAAAGTTCAATGGTTCATGGGTTCAAAGATTCAAAGGTAGCCTCAGTCAAGGAAAGAAGCAACAAACAAGTGTTTCAACGGATGGTTCAACCAAGGAGTGGTGAAGCGATTAAACCAATAAAGTGACTGACCAAAAAGATAGAATTCCTTTGGATTTGTTCAAAGGCCGATAGGGAACATTTCCTTCAGAATTTTTGTTCGAAGGAAATTATTAAGTAAAAGAGCCGTTAGAATTCTTTCAAAAGTGTTTTCCACGATAGAATGACTAAGGCAAAAATCCTTCAGACATCTTGTCCAATGGAGTTCACCTGAAAAGAGAACCCAAAGAAAGCGAAGGAAAAGCCTGACTGAAGAGAAAAGCCCGTGGAAAAATGCCTGATGGAAAAAGACAAAGTGTTGCATAAGCTGCCACATGTCCATTATAAATCAGAGCAGAAGCTCCCACGTGTCATCTTTTGTAGGACCCTAGAAAGGTTTCTAAAGCTTTTATAAGTTAAGCGGAATGTGTCACATGTCTTGTTATGACTCAGCAAAATGTGACAAGTGTTTGCATCTGCATTCCCCTTTTGAATTTGCTTGGGCAAGACGTGTCATGGATCCCATTTTCTATAAGTTTCTAATGAGTTGCATATCAGTGAAACTTGCCACTTGTCAAAGACATAGAAAGGACCCCCCAAAGACTTGGACAAGAAGGGCTACAAAGGACAGAGAAGCAACATGGATGATTCCAAAGGCAAGTTCAATTAAAGTGACTGGCTAAAAAGAGAGCTCGAAGACTCAAATTGCTATAGGGGAGAGAGGAACGAGACTAAAAGACCAAAAATATCTTCAAAGGAGTTATTTCCAGTAGGTGGAACAGTGGATCAAGTAGACTTAGACTTCTGAGTGCACCAAATCAAGGACACAAGCCTATTTTTCTTCCATAAAGTAATCGTGAATTAGACAGTTGTGCAAATATCAAAAAATGGACCAAACAGTTCATACTAAGAAGAGACATATTAGAATAATGGACACGCCATAGTTATGGCAATACACTATTCCCAGCATGGTCCCTCTAGACAAAATTAGAGGCACATTTAAGATGTTGACTGCAGCATGAACCGTCCCATGGGAAAGAATGCCAAGCCTTGTGTATTTGCTATAAGATTGTAATTTATCTCATTAGTAAAGAAGATCTTCCCGTTACTAGAAGCAAAACTCTACCCAAATTGAAAGGTGAATACTGAGACTTTGAGCTTAGATTATTGTTCATATTATTTTATTTGAATGAGAAAGCAAGTGACTTGCATACTTTGTGCTGTTATAGCTTGTATCATTTTAGGATATTGTTCTTATGTCTATCTTCTGAATGTGTTCTTGTTTATTTGATCTAACAAGCAGAACTAGTGGAAGTAATCAAGAAGGTGTCTTGATGCCAACTGTGGAGAGACTTTATGCCCCCATAATTGCCTTTAGAGTGTTTTCTTTCTATTCCTGTGTAAAGGATCTTGGGATGACTTTGTGCCCTCATTATCCTTCATATTCTATTTCTGCGTAAAGGACCTTGGGATGACTTTGTGCCCTCATTGTCCTTCGTATCTCACTCTTGGGTAGTTGAGGTGGAGACTTTGTGCTACACCTTAGATTGCTGGTCACTCTATATTCTATTATCAGTCACTTGTTACCATAAAGATTCTTGTTGTTTGCAAGAACAAGCACTTTTGAAAGAAGAGAAGTGCCTTCTGTCGTTTCACCAAGATTTCTACTATCCAGGAAGGGATTTGGCTCTTGGCTAAATGTTACTTCTGAAAGAAGAGAAGTACCTTCACCAATCACCCAAGATTTCTCCTCTGTTTGTTAGCATCATCTCTGAAAAAAGAGAGATGGATGGTTTATCCCACCCCTGTGTCTTACTTCTGCTTATATATAATATATATAGCCTCTGTATATTTAATAGGGAACCTCCCCTTGATGAGAGGAGATATTTTTCCCCTGTTGATGTAGTAAAACTGCACACCTGGACGACCAATCTCCCTATGTTGTGGTGATAGGAACTATTTTGCTCACTATTTAGCTAGTCGACAAAATATTCACCCAACACTACCTACTGAGTTTTACCCAACCAACATGGTTGTTCTGAGAGAATGATCTTGGTCTTTCTTTTTTTTGGCTTTGCCTAATTAACAAAGGAGATGTGAGGGTTGGTGCCAAGTTTTCCAAGTATCCACTTTATTATGTGGCCTACTATTTATTATTTTTTATAATAAATTTCTATGAAATATTCCAATAATATTATTGGGAGTATCATATTATCATAATTACAAATTAAATTTGTTAGGTTAAATTGATTGATAAAAATTATATTTATTAAATTGGGTTGATTAATCAAAACAATGTATGATCATGAAAAAATCTTTAATTGAAATTATAATAAATTTAATTACTTGAAAGTGTATGTTTATATATTAAAATAAATAATTTTTTTATTTGAGTCTCAATAATTGTTAAGAGCATCATAGTGTCATAATTACAAATTAGATTTGTTAGGTTGAATTGATTGATCAACGTAATTTATTATGAAGAAAAAAAAAATATTACTTGAAAGTGTATGTATTGATAAAAAGGGTTGTTTACTCATGCATTTGATGTTGTATGATTTTACTCATTATTTATTTAATTGCTATGCATTTTTTTAAAATTAAGAATAATTTGTCCATTACATCTGTCTTTGTTAGTTACCATTGTCATCCTACTTGATGGGTAAAAGTCCCACCAAAATCTCATTGTCATTACATAGCCATTTCAACTCATTCTAATGTGAAACATGGCACAAATGTTATGTTTCTTAAAATAGAGAGTTACAAGATGTGTGGTTCACAAAATTCATTCCCATTTTGTAATTTAGTTTTTAATAGTTTTTCAGTCAATGAAGCACAAATTACAACCATTGTATCTTTATAAGATATTGTGGGTCTCAAATATCATAGCACATCCATACCTCAATAAATCTAGCAAACCATCAGCAAGGATATCTTTTTTATACAATTAATTTGACCCATCATTCCCTTTCCAAGCTATTGTTTATAGGTATCTTATTTGTGGCTATTGATTTGGTTTTAGAGTTAAAACTATAGAAAAACCATTGATTAAGTGATGGAACACTCATATTGAATCATGAGTAGATATATTGTGAGAAATAGTTTATATTTAATAAATAATAAAATTTTAGTATTTGATATCCTATTCCTCCCAGTGTACTTTGCACCTTAAGGACAATTGCTAGTTTAGGAAATTTATTGTAACATCATTTAGTATATTTTTTACCATAATAGAAATGACACTAATATAATACATTAAGAATATTGTAGACGCCTACAATTACCTCCCTAGGCAATTATTAGTCATTAAATTAAATATTTTTAAGATGGTGATGTATTTTTTGATTATTGGTTTAAAGTAGGCATTATTGGTACAAATATTGACTTTTAATTCTCTCCATACATCCTCTTAGCACCCTTCAGTTGTCATTCCTTTTACCTCCAAATTTTTACTTGTTATGCTCCTTTTGTTACAAACCAATGGTTATTTTTTAGGAGCTACCATATGAACATTATCTTAGTTTTTAGTATTATGATTTGGAAGTGACTCAGAAAAAATAAGCCAACCTTTCAGAGGTCACAACTTTTGACCAATAACTTTGTTTAAGCTCTTTCACACCCCAAAATGACTGTATCAAAAATTTTAATTCTGACTTAAGCATATCTATTCACTTATAGTTGATTTTTATATTTTTTGGAGGCTGAACATGATCATCTGAGGGTCTGAAATTAACATTTAATTGTTTTTTCATGAATTTTATATTTTTATAACCAGGCATCAATTTTAGTTGAATTTCATTCCGTAGACTAATTTCAATTTTTATTCTATGTCGATAAATTTTTAGAGCCACACGTGCTTGCATGCAAAACTTACTATAAATAATGGTTGCTAAAAATAGACTTTTTTTTTAGATTTTAAATTTTTTGATTTTTTGCTTGTCAACTCTAAATTTCAATTTGAGGCTTATTTAAGCATGGTTTGGGTTTGTAATTATTTCAAGTCATTTAATACACATCAATTCTGGATTATTTTTTCAGATCTTAGCCTATCAATAATTTTATTATCTTGATAGTTTTCAGGTTCATTATCTTTCTAATTTGGCTTATTGGTAATTTTATTATCTTGATAGTTTTCATGTTCATTATCTGGTATGAAAGCAAGGTCAAATATTAGAGGAGTAAATAATGATGAGAGGAGGAGGAGGTGTTGCGTAGATGATTCAGACTATACAAGAGCTGTATATGTAAGTTCAAAAATTAACATAGGTTATCATCAATGAATAGAGAAGACAAGGTGGTGATGAGGAAGACACAAATCATAATGAAAAAGTTTAGCAAAAAGAAGAACAACATGAGTAGCCACCATTGATGGAAGAGATTATGGTTCAAAATATAGAAAGAAGAAATCAAGGAATCAAGGTTGATATTCTAGATTATGGAGGAAGTTTAAAACCAAAAGAGTTGATAGATTGGATGAATAGCATGGAGAAGTTCTTCGAGTAGAAGACTATGAGAGAAGACAAGAAGGTAAAGTTTGCATGCATGAAATTGAAAGGTCATGCAATGATTTGGTGGGATCACCTACAGAAAGAGAAACAAAGAAAAAGGTAAAGAGAATATTAATTCATAGAAAAAGATGGAGGAGAAGCTGAGGGAGAAATTTCTTCCTGTGGATTATGCACAAACCATATTTAGAAGATTTTAGAATTTGAGGAAAAAAGATCATAATATACAATAGTATACAGATGATTTTTTTAAGCTTTCCATATGAGTGGAGAATGAATAAACATAAGAGTAGATGGATGCAAGATTTGTAAATGGTTTTAAATTTTTTATTCAAGATGAATTAAGCATGCATAGAATACTTAGCATGGAGGAGGCTTAATAATTAGCTTTGAAGGTAGAAGAAAAACAAAATAGATAAAATTTTAGAAAAATGTCTCTTGGTCCAAGAAGAGGTAGATCCTTTCTAAATAGGGGATGAGGTTGGTTTATTACCACTAGAGATGGGTCTAATACCAATAGAGGTGAATCATCACATAGTGCAGAAAGACAAGATGACAATAAACAAGGGTTTCAATACTAGCAAAAAGGAAGAGGATTTCAGAGAGGATGAGGTTATGGTGGTGCTAGAGGGTGGTTTTTGAATCAACATAGATCTTATGTCTATTATACATGTGGAGAAGAAGGGAAAATAGCATTTGACTATCCATACTATCAAGATCAAGAAAGGAGGCAAGAAGATTGCCCAAGAGTGATTCTAGTTGAGGCTAAGATAGAAGAACAAAATATTGAAGTTGCTCTAGTAAAAGTGAATTTACAGTAGATAAAAGGTATGTAATCAAGTTTTCTATAGGAAAGAGTTACAATGATGAAATATGGTGTGATGTTATTTCAATGGATACATGTCATAGGAAAGACCATGGCAATTTAATAGGAAAGTAATTCATGATGAAGCAAAGAATAGATACAATTTTTAGAAAGGTGGTACAAAGGTAGTTTTGTTACCTATTAAAGAGGAAGAGAAGATAGAAAGCATGCTCTCTACTAAGGAATTTATCCAAGATATGAAGGTAGTAGATTAAGGTTATGCATTAGTAACAAAGAATGAAGAAACAAAAATAGTGCCAATACTAATAGAAGAAGCAAGAGTGTTGAAAAACTATGCAGATGTTATGCCTGATGAGTTACCAGATGGTTTACCATTGAAGATATATATATATATATATATATATATATATATATCATACTGATTTGATTCCAAGATCAGCTCTATCCAATCAAGTAGTTTATAGGATGAGTCCAACATAACATGCATAATTAAATAAATAGGTTAATGAATTGCTATGGAAGATGGTGATAAGGGAGAGTATGAGTCCTTGTGCAACACTAGCTTTGATAACTCCAAATAAATATGGAGGATGGAGAATGTGTGTGGATAGTAGAGTAATTAATAAAATTACAATGAAGTATAGGTTTCCTATACCTCGTTTAGATGATATGATGGATGAGCTTGCAGGAGAAAAATATTTTACCAAGATTGATCTAAGGAATGGTTATTATCATATTTGAATTCATGAAGGAGATGAGTGAAAAGTTGTATTCAAGACTAGGGATGGTTTATATGAATAGATGGTGATGACATTTGGATTATCTAATGCCCCTATCACATTTATGAAGGTGATGAATATAGTGTTATGAGAATATATTGGTAAGTTTGTGGTTGTTTATTTTGATATTCAGTAAGACTAAATAAGAACACTTACAACATTTGATAATAGTAATGGATTTGTTAATAAAGGAGAAGTTGTCTGTAAATTTGAAGAAGTACAGGTTTATGTAGAATAATTTGGTATTTTTGAGATTTGTAGTTTCAACAAATGGTGTGAAAATGGATGAAAAAAAGATAAAGGAAATTGTTGAGTGGCGTATTCCAAGAAGCATTACAAAGGTAAGAAGTTTCCATGGTTTAGAAACTTTTTACATAAATTTTATTAAAAAATTTAATAGTATTGCGGTACCGATAACAAATTACATGAGAAGAAAAGAATTTGCATGGACTAGATCAGCAATAGAAAGCTTTGAAATTTTGAAGAAGAAGATTATAGAAAGACCAATTTTAGAATTATTGAATTTTAACAAAATGTTTGAGGTTGATTGTGATTCTTCATTTGTGGGAGTTGGTGATGTGTTGAGTTAAGAAGGAAAGACAATATCATATTTTAGTGAGAAATTGAATTAGGTAAGAATGGAGTATTCTACTTATTATGTTGAACTTTATTAAATTGTACAAGTATTAAGACATTGGAGGCATTACCTAGTGCCTAAGGAGTTTATCCTATTTATAGATCATGAGGCTTTGACATATATGAATACACAAAATAAGCTGGATAGTAGGCATACAATGTGTGTTTATTTCATGTAGGGTATAATTTTGTGTTGAAACATAAATCAGGAAAACAAAATTAGGTAGCTGATGCATTGAACAGGGGTAGCATTATTAACCACTATGGTGATTGAAGTAGTTGGATTTGAAGCTATTAAAGAATTATATGATACTGATCCATATTTTAGCAAGGTAGTTGAGAAGTTTAGGAATCTATTAACAGGTGGGACATATGCTATTTATGATGAGTATCTTATTCAAGAAAGTTATCTCTTTAAAGGAAAACAATTATGCATTTTAGTTGGGTCTCTACGAGATAATATAATAAGAGAATTACATAGTGGTGGTTTGGCTGGAGCTAATAGCTTTGGCGGAGGAAAAGTATTTTTGACCAAAGATGAAAGAGATGTGACAAGGTGCAGAATATGTCAGGTGGTTAAAGGACATGAACAAAATACTTGACTTTACTTGCCATTACTAGTTTCAAGAGGGCCACAGACAGATATGAGTATGAATTTTGTGTTAGGATTGCCAAACACATACAGAGGTAATGATTAAATGTTTGTTGTTATAGATAGATTTTATAAAATGGTTCATTTCATTGCATGTAAGAAAACTAATGATGCCACTAGAGTTGCAGGATTATTTTTATGGATAATGTGAGATTGCATGGTGTTCCAAAAACTATTACTTCAAATAAGGATTCAAAATTTCTAAGTCATTTTTGGAGGACTTTGTGGAAGAAGATGGGTACTAAGCTACAATTCAATAGTGCATATCACTCATAAATAGATGGACAGGTAGAAGTTGTGAATAGGAGCTTGGGAAATTTATTGAGATGCATAGTGGGAGAGAAGCCAAAGCAATGGGACTTGGATTTACCACAAGCTGAGTTTATATATAATAGTTTAGGGAATAGGTCAACAAAAAATTCATATTTTTAAATTGTTTATGGGAGAAATCCTATGGGTATTTTATATTTGGTACAATTTCTAATTACAGATCAAGTTAGTGATGATGTAGAAGCATTTGTAGAGCAAATACAATAGTTACAAGGAGTGAGAAGAAAGTTATAGGAAAGTAATGAGAAATATAAAGCAACAGTGTATGTCAGAAGATCTAACGTATTTGAATAAGGAGAGTTGGTAATGGTTTACTTGAGGAAAGAGAGATTTTCAAAAGGCACATATAATAAGTTGAAGTACAAGAAAACTGGGCCATGCAGATTTGTGAATAAAATCAATGACAATGCTTATGAGGTGAGTTTACCATAGAATTTTGATATGTTTTTAGCATATAATTTTTTAGATTTATATGAATTTCATGAATATTATGGTGAAGATGACGAAGATGAAGAAGTAAATTGGGAGAAACAGGTTCTAAAGAAGAAGAAAGAAAAAATAGTGCAAATTTTGGATATGAAGATAGTGAGCACAAGGCAAGGGAATTATAACAAGTATTTGGTACACTGAGAAGGATTGAAACAAGAAGATAATAGTTGGATTACAGAATGGGTGCTAAAGAAGATTGATAAAGATAAATTTCAACAGTATAATTAGGTCAAATCGTAGGAGTTAACTTGGTTTCAATTAGAGGAGAATGATGTAGAAAAAATAGGCCAACCTTCTCGAGGCCACAACTTTTGACCTATAACTCCATTTGAGCTCTTCCACATTACAAAATGATTGAATCAAAAAGTTTAATTCTACCCTTAGCCATTCTATCCACTTAGAGTTGATTTTGATATTTGTCTAAGGCTAAATGTGATCATTTGAGGGTCCAAAATTAACGTTTAACAATTTTTTTGGAAATTTTTTATTTTTAGAAATTGTATATTTTTAGAACCAGACGTCAACTTCATTTGAATTTTGTCCCATAGGTTAATGTTAATATTTAGGTTATTTCAAGAAATTTTTAGATCCATGTACGCTTGAATACAAAACTTACTATAAATAATGATTTCTAAAAATAGACATTTTTTTTTATAGATTTTGGATTTTTCAAAATTTTCAATGTGAAATCTAAATTCTGAGTTGAGGCTTATTTAATCATGGTTTAGGTTTATAATTATTTCAATTCATTAAATATAAATCAATTTAGATTTTTTGTTTCATATCTTGGCCTATTGGTAATTTTATTATCTTGATAGTTTTCTGGTTCATTAGGAAGTGGAATTGGTAAATACTTTCTAAGTGTTAATTTGGTGTAGTAACCAGGGCATTTAATGTGTTATTGTATCATTTCACTTGATTATCATTACTATCAATTAAATCTTGAATCTTATTACTCAATGAGAAATATTTATTTGGAGTGTGACTCCAAGTTATATGATAATCATAATATGCATTCAAATCATAATTATTTGGTAAAGGTTGAGATGAGCCAAACTCATGTTGAAGAGGTAGAGGGATCATATTTCATTCAAGTAATTGTTTAAACATTTGGTGAGGACTCTAAGCTAATTGTGTAAATTATCTTCACTCTTGGGATGGAAGGACAAGCATGTTTAGTGGTTTAAATATTACATTAATTACACTCTTGGAATCATTAAAATATTATATTGAAAAGTGGTAATATCATTAGCCTTAGCCTTGAATGTCTTTTTAACTTGATATTCAGCTCCACTATAGGTAGTGGTTCTATACCCATATTTAAGCATGTTTTCCTATATAAGCATGATATCATAGTTCCTAACTACAAGACAAAATTCATTAAGATATTGACATGTGTTAAACATCACTTTTTCATCAATAGGTTGAAGAAAACTTTGACAGAAAATTATTTGTAATTTATTATCAAGTCATTGGTGACACGTCTTTATAAGAATTATTTTGAAATTAAGAACATAGTCACTAATAGGTTCTTTAGGTCCTTGTTTATATTACAAAAGTTGTGAAAATGTGACTCGTTGGTTAATGTGGGTTTAAAATGAGCTAAAAACCTACCATCAAAAGAATTTAAATAACACATAGATCCCTATGGTAGGGGATAAAACCAATCCAAGACATAATCCTTAAGAAATCTAGGAAAGAGATTAGTCAACAATATATTATTATGTGCAAATTCAAGATATGAAACATAGAATCATTTGATATGATGTGAAGGATCACCCTTTCCATTGAATAGTTCAAACTTAGGTAAAATGACACACGTAGGTAAGGGCTAGACAAGGACCTCATAAGCTAACACATTGATTAATATATCATGAGAAGTAACCTAATGGCTAGAATTTTTATATTCTTGTGAAAGATGTTGAAGTTGTGCTTGCATGTATTGAATATTTCTTTGGTGTATGGCATATTGAGAAGTAGTTGAAGAAACATGAGTGGGAATATAAATTCTATTATTTTGAGAAAGACCATGATGAAAATAAGTAGATTGAAACATAGGTTTAGAATTATTGGGCACGAAAGAAGAAAAAAGATAAAAATTAATTAACATAGTAACATTAATACAAGTAATAGGTAGAGATACAAAAATAGAATCCATAATAGTAGTAGCTTCAACACTTAATGTAAAAGGGGAACCTCTAGTAGGTTAAATAGAAGAATTCAAATATTTATTTTCAAGATGTACTTCCTCAAGTACATACTCTTTAGCTAATCTAATATTATTTTATTTCTCTCTAGTAACATAAATCATGACATCTATTTAGGAAAAAAAAAATCAAAGAAAGTTATCTCATGTTTACTCATAGTTGTAATTTTTTCAATATATTCATTCCTAGTCTTGCCATTAATAGCATTGGAATAAATGGTATTAAAATAAAAAGCATCTACATTTACATCATTTACATTTTTATGATTTATATTATCATCAATAGAAGGAGTAGGAATGACATCCAAGGAATTTGAAAACAATCAATGTCTACTCCTTAATATATCACTTTGCCTACTATGTGTCTTACATCTAGCTTTTTAAATGGGCACAAAAAATAAATATAGATAAACATGAAAAAATATAGGGATAATGATATCACAATAAGAAGACAAAACCCTATATAAATTAAAAAATTAAAAAAATGTAATAGCAAACCTTAAAGGGAATGAAAGAATGAAACCCTAAAATTGATATTTTATAAGGAGGGTTTTACCAAAAGATGAAACCCTGTGTTGTGTAATTGAAGGATTAGGTTCACCAAAAAAAAATGTATAGGGTGCATAAGTATTAAAAACACTATACTAACCACATAAAATTGGAAAGACAATTCATATGTGATATAAATAAAATAAAAAAAAAACCTAAATTATCAATTGAAAGAAGATGAATGAAAGGACCTTAAGTAATTGATAATTGAAAGGTGAAAATAGAGATGCATACATGATTTATTACTTATTTGAATTATAATAAAAATTGAGAATTTTGAAAAATGGGTCCTAGAATAGTGCGAAAGAAATTCCAAAAAGTAGATAGTGATAATAATTTTATGGCCTGATAATGGAAAGACCATGAATGAAATGTATCGAAAGAGACAGTCCTCTTGAAAGTGATTTCTTATTCCAAAAAATGGTTGTGTATACCCTTTTGGCCTAAAACCTTTTAAAACCTTTGTCCAAAAAATGATACCTAAAATGTCTTTCCAATATGCAAAATGATGCATGCAGATGTCAGAATCCTTTCTCCTTTGCTTGAGCTTAAGTACACACTAAAAATATATAAAAATTTGGGATTTTTTTGAGTGGACTTCCTTAATAGATACCTATTAAGTAATTTACAATACATGTAGAGTTTGGCACTCAACGCTCATGCATGTCAACAAGCAAATCATGTAGATCTCTAGTTCCCACCATTAACCCTATGAGACACAAGAAGTCATAAAATAAATATATAGACACTTTCACTAATGCAATCCTTCTTTTAGTATATAAACATGTGACTAGAATTATTCTATAGATAGATAGTGAAATAAGGTCATCCCACACCTTAAAAGAGTAGAATATGATATAATAATGACATATTAAATCACATGGTGATAAATAACTTATTTTCCTTTGCTCTTGCACATGGAAGCCATAACTTGGTAGTAAACTGACATATTTTCCATTGTTCCCACACATGTAAACAATCACATGGTGGTATATAACATAGTTTCTCTTGATTTTCTCTTATTTCTACACATGGAAGTAATCACATGGTGGTACATGATATACTTTACTTGGTCTCACCTCAAGACATGCATACATTCATATACAATATAAACATAAATATATGGATCTACAAGGACAATTTTATGGTCTTTAGTACAATCATGTCTATTTATTCATAGCCTAATTTTCTCTCACTTATTTCAATATCTCAATAATTATGGATTTAAATTGAAATGAATTCACTTATAGATGTTTTTCATATGTTTACAGGGTTACGAAATTTTAAATCGTAGACATAAGACCTTGAATGCTAGTTCTAAAATCTTCATTGCCTCCTTATATGGATATTAGTTTAATTATCTCTTCCTTTTGATTTTCATCTTGCTATCATTAATTTACTCACTTGGATAACTATCAACAGAGGGTGAGTTGATCGCAATATACTTTTATATCCACATTATTTATTTTACTTTCACACACACACACACACACACACACACACACACACACACACACACACACACACACACACACACACACACACACACACACACACACACAAAAGTGGGCCATTATATAGACACATAAATTTAGTACATGACTTGTTAAATTGTGTGGTATTAATATATTTATGTGGTATAGAAGGACTGTATCAATAGATGGAGTAGGGCCCTATATGTATGGGGTACTTGTCCATTTGAATGGTGGAGTGCTCATATTTCTTAAGTTTTCTTTGAATTTTGACATGTTATTTTAGTTTTATTCAATATGCAATCCTTTTGACTAGATATGTTTGTCTTATTGATTATATTTTATTCTTCATTTAGCATGTCTCATTTCTCTTCTTCCTTATTTCTCTTTCTATCTCCTTATTTTTCTCTTTTTTTAATTTTATTTTGGTGAAGTTTTCTAAATTTTTCCTGGATCGTGCAATATGGCCTTGAGTGACTAAGAACATATATTATGGTCCTAGTCTAATGAGGAATGTACTATTTTATTGGTATTATTTCTTGCGTGCATCCTTTGAACATTATTTTTTTGTTTCTCAATGTTTGTGACCCTTTTTGTTAGCATTTGTTTCTCATTGTGTGTTAGATTATGTGCCAACAAGGTCCTAATTTAAAATCAATAATTATATAACTACACAAATGCATTAATGCATTTAGGGACAGGGGATTTGCACTAGATTTATCTATTGAGTTGCAGAAGCAATGATTTCATGTATTATAGTAGCACCCATGTACCAGAATTAGAAGTCAATAATTTAGTGATCAAACATGTAGCATTTACGAGTTGTTGCATTCTTTAAAGGATAGGGTTTGGGAAAATTACCTTGCCATGGATTATTGTTGAACTATATTATAATTATGTGTTATTCTCAAGACCTATACCATAAAAGGCATATAATTGAGACATGCCCCTAAATCCACCAACCCTCCCCCCTCATTTTTTTATCTTATTTACAAGAATTTTAGAGTTGATTAGAGTTTTTAAAAATATCAATTTCATAGAGAGATATGCATAAATATTGAAAATTGTGTGAGGTTTTCAAAGCCAAGGAATAGAGGAATAGAGCTGTCAATTTTTTTTTTCAAAATTTTACAATTTCCAATAATGTATAGTGTATAGTCCTAAGAGTGACATGATAAGAGTGTATGGTTTTGGTCATTCATGCAAATTTATTTGATAGCTATGAATTTTAAGGGTTTTGTTCATGTCATTCTCCACTTTTTCCAGCTTCAAATTGCATCCAAATTTATGAACATTCAATATTATTCTCATATCCCTCAAGCTTTGTGCATTTTAATTATTATAGAACATTCTTTTATGCAAGTAATTCTTATTTTTATTGTTATTTTAGGATAAATATAGTTAGATATGAATCTCACGTGTTTATGAATAAATGTATTAGATGCTGATGTAAAACCCTTATCCCATAAAATACCTACTTATAGAAAGTACAACCATGGGGTTGAGGCAACAACCTTCCATAAAATTGCTTGGTTGCTCAGTGCCAAACATATTCCAAAACATTCAATTGAAAATCTCAACAATAATATCCATTTTTTTGGTCTAGAGGAAGCATTATGTCCTCGTAATCCTAACCCCCATGCTAAATTACATCAATTTAATATTACATTTATTAATTAAATCCTCTCTAGTTAGTTTAATACATTCTAAATTCAATACTAAAAATAAACTTTAAAAATGTAAAGCTTAAATTTAGATGTACGCTTACTTAGTAGTTGTAATCTTCTATATTTAATCTAAAATATAGACATAGATGCTAATATCTATGTAACTTTGAGCTTATATATCAAAAAAATTTGTAAGGCTCAAGAAATTTCAAGACATGAAAGTATCTTCTAACTCGAAGATTTACATTAGTAACCTACTTATAGTTATTTAGAAGCTTCACTTCTTGGGTGTGTTGAGGCTACATTTGTGTTTGTGATTGCATTTGTATTTAAGAATTGTATTTATTAATAATTTTGAATAAGGAATTATTTTCCTTATACTCTTCCTTTCACATATTGTAACCATCAAAACTTGTTTTGATTATCAACCACACTAACTTGTTTTGATTATTTTTTTATAAGTGTTAAAAACTCTAAATATTAACAAGTGTATTATTCAACAAAATCTATAATACTTATTTTTTCAATATTCTATATTTAACAACATTTAAAAAGACCACGATCATAACAAATAAAATAAATGATAATCAATTTACAATTTATTTACTTATATTTATATTTAAAAATTTAAGACCAATTTTATTTCATAAATAATGTAATAAATGAATATAATAAAAGTAAATATTATAAAATTGATTCATGACTCCACGGGATGGCCCACTCAGTAAATGATCATTTATTTTAACATTTTTAATATATACCATAAAAATGTTAAAATAAGTTATATAAAACAATTTAATAACTAAACATGTGATTCTTATAGTAATCCTCATAATAAGTGAGCATTTGAACTAAAGTTACATTACACTTAAGTTGTCTTTAAAATTATATATATATATATATAAGTATTTAGAGATACCATACGATGTGAGCATAGTATTAAAAAGTTTTTTTATTTATATTTATTAAAATAATTTTAAAATATAAATTTATGTTTATATCATTACACTTATAAAGATATAAATGTAACAATATAAATATAAATTTATATTTAATATTTATTTTAGTATATATATATATGTTTTGGTATTTTTTCATGTAAAATAATATGAACGTATATATGTTTCTTGTAATATGTACATATTTTTGGTAATATGTATGTATTTTTTATAATGTATATATGTTTTTTAATATATATTATTAAAAATATGTATATATTAGAAGGAATGTATATATATTTTTGGATTTAGTGGTTCTGAATTTGAATTCAATAATTCGTATGTATTATTTGAATAATATATATGTATTATTGTCATAACATATATACATTAATTAAAACGTTCATACAAACATTCACAAAATTATTCCTCAACTCCATATATATATACAAAATTAATTCATAATCTTATGAAATAACTTGCTCAATAAAAAATCCTATATTTTTATAAAGCACTTTCCACTTTTGATTCTAAAAAATATCTTTCTTTTTTAATACATTTATAATAAATATATTGTTCCACTTAAATAGTTTAAAATCAATCGATTTTATGGTTTGCAAATTCTATGAACCTAAATGTATAGAAATGTTAAAATAAATTATATTAGTTAAATATATTTCCAATAACTAAAAATGTTAAAATAAGTTATATTGACTATGCATTAATTATATCATTTAATCTTATAATTTTTTGTTCTTGAATGACATTAAAATATTTTATTTGTTCATTTATTATAAAACAATTTAATAATTAAACGTGTTCACATTACACTTAAATTAACTTCAAAACTTATTTTATTCGTTCATTTAATCTTATAAGCATTTAGAGATACCACACGATTTGAGCATAATTTTGAGATACCACACGATTTGAGCATAATTTTTCATTATTAAAAAGAGATCAATTATTGGTGTATTTTGATTATTTTAAGAAAAAATAAAACATGTATGCTTCGTTTTTGATTATTTTTCATATTTAAAGTTAAAAGTAAAAAATAAAGATGTGCAAGAAATAATCTTAAAAAATTTAAACTTAGAATTCATATGTACAATAATATTTATAAAATTATGTCGCACAAATAATTAAATAAAGTTTAAGAGATAACTACATTTTATACATATTAAATTATTTTTATAATAATGAGATGTGGGTGAAGTGGTTAAAGTAACTTCGTTGTGTCCAACCCCGATGGTGTAAGGAATGTTATAGCATCAACTTCATTGTTATAGCTTTATTTGTGTAGGTTGTAACTATCATACTAAAGAGTGTAAATTATGCTAAAAATGATGTAATTTTTTTTTTGATAAAGTATGGTTTTATATAGCAAAAGTTATAAATCAATATTTGCACCTCACTCGAACCTCATTAGCATAACCTTATATCACCTTTTGTGCACAAAGTGTGAAGCAAAAATACTCTAATATTCATTTTAATAATCTTTCCAAAACATATTTTTCATAATTAGTGATTCTTTAGATTTTATTTTTTTAATGCTTCGAAGATAGGCTCCAATTGTGGTTATATTTTCTTCTATGGGTCCCAGTATGGTGTTTCCATACGTTCTTAATGACCGAAAGCATCAAGATAGATTTCATAATCTCAGTTTATCTCTCTACAAGCTAGAGACCCCTTTGTAATGGGTGAAGATCATTTAAATCCAAAAATTATCCTAAAAATAAGTCACGTGTATGATATAATAACTTTGGTATATGATATCCCCTAAAATACCTTGTCATTTCACCTCATCATCACCACCCATATATGCACTTTGAAATCTTTTACCATTTGCATATGTTATGAATGGCTGGACCCTTTCTTCCATGGGTATGAGTATGGTGTTTATGTATATTTGGACCCTAATATAATTTCACTAGGTGTCAATATATTGGTAGCATTGATGAATAGAAGCTACAAGATAGACTTTAGAAACTCAATATCTTATCCCCACATCAATGTAATTGTAGCGTTGATTTAAGTTGCATATTTGATGTAGAGCTCTATCACAATTAAATAAGCATCATGACATCATTGTCTGCTCTTGACAATAAAAAATGTCCAATCAAAGGTCTCATGACCCTACATGTTGCACACCCTTTTACAACGGGTGTAAGTAATGTAAATCCAACAATTGTCCTAAATCTAGGTCTAGTGTAGGATATCATTTTCCATTACCATCACCACTTGACTCCCCTTGAAATATTTCCACCCTTAACAACAAAAACAGTCATTCAAAGATGTCATCATATTACAAGCTACAGATCCATTTGCAATGGGTAATGGCCATGTAAATCTAAAAACTGTGCTGAATCTAGGTATGTTGTTTGATAAAGACCCCTTGGTGTACTATATCATCAGAAATACCTTGGCATTTCCCATCACCATTCTTTCTCATCTCACCTTCAAATGTTTCACTATTTTCATGTTATGGAAGATATACAAGCAAATTTTAGTGACAGGGTAAATTTGTCTATGCAATTTAGAGATTTTATTGAACTATGTCAATCAATCAATAAATACATGAAACACCTATTGTCTAAATGAAAATAGGAGTTGAATATCCAACGACTCCTCTAAAATTATAGAGAATGCACCACCTCTCAATTTATAAGTGTTTAAAACTTTTGGACAAAAACTATGACTATTTAAACTATTTAAAAACTAATTAGATTACTGTAAAACCAATTAGATGGAAAATAGAAAAGGCTCTTTGAATGTAGCCACTAGTGTTGCCAATTTTTGGTAGTCTATTGGACTTAGTAACCAATCCACACTAGTCTCTACATACTCTTTACAAGCACTTTAGTTCTCTGATGTATCTAAAATTAGGTACTACCTCGATGGTTATAGTTTTGCCTATGGAGGTTACACTTATCATACCGAAGAATATAAATTAAAATAAAAATGTTGTGAGTTTTTATTTTGGTAAGAAAGTTTATGTAAAGTGAAAGAGTGTAATTCGACAATTGTACATCACTTGACACCCATGACTGTTGATCCTATCTCACCTTTTGTGCATGAAGTGTGTAAGAGTGTGTGTAAGTATAATTTTTTTATATATTAAATGTTAATTATTATATAATATATATTATAATATTTTTATACATTAAATATTAATTATATAATAAACATGAATATTATATTATACAATATATATAATTATTATATTATAACATTTTTATATTAAAATATTGATAATTTAATAATTATCTCTAAATTTATGAAAAATTTAGATATTTTTCTAAAATATTTTTATCATTTATTATTAATTATAAAATATTATTTATTACAAAATAAATATAATTATATTTATATATTTTTCTAAAAATTTATATCCTTTCCAATGTTCCTTGCATTATCAAGGCAACTACTAGTTCTAATTAATTTTTGAATCTGAACTCTTTAATAGAGTGAGGAAACTTAAAACCTCTTAACATTTTGTATGTGACATATTCTCTTTGAAAAACATGAAGTGTACAATACCGATCATGTAATACAATGAGTTTGAGTAATGGTGAAGTGTTGGAGAAGGGCAAGGTCATACGAAACATGCAAATAGTGAAATATTTCAAAGTGAGTTGAGGGATGATGATGAGGAGCAATGACAATGTATTTCAAGTGATATCATACACCACAAGCCCTGTATTGCACACCAAACTTGAATTTAAGGCAGTAGGTAAACCTTTATATTTCTAACAAAACCTTTGGAAACTTAAACCATAGACCTCTCGAATCTATTCATAAAGCATTCACATTTGATTTGATAACTGCAATACTTTAACTTTGATAGACCAACTATCACTCGCTCAACTAACCAACTGTCTTAATATGAACAACATCTCAAAAATGCACAAACAAATCTTTAATCTATTCGTGAAAATAAAACACTTCTAACATAATAATTAGAAAAATATTCTTAATCAAATCAAATATAATCTAATTAATGTGAATAATAAAATCTCTTATTGAATCATCCTTTAAAATATAAATTTAAATATTTATTTAAAAATGATAAGAATAGATTCGAATCCAACAAAAATGATACATTGAGCAAACCTAAGTTACAACAAACATTTTCCCTGGCACCATCAAAGTGTTTTCATTGTTCAAACCAAAGCTATGTCCCAACAAAAGTTTTACCTCTATAATAGTCGCTTTCCCAACTTCAATAATAATAGTGTTCTTTATAAAACCAAAGAAGGGGAGTACGCAACAATAAACCTTAAAAAAGAAGAAGAGGACAATCAATTTCCATTAAAAATATATATATTAAAATTATAATAAAATCATTTTCTAAAAAAGTGTCTTTAATTTTCTTTATCAAGCATATTAGATTAGATGTTTAAGTATCGACTCAAATTTTAATAAAAATAATAATATTTTTATATCTTTACATAATTTTGAATGTTTTTTATAAATTGTATGAATAATTTTAGATCACATTTTATGATTTAACATCAAATTAAAAAAAATTAAATCTATATTTTAACTATTAATTTTAAATTTAATTAAAAAAAATCCATATATTTTATTTTATAATTATTATAAATTTAAAATTGAATTATTACAACTGAAATAAAACATAACATGGATGGAACAATAATTAAAATTTAGTATATATAAAATTGATTCAGAATATTATTCAATGAATAAGGATATTTCAGTTTTGCTTTTAATTTAATTTTGTTTCATTTTATTTAATTTGATGGTTAAAAATTTGTTGATATATCTCAATTTTTTTTTTTTTTTTTTTGATATAGAAATTTAAAGTTACATAGATATTGGTATATTTGTTTATTTTTTAGATTTTATATAGTAAATTATAAATAATGAGCAAGTGTATATACGCTGAGTATTCTTTCATCTAAATAATCTTGATTAAGGAATATCTAATCTATCAAAGTCATCCAAGGAATGATCATAGCTTTATCTGATTGACTTTATTTGTGAGATATCTAGAGGGATTTGTACCTTGGTGGATGGCCTATAACCATCATCCCCTCCAATTAGACTATAACTATTTATTTTTAATTTTGATCAAAATATGTATTATATTTAAAAATGAGAAAATATAATATATGTATAATAAAAAAGACAAACAATATGACAACACACCTTGAAACAAAAACATATTGGGGTAACCCAGGAAACCAAAACTACTAAATCTTACATCATTGTTGACATCAACAATACAAGAAATAAAAGATAAAAAAGCAACACATTAGACAAAGGAGCCATCAACGCTATAGAT
Organism: Torreya grandis; assembly: GCA_037957365.1. Lineage (NCBI taxonomy): Eukaryota > Viridiplantae > Streptophyta > Pinopsida > Cupressales > Taxaceae > Torreya > Torreya grandis. Next base: position 534,218 of record JARHVA010000498.1, on the reverse strand, counting down.
GGAGGAAGTGGCAGGGAAGATTGTTTGGTTTATCATCCTAACATCCCCAATGGGAAGAAATATATCAGGTATGGTCCAACCATCATCTTATTTCTTTCTTCAAAAATATCTCAAAATTTATATATCACCTTTGAAAAAAATATTTGCACGTTTATCTAAGTAAAATAATTTAAATTTAAATTTTGTAGTAGTGTTGAGCCCTCTCTTCCATGTTTATGAAGAAAAATGATTTGAATTTGAATTTTATTATTGAATTTTAATATAAAATACTTAATAAACGGCACACCAAAATTCATTATATAGGAGAGAAGGGAGAATGAGTGCAACTAGGGTTTGAGGATTTTTCCTTTAGGTTTTTCAATTTTTCCTGTTGATCGATCCAGACAAGGAACTAGATTGACTAGTGGGCTATAAGATGAATCCTCCAAGGGGGTTTTCTTCCCCCAAAAAAGCATAGTTTAAACAAAATGATGGTTAGAACAACAACCTCGGTCTCAAAAATAGAGATTAATGCCCTGATGAAGGTAACTGACAAGAAGAAGCTCCAAAATCTAGAAAATGGATCTAAAAGAACATGTATACAAGATGGTGAAGAAAACTCAATTGCCATGCTAGATATGGTAGAAATGAAGAATAATATAGCGAGTCTACATGGTACAAACCTGATTTGTAAATTTATGGGAGCACAATTAACTATGTAGGAGCTACATACATGGACCAGAAGAAACTAGAAGACAAATTGAGAGTATGAACTAAAAAGTTGTGCTAAAGGGTACTTCATAGGAATATTTTACAATGAATTGGATAGAGAAAAGTGTTTGGAAGGGCCATACTTCATTATAAATGTGGGACTATTCATGAATCATTGACATATAACCTTAAAGCCAATAGAGGAACTTCCAAATATGACACCTATCGGGATTTTAATGTAGACTTAACTACAAGAACTTTGGTCTCGATATGTCTCCAAAATCATTGCTAATATTATTGGTATAAAAATTGACATATCAAAACCATATCACGGCAAAGGCCTCTCTAGTTATGATAGAATATGTGTGGAGCTAGATCTCCCATAAATCCTTCCAAAGAACAACACAGTGAAAGTAATAGAAATGGAGTGGGTGCAAGATTTAGATTATGAGAGTATCCCATTCTATTGTAGAAGCTGCCATGAATATGGACACCTCATCAAAGAATCCCCAACATTAAAGAAGAGCAATGCCATGGAGAAAGTACCTAAACCAATAGAAAATGATTCAGAGGGATCTTTAATCTGAGAAGAAAACATACTATAATGAATGAGAATAAAATAGTAAAAAAATATGTGCCAAAATAAAGCAAAAAAATCATTAAGGAAAAATCCACCTCAATGGAAGGAATATAATTTATTCCACAAACTCAGCCCTAAGATAAACAAAACAACACAAAGATGGAAGACATCATAGCGAATTATAGATTTAAAGAGGATTTGTAAAATCCGCTCAAAGAACAAAGCCCATGAAACTCATCTCAAAGAAGATAAGACAAGGAAAATTGGACAAGCTTGGACAAGGAAGATAAGACATATTCAAAGATGGAGATGGATGAGGATAGAATGAGAATCATGCAAACTTAGAATCTTAACCTTAAAGAAAACTTCGAAAGGAGAAGGAGAGGGAGACAATAAAAAATAAAAAGAGGCATGAGGAAGAAATGGAATTTATAAAAATAGGGACTCAAACTCAATTAGATACCCTCTTAGCAAATACCAAATAAAATAATATTTCTTGATACAGATTATCTTTTGGAACATAAAGGATCTCAATGCTCACTTCAAAAGAAAAACATTGAAGCAACTAATTACCCAACATGAACTAGATGTAGTGATGCTTCAACAAACTAAACTAGAAAATCTATCAAAACACAATGAATATATTTCAATTGTCTAAGAAGAGAAATGGTATAGAATGATGCCATAGGTGCAATAGGAGGTATGGCTTTCCTATGAGATCCAAAATCAATAAATCTTGAAATTATTCAAGTCCACAATCAATATCTTATTTGCAAATATGTTTCTTTGAGGACAAGATTCAACAATATATTACCATGAAAAAATCTTAAATTCAAATTAAAATATATTTAATTGCTTGAAGTTGTATATCTATAGATTTATATAAACAAATAAAATGATTTGTTCATATAAGGATTTTTTTAGAATACCATATTATCACAATTATAAATTAAATTTATTAAATTGGGTTGATGGGTCAAATTAATATATTATGAAGAAAAAGATGGCACAAATTTAATAAACGTAAGTAGGAGATCACAAATTTGATAGTTGATTCTTTAAGAGGACATTATTTCTCTTTTTTAAATTGAATTTATAGCTCGTGTTTTTTTTAAAAAAATTGAACTTATGACTTCTTTTTTATAATATAAATACTTTATTACTTATGTTATTTATTTATATTTGAAATGAAATTTTAATAAATAAATAAATTTATTTGAGTTTAAATAATTATTGGGAGTATCAGAGATAGATGGAGATGCAGATGGAGGAGGTATGTTTTTTCCCTCTCTCTGTTGAAACCAGAATCTTAAAGTTTATTTTGCGACAGTATGGTGGTTTTGAGGAGCACGTTTATGGGGGTGTTATGTGATGAGAAGGGAGGATCAGGGAGCCATAGCTCCTCAGGGTAATAGTTTGGGTTTTCTATTCAATCTAAATGGTGGCCTTGTTTTGGGTTTTTTTTTCAGTCCATGTAGTGGCTTGGTTTCGATCTTTACATGCTATGGTCATCAGTGCTCTATAGATTATTCGTGATTGTAGTGGTGGTGTTCTCTATCACTGCTCCTGCATTTGGTTTGGGTGATGGTGGTAGCTCTCTTGGTGTCAATGTGCTTGTAGTTAGCCTTCCATGCCTCTACGATAACGACATCCCTAAGGTTTGTTGGCTAGCAGTTTTACGGCCTTTGATGGTGGCAACCATTTTTTCTTTGTTTTCTAATCTTGTATGTTTTCCCCTGCTCAGCTTTACTCGATCAGTATGGGTGTTTTGAGGGCTTATATTTTATTTTCTGGATCTGCCTACTGAGTTTTGCCCAACCAACATGGTTGTTTTGAGAGAATGATCTTGGTCTTGTTTTTTTTTTCTTTGCCTAACTAACAAAGGAGATGTGAGTGCTAGTGCCAAGTTTTCAAACCATCCACTTTATTGTGTGGCCTTCTATTTATTATTTTTTATAATAAATCTATATGAAATATTCCAATAATATTATTGCGAGTATCATATTATCACAATTACAAATTAAATTTATTAAGTTGAGTTGATTGATAAAAATTATATTTATTAAATTAAAATGATTAATCAAAATGATGTATTATCATGAAAAAATCTTTTATTGAAATTACAATAAATTTAATTACTTGAAAGTGTATGTTTATAATTAAAATAAATAATTTTTTAAATTTGAATCTAAATAATTATTAGGAATATCATGGTGTCACAATTACAAATGATATTTCCTAGGTTGAATTGATTGATCAATGTAATTTATTATGAACAAAAAAATTTATTACTTGAAAGTGTATGTATTGAGGGACCATGTCTAGTCATTGTTGACTCTAAGAAAAGGATAACACACCACGTTTGTGAACAATCATATTTATGTTGTTATATTTGTAATCATATTTATGTTTTTATATTTGTAATCATATTTATGTTGTTATATTTGTAATCATATTTATGTTATATTTGTAATCATATTTATGTTGTTATATTTGTAATCATGGGGGGCGGCTTTCTATCCTTTTTCCTCACAACGCTTTCAATCTGCAAAATGAAGCGGCTATTCATATTTCTGGCAACGCTTTCAATCCTTCACCCTTTCGGATTATTTTTTCCATCCAATCGATTTTTGATTAAGTGATGGAACATAGCCATTTCAACTCGTTCTAATGTGGAACGTGGCTATTGATTTGGTTTTAGAGTTAAAACTGTAGAAAAATCATTGATTAAGTGATGGAACACTCATATTTCATCATGAGTAGATATGTTGTGAGAAATAGTTTATATTTATTTAATAATAAAATTTAATTATGGTATCCCATTCCTCCCAGTGTACTTTGCACCTTAGGGACAATTGCTAGTTTAAGAAATTTATTATAATGCAAAATAGTATATTTTATACCATAATAGAAATGACACTAATATAATACATTAAGAGTATTGTAGACACCTAAAATTACCTCCCTAGGCAATTATTAGTCACTACATTAAATATTTTTAAGATGGTGATGTATTTTTTGATTATTAGTTTATAGTAGGCATTATTGGTACAAATATTGACTTTCAGTTCTCTCCATAAATCCTCTTAGCACCCTTCAGTTGTCATGCCCTTTAACCCCAAATTTTTCTTTGTTCTGCTCCCTTTTCTAGAAACCAATGGAATTTTTTAGGAGCTACCATATGAACATTATCTTAGTTTGTAGTATTATGATTCAGAAGTGGAATCAGTTAGTACTTTCTAAGTGTTGATTTGGTGTAGTAACTAGTGCATTTAATGTGTTATTGTATAATTTCAGTTGAATGTCATTAGTATCAATTAAATCTTGAATCTTATTGCTCAATGAGAAACATTTATTTGTAGTGTGACTCCAACTTCTATGATAATCATAATATGCACTCACATCATAATTCTTTGGTAAAAGTTGAGTTGAGCCAAACTCATGTTGAAGAGGTAGAGGGACCATATTGTGTTCAATAAATTGTTTAAACACTTGGTGAGGACTCTAAGATAATCATGTAAATTGCCTTCACTCTTTAGATGGAAGGACAAGCATGTTGAGTGGTTCAAATATTACGTTAATTACATTCCTGGCCTCATTAAAATATTAGCTTGAAAAGTGGTAATATCATTAGCCTTAGCCTTCAATGTGTTTTTACCTTGATATTTAACTCCACTGTAGGTAGTGGTACTAAACCCATATTTAAGCATGTTGCCTTGTATAAGCTTGATCTCATAGTTCCTAACCACAAGACAAATTCATTGAGATATTGACATGTATTTAACATCACTTTTTCATCAATTGGTTGAAGAAAACTTTGAGATAAAATTCTTTGTAATTTATTATCAACTAATTGGTGACACATCTTTATAATCATTCTTTTGAATTAAAGCACGTAGTCACTAATAAGTTCTTTAGGTCCTTGTTTATATTACAAAAGTTATGAAAATGTGACTTGTTGGCTAATGTTGGTTTAAAAATGACCTAAAAAAATACCATCCAAGGAATTGAAATAACTCACAGATCCCTATGGTAGGGCGTACAACCAATCCAAGACATAATATTTAAGAAATCTAGGAAAGAGATTAGTCAACAACCTATCATTAAGTGAAAATTAAAGATATGAAATATAGAATAATTTGATACAATGTGAAGGATCACTCTTTCCATTGAATAATTCAAACTTAGGTACAATGAAAATCATAGGCAAGGGCTAGACAAGGACCTCATAAGCTAAAAAAATTGATTAATTTATCATGAGAAGTAACCTAATGTCTAGATTTTTAAGATTCTTGTGAAAGATGTTGAAGTTGTGTGTGCATGTCATGAATATCTTTTTTGGTGGATGGCATCTTGAGAAGTAGAAGAAGAAACATGAGTGGGAATATAAATTATATTGTTTACAAAGACCATGATGAAAATATGTAGATTCAAATATAGGTCTAGAATTATGAGGCACAGAAGAAGCATTAAGTTAAAAATGAATCTACACAGTAACATAAGTACAAGTAATAGGCAAAAGAAATTCCAAAAAGTAGATAGTGACAATAATTTTATGGATTGACAATGGAAAGACCGTGAATGAAATGTATCAAAAGCAACAGTCCTCTTGAAAGTGATTGTCTATTCTAAAAATGGTTATGTATATCCTTTTGGCTTAAAACCTTTGTCAACAAGTGATACCTAAAACATCTTTATGATGTGCAAAATGATGCACATGGATGTTAGAATCCTTTCTCCCTTAATTGAGCTCAAGTACACACTAAAAAGGCATAAAAATTTGTGATTTTTTTAGTGGACTTCCTTAGTATATTCCTATCAAGTTCTTTACAATATGTGTAGAGTTTGGCACTCAATGCTCATGCATGTCAACAAGCAAATCATGTATATCTCTAATTCCCACCATTAACCCTATGAGACATAAGAACTCATAAAATAAAACTATAGACACTTTCACTAATGCAATCCTTCTTTTAGTATATAATCATTCAGCTAGAATTATTCTATATATAGATAGTGAAATAAGGAAGAAGTATGATCAATGTGAAAGCTCCTTGATAAAAACTTATAACTTAGGGCCTTTGACAATGTGTTCAATGGCTTAGGGTACATGAATGTATATATATACATCTTTGAATTCAAATTGGAGTCATTTGTGTGTATGTTAACCATTAAAAAGTGTGAAAGTCAATATTCAAGGCATGAAAAGCATGGCAATATGGAACAAAGAACCCACAATTAGTCAATGACCAAAATTTTACAACATGACAATGGTCATGACCACTTTTGGACTATACAACTCCATTAAAGGTAACTAAACTCATAAAATAGATATCAATATGTTGTTAGGAGTGTGAGTATCTCAAGGAAAACAAATGACATATCTCAAGATGCTCATGAGCATAAGGTGATAGGATAAGATTTTAAAGAGTCAAGTTTGAAGGGAAATATGCGAATAAGAGCTTAATCTAAGTCAATGATCTAAACATCGCAATACATTAAAGCATTTCAAATACAATACTTCAAGTACCAAAATTAGGCATCTAAAACTTATTATGTGAAATCCTTTCTTTTGAGATATGTGATTCATAGGATCATTCCACACCTCAAAAAGAGGGGAATGTGATATAATAAAGGCATCTTCAATCACATGGTAATACATAACATATTTTCCTTTTTTCTTGCACATGGAAGCCATCACATGGTAGTACACAACATATTTTCCATTGTTCCCACACATGTAAACAATCACATGGTGGTATACAACATAGTTTCTCTTTATTTTATCTTGTTTCTACACATGAAATTAATGACATGGTGTTACATGACATACTTTACTTGGTCTCACCTCAAGACACACATCCATTCAAATACAATATAAACACAAATATATGGATCTACAAAGATAATTTTATGGTCTTCAATACAATCATGTCTATTTATTCCTAGACTCATTTTATCTCATTTATTTCAACAACTCATTTACTAAGAGGAGGTCAGATGTCTTTGACAAACTTAAGAACTGGAAAGCCTTGGTTTTCATGGAGGAGATGATGGATAGAGATCAGCTCAAGGGGCTGAATAATTTTGAGCAGGGCAGTTTGGACAGGGTTTTGATCCAAGATGAGCTCGCGGGTAAAAAGTCATTACTCACAAGAAAACACAGTTACCGACATCGATCAGGTGGAACCGACGTCAAATAGATAGGTATCGACGTCGGTCATGTGCAGATCAGAGTCAGTGGTGTCAGGTAGGTGGACACTGACGTCAGTCAGGGAACCGGCTTCGGTGACCAGGTGGACACAGACGCCGGTCAGGAAACTGGCATCGGCGATTAGGTGGAATCGACATCAGTCGAGTGCAGACTAGGGTCAACTAGAGAATAGATTTTGGGTGAACAGTAAGTTGTCAAGGAGTCTCAAATGCCCATAAGGAGGACTGAAAGTGTAAGTAAGCCTCAAATTCATTATTTGCCTTCTTTAGACTACTTGTTGCTCACTGATGGTCAAGAACCAGGAAGTTTTAAAGAAGCAGAGCAGGTAGAATCCAAGAAATAGTGGGAGCATGGCATGAATGAGAAAGTTGATTCCTTGAATGAGAACTAAATGGGAGATTTGGTAGAGTTGTCAGTCAGAATAAAAGCACTGAAAGACGAATGGATTCTTAGGTTAAAAAAAGGACAGAATGGACACGTGAGATAGAAGGCCAGGTTATATGGTCTTGAGAAAGCTCCAGGACAGTGGTACAGGTTTGACAGGTGTATGACAAAGCATGGCTTTAGTCGATGTCAATGTAATCACTGTGTTTATTTTACCAAGTTGGATAACGGTTGCAACATTATCCTGTTACTGTATGTGGATGATATGCTTATTGCAGGTTCATACATGCAAGGTTTTATTGAGCTAAGGGTAAAATTAGTTCAATGGTGTGCTAAGAAGGATTTAGGAGGAGCGGAATTCCTTGGCATGAGTATTTCTAGAGATAGAGAAGATCACAGGTTGATGTTGTCTCAAGATGATTATGTGAATAAGGTAGTGGCAAGGTTTAAGATGTAGGATGCAGAATCAGTTAGCACACCTATGGATGGACAATTCACAGAACAGTGTCCTAATTCACATGATGAGGTTGAGTACATGTGTACTAGACCTGAGTTTGCCCAAGTAGTGGGTGTTGTCAGCGAGTTTGTGGCCAATATAGGAAAGAAGCACTGGAAAGCAGTTCAGTGGATTCTTAGGTATCTAAGAGGGACCAACAGTAGGTATACATGTGATGCAGGGTCAGAGACTTCTCTACATGGGTATGTAGATTCAGATGTGGCAGGGGACTTGGATGACAGGCGTATCACCACAGGATGTGTGGTGGTTGGTCTTCAAGATTGATCTTGAAGAGGGATACAAGCCAGGAAACAAAATTAGATGATGTACAGGTATAGGTACAGGTGCAGCTATTTATCTCCAAGTGGAAGATTGTTAGGTTGTGGAGCTAAAAGCTTCACAAGTATGCAAACATGGAGGAGGTGTTGAGTGTCACAGTAACCGGTGTTGGTCAGGCCAATCGACATTAATCAGAGGTAGACAGGAAGCTGCTGACATCGATCATAGATCGGCCAACGTCGGTCATCTCCAAATAGACAGTGATCGATGTCGTTCACCTGTGCAATTCTAGAACTGTTACTTACATGAATAATTTTTTTAACAAACTAGTTTTTTGCATGTAAAGACTAATTTTAGTCTTGGATATGCATTTCTAATTATTGTAATTAGGAAGTCTAATTATTGTTTGTATGGGATATATTCAAGAGACCCATGGGGCTGTATTGTAAAGTGTGCTAGATAGAAGGAGCAAGGTTAACTCCTTCAGAGAGAAGAGAGCAAGGTTAGCTCCTCATAGTGCCACAGTGCCAAGTGTGTATGATCAGGTAGATCTTCGGGAGAGCAAGATCTAGTAGAAGATCCACAGGGGTGCTGGTGTGTATAATAAATTTGTAGAATCAGAAGGGTTTTATCCAAGAGAGAATCATAAGGACTTGGTGAGGTAAGGACAAGGGTTCTTCCAGGTGTGTAAGATCTAGGTCGGTAGGCGTGCAAGGCTAGGTTGATCTATGGTATAGCAAGATCAGGAGAGATCTACATGGTAAGTAAGATCTAGGTTTGCAGGTGTGTAAAACTAGGTTGATCTACAGGTGTGCAAGATCAGGTGAGATCTACTTGGAGTACGTGGTGTACTCAAACTTGGAGTATGTGTGTATACTCAGTGTTATCGGTAGTATTTTTATTGACTGGTTGAAACACCAACTCAGTTATTGAGTTGATTGTGTTTGTAATTGAGAGAGAGAACTCTTGAGGGAGAATTACTGGTATGCCCTAGAGGTGTGGGAAGAGTGTGATCTCTTCATTGTATTTCCTTCTGGAAGAGTATTAATACAGATTGTATTATCTCTCATATTCTGTGTTGTTTCTGAATTCTAGTTATATTTTACTTCTGATTAAATTCCTTGTTTAGTTGCTTATAAAAAGGTAATCAAGTGTGCTCTTAGTGAGTAGGGATCCTGATAGGTATGAAGTCTGTCATCTTCTTCACAATTCCACGAATGGATGTATCCCTTCATCAAGATCATCTTTCAAGGGAAGTAAGTCATCTTCTGGGTGAGCAGATCAGTAACGCTCTTCACGAGCAGTTGACTAAGGTATCAACTACTTCAAAGTTTTATATGACTTTGTACCTAGTGTACATTGCAGCCTCCATGCGAACCTTTCTAGGTTTGAAAATTGAAAGAGATAGGAAAACCACCTAAGTCTACTCATATTACCTCAGTTAACACTGTAAGGACCAATTCGTCAACTTAGGAGGGTAAATGATGCCTTTTTTGTGGTATTTTTATGCCTTTTCGACCTCAGCTCAAACAAAAAAGAGTATCTGATGAAGCCTGGACGGTCGTCAATGACTTTGGCTGTGTGTTTCTACAATTTACCTCCTTCTGCTATCTCCAGGATGGCTTTTTCTAAGGCTATCCCTATATGCTCCCTAGGTTTCCTTCTGATAAGTTAGTCCTGATGGAGCTGTGTAGACAAATGATTGTCGTACACACTAGACAGATAGAACTGAAAAAGCCAAGTTTTAGGTTTCCAATCAAAATTAGTAGATACTCAATTTTGACTGTAGCCAAAGGAAAGGTCATGGAGACAAAGATGCAACTGGTTACTATGAAACAGTTTAAGAGGAGGGATAATTTTGACTACAAGAGTGTTAAGGACATGATCAGAACAAAGACCCAGTTTCATGAGCCTATGGTCAAGACATCTGGGTAGACCTGAGGACAGTCAAAGAAATCAAGAGGATGGACTACAATAGGTTGACTCTGGAGCAGATCAAATATCTAGGGCTTGCAGATATTCCTTCTAATTTGGTCAATGACAATAATATTATCAACAGCAGATACCTGGCCGAGAAGGTTGCTGACTCTCCTCTACATCTTATTTAGTGGTCCCAAAAAGAATTAACTTATTTGAGGAAGAGATTTGAACCAATATTGGCTAACACCAATGATTGGTTAACAACCAAAGGGATCACACTGAAGGAGTTTATTATAGGATCAGAGGCTGAATTTCAAGCAAAAATGAGGAAGAAGACAGAAAATAGGACCAAAAATAATGGTGATGTTCCTTCTCCGTCTAGGCCTCACAAGCTTAGAATCATCTTTGTTTCTAAGAAATCAAAGGTCATTTAAGAGCCCAAATCAATGGCTAAGGGAGTTGGATAATAAATCTCATAGAAATAGACAGCTCAGCAAATGGAGACAAATGACAGGCCCTCAGAGTAGCAAAGAACTGAGCCTCTACCCTCACAGGAGGGGCATAACCACTTACAGATGTCTCTCCTTCACCACCTCAATCTCCTGTAGCATCTCCTTTACCTCTTTCTCCTATTAGTGTTCCTTCTTCTGGAGCCGCCTCTCTTTCCAAATTTATGTTTGGTGATCCTCAAGGTGCTTTTGGAGATACTCTTCGCTCCTCAGGTTCTATTCCTAGTCTGGCATCTCCTTCTTTCAATCTAGGAGAAAGTTCTGCCCTTGATCAATTAATGACTGGTACAGTTTCACCAGTTACTCCAACCACGACCACTATTACCACTAGTAGTGCAGACGTTACCATGGTAACACCAGCTGTAGGAACCATTGCCATAGTAAGTACTTCTTCTCTCTCTTTAGATGTCAGCTTTCACGCTTAAAAGAAAGAAGATAGCCATTTCTATAGATGACTTCAATTTTGGCAAGATAGTGTCGGTGAAAGCTAAGGCCCCTAAGAGACTAAGGATCCTTTCAAAATTGGTTGAGGAAAAGGGGCATAAATTTCTAGAAATAACTAAACCACCGTAGGACACAACCCTTGAGGGTTTTGACATGAGCAGCTATTCCATTTTTCATGTTGAACTTGGAAAAGTTACTCACAAAGGTGTGAAAAGTGATCTACAGTCTGCAATGAACATCATGGTCTAGAAATTTGACAGAGAAAAAGAGATGAAAGATTACTATAAAGCCAAGGCAGAGCAATTGACTGCAGTAGTCAGGAAATTCACCCTTGCTCCTGAGGCAGCAACCCCAGAGGCCTTTTCCATAGATGACCTTGTTATTCAAAAGGTAGAGAAAACTTCTATGAAAGGGAAAGTGCTAGAAGATTACATTGAAAAGATGCACACTCAGGGAATTTCCTTACAAAAGTTGTTGAGAAGATAGACAAGATGAAGAAGGTGAGGACAGATTTAGAGGACCTTGTCTCACTTATTTCTCAGGACATTGATAGTACAGAGAAATATCTTAGCAAGTGGAGGGAAATGAAGGATCTGAATAAAAGCACCTTGATATCCATCAACATTATTTCCAGCAAAGATTCCTATGTTGAGATCAAAGAATCACTGATATACAGGACTCAGGTACTCAAGGCGCTGATTGAAGATCTCAAGTCTTCCAAGGATGCTAGCAAAAAAAGTGATACATGCCTGTTGAACCGACTAGAAGAATTACCTAGCGACCTCACCTCCAGGGATAAAAAATTTCTCTCAGCAAAAGACATGATTCAATAATTCAAAGGTATGATTTCGAGGGATTTTAAAGAAAAAATGTTCTCAATGACTTTTATGGATAACATTTTAGATACTCAATTAACTTTGGATAATCTAAGATCCAGGTTAACTAGTCATGCCAAGGCAATCACAGCATTAAAGAATGTTATAATCAGGGCTAGAGTCATCTTCAAAAACACCATTGCACCAGACAGTATAGGAATTTAGGTATTTATCGCTATGTATGATGCTTATCTGAAGAAGTCTTGCGGCAAGAGCTGAACCATTTTCCCCTTCTCTCTTCTTCCTCTCTTCTCATGCACTTTTGTCATGTAAAAGTGCATGCAATTTTGTAATGTGTAATTACATGTAAAAAATCCAGAAAAATATCTCAAAAGTCAAAGATGACTCATCTTTGACTAAGATATTTTTATATTTTAATCTTTTTAATTTTGAAAGGTTTCTCCCTATATATAGAGGGGACCTCTTTTGTAAATGGATCTCTGATAATTGAGAGCAAAAACTCTGCTAAATTGAGACACTTCTTGAGACTTTGTGCTCAACTTGTAAATCATATTTCATCAAATGAATGAGAAATAGGTTTATTTCAAACTTTGTGTTGAAGTAATTTGTGTTATTTAAGAAATGGTTCTTATGTCCTCTTTTCTGATAATCTCTTATCTGTTTGATTTAATAAGCAAAGTGTGTGTGTTGATATTATCTAAGGACGTTTCCAAAAGATAGAAGAAAACTTTGAGCTACTTTTATCTTGGTGATCCGTTTATATTTTGTAGTTTTAGGCGAAGACTTTGTGCATTGTTTCAATCTACGGTTACGCGTATTCCGGATCAGAGAAGGAAACAATAGAAGACTTTATGATTATGTAGGTTTTTTTGTAGAAATTGTTACCTACTTTAAGAGATTTTCTACTCTAGGCTGAATACCATTCCTAAAAGAAGAGGAATGTTCTTAGCCAACAACCAAAATTTCTCTCTCTTATTCCTTGGACATCAGCTCTGAAAAAAGAGAGAGAGATGCTGTTATACTACCCCGAGTATTATTTTCTACTTACTTATATATACATATAGCATATAAATATTCATAGGGAACCTCCTCTTGATGAGAGGAGAGATTTACCTCATTTAGATGTGGTAAACCCACACTTTTTGTGGCATAAATCTCTTTGTGTTGTGGCTGATATACCCATTTTGTCATTAGTTAGTTGACGATAAAATATTCACCCAACAAATTTTTGGCGACTCCACTAGGGAGGAGCACGTAGTTTGAAGTCTCAAACTTTAAACTGAAGCAGATCTTGCTCTTTTCCATTTTTTGTTCTGCAATCTAGCAACTCCACATTATACCAGAGGCCAAAAATCTCAAGGTGTTGTTGACCTTGCTTTTGAGTTGGTGCAACAGAGTAATTTTGAGTTGTTTCCTTCACAACCTCACTTTAGACGAACTAGGAGTCTTCCTCCTAGCCCTACCAGGCCACCAACACAAAATAGAGCTTATTTTTCTGCTGTTGGCTGAGCTTTACCTATCCAAGCTCCACCTGGATTAGTGATCCCACTTTTGCATAATCAAATCATGGCTCAAGGCCCCTTGGGTAATTATTTCGGTGCACTAAATTTTACTCCACCTCTGCATGAGCTTCCACGCAGTTCAAGAAAAAAATTTGCCAAATTTTTTGGTGATGGGAAGGTTCATCTTGATGAATATATTACAGCTTTCAGCATAGCTTGCGATGTCATAGGTGTATAATTCAAAGACATAGCAGTCAGGCTGTTCATAGAGACACTACAAGACATTACTATAGACTGGTTCTACGACCTGCAGACTAGATTAGTGACTGACTGGAACACCTTAAAGACAAATTTGAAGCCAGATTCAAGCCTACAAAAGATACACATGCCTTGTTGGCCTAGCTCACTCAAATGAAGAAAGATCTTCATGAGCCTATGAGGGATTTTATTGCCAGGTTCGACAAGCTGAGGCACAAAATTCCCATGGTCACCCAGCTGATGCCTCAGAACCTCAAATGCTTCTTCATCAATTCACAATTGCCTGAAGTAGGTTTCTTGCTGAGACGGGCCAGACACATAGACCTTACTACTGCTCAAGACTTGGCTACTGAGGTAGAAGATGACCTTATTTTGGCAAGAAAGATAAGGAGAGACCCTAATAAAGGTAAATCTTCTTCAGCTTCTGAGTATTCACCTATAGTCACCACTGACCTGATGGTACAAAAGCTAGCAAATGAAATGCTAGCTCTCAGAAAGCAAATGGCGCAAGGAATGTCATCTGCTCCTACATACAGAGATATGCCCAGGAGGATATTTCAGAATCAAGCATACCAAGGCAATGCTACCAGGAATCAGGGACAATAAAATCATCTTCCCCCTCCACAGAGGAACCTCACCCTTGAAGCACCTCCAAACAACTCGACAGTCAAATATCTAGAAGCTGAAGCTGATTTCTCATTCTAGCCTGAGTTAAATCTCAAAGATGATCCTAATCTCTTCACTAAGGAAGAAGAAGAATTAGCTGGTGACTCCAATATTGATTTCTTGGATTACCAGGATGAAGCTGGAAGTCAAGGAGAAGGGTTGGATGGATCTTATGCTATTTTTACTAGATCTCAAAACTAGTCAGCTCCACAGGCTGACAAAAGAAAAGCAGAACTTTGGCTAGTGGTTTCCATCACTAAATGAGGGACTCCATTGCTTCCTCAATCAAAAGATAAGGTAACTCACAAAAAAATAAGTACCTCCAACTACCCCATACCTTCTACCTCTGTTACTCAGACCAGTGCCACACCTACTAGAAACCCAGATGATGGACTCTCTTCCTCTGTTTCAAATTCTTTTCAATTATTTGATATAATTGATCACGCTAGAAACACTAAAATTCAAATGATAGAGATTGAATATTTGAAGGCAAAGCTTGAATAATTTGATAGGTTGGAAGAATATGTGAAAAATAAGGCTATCTCCACAAGACAAGATTCTTCAAAAGCTGTTCATGATCCCCCCAAGGATAAATCCACCCAAAATAATTTTTTCGTGACTCCTCCAGTTGCTCCTGAGAAAATAGAACCTTTTTATGTTTCCCTACTAATAAATGGTTACAAATTGAGCAGTTGCATAATAGACTTCGGAGCCTCGGATAATGTCATGCCCGCCAAGGTGGCAGATTCCCTTGGTCTAACTTTGACCAAAACTTTTGGAAGGTGTTTTTCTATGAAAAACAAGCAAATCCCACTCCTTGGTCAGATAAAAGATGCCCAATTTGCTTTCATAGCTTTTCTAGAAAAGAGGATAAAAATGACGGTTCTAGTGGCTGATGTTCCAGTCTCTTACGATATCCTACATGGGCAAAATTTCTACAAGGATGTTGGAGGTGAGCTGAGCATGGACTTGTCAGAGGCGAGGATCCCAATTCAAGGTGTTATGAAGAAATTGCTTCCTAAAAAAGAGGTAAGATATATAGTCACCTGATCATCAACACCAGAAGCTCAATTTTTATTTGAGTCTTCTGGCATGGGCAACTACATCCAATCTATGAACGAAGTCCATGAGGCATCCGAAAAAACTCCTACAGGTGACAACTTAGAAATGTGTTTAGTTGACACAGCGGGAGAATCGACACACCAAAATGAACGCATGGAAGAACCTCTTCCCCCAAATGAAGGAGTTTTCAAAGGAAAAGTGGTGCCTAATGAGGTATGGATCTTAGAATTTGATGGCAGCTGCTCTTCTACCAGTTCAAGAGCTGGAGTTGTGTTGGTATCTCCTCAAGGAGATATTGTTCCTTTATCCTACAAGTTGCAGTTCAATAACACCAACAACACAGCTAAGTATGAATCCCTATTACTTAAATTACAGGCTGTTAAAAAAAGAGAATTAAACTAATCCATGCTAAAGGGGACGTCGAATTAGTGGTTTGCCAGGTAAAAAAACTATATCAAACTAAGAATGAAATATTGTGCCCCTGCCGCAATCTTTTCTGGGACCAAATAATTTTTTTTTATGCTTTCAACATCTCTGTCGTTCTAAGAGAATTCAATGATCAAACAGATGCATTGGTTGTTTTTGCTACTCTCTTGGTTCCCCACCTAAATTTTAAAAGAGATAAGTACACTATTGAACTGGTCTTTCGACCAAGTGTACCTAATAATGCCGGCCATTGGCAAGTATTCAACAATTACAATCAAATCATCGCCTTCTTGGAGTAAAAGGATAGCTTCGAACAATTACATTTTGAAGGTAGTGAACTTTGGGAACATGAAGCAACTTCTGAATTGAATGCGAACAGAGGTGAGGATTTCTTGTAGCTTAAAGGGAATAAGATTCCCAAAGGCCTGGTTTCTCTAGAGAAATTATTTGATAACCATGACAGGTTTATTAAATAATAGCGAACAGATTCAAACTCCTTCCAAGATTTTGATCAAGTAAACCTGGGAACCAAGGGAGATCCTAAGATGGTAAACATTGATAAATGCTGCAGTCCCGAGGAGAGATTTAAGCTTGCTGATCTACTCTGCCAATATATAGACATCTTAGCTTATTCTTATGATGCCCTAAAATCACTCAAGCTCGATGACATTCACCACGACATTCCTCTTAGGGCAAACTCTGTGCCTTACAAGCAAAAGTCCAGGCAATATAATCCAAAAATCTCAGGTACCATTTTAGCTGAGATACAAAAAATATTGATGCCTGGATAATTTTCCCAATCCATCACTCCACATGGATTGCCAACATAGTGCCTGTCAGAAAGAAGAATGCTGAAATTTGGATCTATGTGGATTTCAGGAACTTGAATCAGTTATCTTTAAAAGATAACTACCCTCTCCCTATCATGGATCAGGTTCTGTAAATGATAATAGGTTAAGAGATGTTATCAATGTTGGATGGTTTTTTGAGGTATAATCAGGTTGAAGTTGGAAAAGCAGATCAGCATAAGACTACTTTTACCATACCTTGGGGAACCTTTGCCTATCGAAGAATGCCTTTTGGTCTGATAAATGTAGGTGTCACATTTTAAAGAGTGATGGACCTCACTTTCAAGGATGAAATGGGTAAGTTTATTGTAGTGTATCTGGATGATTTGACGGTATTTTCAAAGCACCATTCTGACCATGTCCACCATTTACAAGAATATTAGAACACTGTCGTTAGAACGATATTTCTCTAAATCTAAATAAATCTATCTTTATACTGACTAAAGGGAAACTTCTCAGACACATTGTGTCCCGAGAAGGTATTAAAATTGACTCGAAAAGAGTCAAGTCTATCCAAGAACTTACTCTACCTACCAGTAAAATTGCAGTTCACTCTTTCTTCAGAAAGGTGAATTTTTTTTTAAGGTTCATCCTTGAGTTCACTGAGAAAACTTGCCACATCGTCAATATGATGAAAGGCAATGCTACCTTCAGGTGGACCATAGAGGGCAAATCAGTCATCAGAGACATCAAAAAAGCAATCGCTCGAGCACCAATCTTGGTTTGTCCAGACTACACCAAAAACTTTAAAATATACAGTTATGCTTCCGAACATACACTCATCCATTTTAGTTCAATAAAACTAAGAAGGTGTAGAATCTCCTATTTCCTTCATGAGTTGTCCACTCAAGGCTCATGAGCTAAAATATTCCAACATGGAGAAACATGCCTATGCGGTGGTCAAAGCAGTCAAGCATTTCAGGTTTTATATCCTAAACATGCACACTAAAGTTCTAGTGCCGAATACAACAGTGAAGTCCATTTTGACTCAACAGGAGTTTGGTACGTAGAAGGGTAATTGGATCACCAAGATTCAAGAGTTTGATCTAGACATCAAACCTACCAAACTCATGCAGGGAAAGGGTCTTTGTCAATTGATTGCCAACAACTTTCTCGATGAAGTAGAAAATAAAGAAATAGAGATCGAAGGCATACCCATGGTCCTCTTTATTACCACTATGTCTTGCTCATCTCTCCTATAAAGAAAACAAAATGTTAAACTAAAGGCTGTTAGCTATGTTTTGTGGGATAATGGTCTATACAAAAGGAACCTAGACGGGGCATTTCTTCACTGTGTCGATAAGGTACAACAAGATAAACTCTTGGAGTCTTTCCATAATTTGGCCTATGGATGGCATTTTTTTGTATCGGTGACAGTGCACAAAATTTTATGAGTAAGGTACTATTGGCCTACGCTATTTCAAGATGTCTACAAATGGGTTCATAGATGCGAATTGTGTCAACAGTTTGTCTAAAAGCCTAAACTGGCTGCATTGCCTCTCAAGCTAGTAATAATCGAAGAGCCTTTTCAGTAGTGAGGTATTGACTTCATTGGCACAGTTAACCCATCTTCAAGTGTCAAACATGATTATGTCCTTACGACAACTGATTACTTTACCAAATGGGTGGAGGCCATTCCAACCAAACATGCTACGTCGGAAGTGGTGTGCAATTTTCTCAAGGAAAATATCATCTCCCGGTTTGGAGTTCCGCTCAAAATTGTAACAGATAATGTGGCCTATTTTTCTTCACATGAAATTACTCAATTCTATTTTTATTATGGGATTACCCTATCCCACACTTCAGATTATTTCCCATTGGGAAATGGCCAAGCAGAATCGAGCAATAAGAATCTGGTCACTATTATCAGGAAATTGGTAGATGACAATAAGAGAACTTGGCACAAGGCACTGTTTGATGCTTTATGGGCGAATAGGATTACACCCAAGAGGGCCATAGGTATGTCACCCTTCCAACTTCTGTATGGCTTGAATGTGAAAATACCCATCACTCTAGAACTACCAACGGTCAGGTTAGCCAAAGCAATCGAAGATTCAACCTTCGAAAGTTTGATCGACAAAAGAATCATGTGTCTAACCGAATTGAATGAGCAGTGAACCATGGTGGTAGATCCGATTACAACACATCATAACCAGGTGAAAAAACTTTTTGATAAAAAGGCTAAGGTCTATGATTTTCAAATCAGAGATCAAGTCTTGTTATGAGACAAGAGGAGAGAACCAAAGGGAATGCACGACAAATTTGACTCTTTATGGCGAGGTCCATTCACCATTCAATAGCTCTACGGTGAGAATAGCTTCTTACTGGAGTATCAGGATGGAACATCATTTACACTACCCCATAGTGGGCAACATCTAAAGCTTTTCAATCTTTGAAATTTAGATGGATCCACTTGTATATATGTATAGTTTTTACATTTTGTCTATTTTTCTTTTATTTTTAGCTTGGCTCTGTAGCCTAATGGCTTGGATGAAGGCACTTAGAGACTGGTTTCTACTCTCATTGATCAATTTGATTAACAAAAGTTCCCCAATAAAAGCCAACTATTGTTTTAAAAATCAGCTTAGCTCATTTATGGAATAACCCCCTGCAAAACTTGTTCGTTTTGCCTTTTGTCTTTCTAAGTCCATTTTCGAGACGAGTTTTTCTCGTTCTCGTATTGGCTCAACTGACACCATTCAAAATCCGTAACATCTTTTCATTACGTTTTTCCCCAAAACGCGAAATTGGTTACAATCTCAATACGACTAGGGGACCAAAATTTGGCTTTTTCAGAGTTAGTGTTTTTTCTTCTATTTTCGTGCACAGGTGGCATTTTTTGTCGTCAGTGCATTTTCCCTTCCCACATGCAGGAGGGGCAAATTTTGCCACCCCTACATCTGGACGTGCACAGGTGGAATTTTTTTTTGCCCTTGTATTTTTCATCTCTCACATGTTGGAGTGGTGAAATTCACCACCCCTGCATGTCTCTTCATTTTTCAGTGCAAGGACAATGATTTTTGTTGCCCCTGCACCACCTCAATTTTTATGTGCAACATTTATTGTCACATGCGTCAAGTGGTTGGGGTCAGTTTTCACCCCATTTAAACTAATTTCACCCCATTTTGCTTCATTCCTCCTCTCGTCCGCTTGCCCTCTGCCTTTGGACGATCCAGCGAATGGGTAAAAGTGCATTTTGGTGAATTTGAGCTCGCAACACACGTGATTTTCCAGGTAGGTCCTGTATTTGGCATTTATTTCTTTTTCTTTCTTCTCTTTAAGTTTTCTTTCAATTTTTTGTTTGGTTTTCTTTTCTTCTCTTCCTGATCCCATTGGCCCGCTCCTTCTTCTCCTCCCACCGAGCTCTATCCCTTCCCAGTCGACCTTCCAAGCACTTCTTCCCATGCTAAGGCAGTGAAATTTGCCACCCTCCCTTCTCTCCCATGAATTTATCATAATATTTCTTGTTAAGGGTGGCAAACTTGCCGCTTGAAACGTGCATTTTTCTTCCTCTTACATCGATGACAAAATTTGTCGCTGACGCAGGCTTCCAATGAACATGCACGAGCGACAAAATTCACTGCTCGTACCTCCTTTTTTCTCCCCCTTGCATGCAAGGGTGGCAAAATTTGCCACCCATGGATGCAAAACCATTCCACATGCTTGGGCGATGATTTTTGCGACCCTTGCATTTTTGCCCTAAATTTCTTTAACTCTAGAGAAATTTTCTTCTTTTTCATTTTTTCACCTACTCTTCTTTTTTCCCTTGTTTTCTGACCCAGCCCTCTCAAGTGCCCTTCCTTGGTCATGATCACCCAACGTGTAAATTCTCTAATTTGCCTAGTTTTTTCTAATTGCACGATCATGATTATTATTTCATTCCCCCCTAAAGATTCTCATTCATCGACAACCACTCAATCAAGACTAGTTCCAATGTCTGAAACTTCTCTGAAGAAGTCAAAGGCCATGAAGTATTAGTAGCAGGGCATTTTTTCGATCACCTTGGTCACTTCTAATGTCGACGATATTAGAGATACAAAAATTAGCCACGTGGATATGGCCGAGTTCGTGACCAAAATCAAGGCAACAAACCCGAGCTTCGAAATGAAAAGAATCATTGAGAGAAACATTCATTTGGTTGCTTCTTTATAGGTAGAGGCACATCATACGGAGTTCATCCTCCAGTGCACCTAGTTCTACAATAGAGAGACCAGATCGATCTCTGATGCCAACGACAATGTGATAATTTGACTAGACCCCAAATTTATTGGCAAAGTCTTCATGTGTCCTTCTGCTACTGAAGTGCTAAGAATTAACTTCATCGAGGCACATAAGGAGTATGACAAGGACCCCGAGAGGGCAAAGAAAGTGATGAATCACAGGTGGCTCAAGACCCCCAGAACAAACTTGTCTAGATGGCCACAAAATTTCTCAAGGAGTGATTTCATTGAAGAGATTGGTGACTTGATTAATCTCTTCAACAGGGTATGAGGTTTACTGTCTTCTTCACAATTCCATGAATGGATGTATCCTTTCATCAAGATCATCCTCCAAGAGAAGAAAGTCATCTTCTGGGGTGAGCAGATCAACAACGCTCTTCACAAGCAGTTGAATAAGGTATCAACTACTTCGAAGTTCTATATGACTTCATACTTGGTGTACATTGCGACCTCCATGTGAACCTTTTCAGGTTTGACAACTGAAGGAGATAGGAACACCACCCCAGTCTACTCATATTACCCTCAGTTAACACTGCAAAGATTAATTCATCACTTTAAGAGGGTAAATGACACCTTCTTCATGGTATTTTTATGCCTTTTTGACCCTCAGCTTGAATAAAAGAGAGTATCTGATGAAGCCTGGACGGTCGTCAACGACTTTGGCTTTATGTTTCTACAATTTCCCTCCTTTTGCTATCTTTGGGTTGGCTTTTTCCAAGGCTATCCCTATATGCTCCCCAAGTTTCCTTCTGATAAGTTCGTCCTAATGGAGCTGTGTAGACAAATGGTTGTCGTACACACTAGACAGATGGAACTGAAAAAGCCAGGTTTCAGGTTTCCAATCGAAATTAGTGAATACTCAATTTTGACTGTAGCCAAAGCAAAGGTCATGGAGACAGAGATACAAATAGTTACTATAAAATAGTTCAGGAGGAGGGACAATTTTGATTACAGGGGTGTTAAGGACATGATCAGAAGAAAGACCCAATTTCATGAGCCTATGATCAAAAACATCTGGGTCGACCTGAGGATAGCCGAAGAAATCAAGAGGATAGACTACAGCTAGTTGACTCTAGAGTAGATCAAATATATAGGGCTTATAGATATTTCCTCTAATTTGGTCGATGATAAGAATATTATCAACAACAGATACCTGGCTAAGAAGGTTGCTGACTCTCCTCTACATCCAATTCAGTGGTCCCAAAAAGAATTAACTTCTTTGAGGAAGAGATTTGAACCAATATTGGCTAACACCAATGATTGGTTAATAGCCAAAGGGATCACACTGAAAGAGTTTTATATAGGATCAGAGGCTAAATTTCAAGCATAAATGAGGAAGAAGGCATAAAATAGGACTAAAAATAAAGGTGATGTTCATTCTCTATCTAGGCCTCACAAACCTAGAATCATCTTTGTTTCCAAGAAATTGAAAGTTGTTGAGGAGCCAGAATCAACGGCTAAGGGAGTTGGAGAACAAAGCTCCCAAGAACAGGCAGCTCGACAATTAGAGACAGATGATAGGCCCTCAGAGTAGCAAAGGACTAAGCCTCTACCTTCCCAGGAAAGGGCATAGCCACTTACAGACGTCTCTCCTTCACCACCTAAATCTACTGTAGCATCTCCTTCACCTCTTTCTCGTATCAGTGTTCCTTCTTTTGGAGCTGCCTCTCCTTCCAAATTTATGTTTAGCGATCCTCAAGGTGCTTCTAGAGATACTCTTCGCTCCTCAGGTTCTATTCCTAGTTTGGCATCTCCTTCTTTCAATCTAGGAGAAAGTTCTGCCCTTGATCAATCAACGGCCTATACGATTTCAACTAGTTAATCCAACTGTGACCACTATTACCACTAGCAGTGCAAACATTATCACGATAACACTAGCTACAAGAACCATTACCATAGTAAGTACTTCTTCTCTCCCTCCTTGGATGTCAGCTTTCACGCCTAAAAGAAAGAAGCTAGCCATCTCTGCAGATGACTTCGATTTTGGCAAGATAGTGCTGGTGAAAGCTAAGGCCCCTAAGAGACCAAGAATCCTTTCAAAATTAGTTGAGGAAAAGGGGCATAAATTTTTAGAAATAGCTAAACCACCATAGGATGTAACCCTTTAGGGTTTTGACATGAAAAACTATTCCATTTCTCATGTTGAACTTGGAAAAGTTACTCACAAAGGTGCGAAAAGTGATCTACAGTCCACAATGGACATCATGGTCCAAAAATTTGACAGAGAAAAGGTGATGAAAGATTATTATAAAGCTAAGGCAGAGCAATTGACTACAGTAGTCAGGAAATTCACCCTTGCCCCTGAAGCAACAACCCCAAAGGCCTTTTTCATAGATGACCTTGTTATTCAAAAGGCAGAGAAAACCTATATGAAAGGGAAAGTGCTAGAGATTACATTGAAATGATGTACACTCAGGGAATTTTTTTACTTACAGAAGTTGCTGAGAAGACAAACAAGATGAAGAAGGTGAGGACAAATTTAGAGGACCTTGTCTCACTTATTTCTCAGGACATTTATAGTACAAAGAAATATCTTAGCAAGTGGAGGGAAATGAAAGATCTGAAGAAAAGCACCTTGATATCCATCGGCATTATTTCCAGGAAAGATTCTTATGTTGAGATCAAGGAATCACTGATATACATGATTCAGGTACTCAAGGAGCTGATTGAAGATCTCAAGTCTTTCAAGGATGTTAGCGAGAAAAGCGATATAGGCCTGTTGAACTGACTAGAAGAATTGCCTTGCGACCTCACCTCCAGGGATAACCAATTTTTCTCAGCAGAAGAGATGATCTGAGAATTCAAAGGTATGATTCAGAGAGATTTTGAAGAAAAAGCGTTCTCAATGACTTCTATGGATAACATTTTAGATACTCAGTTAACTCTGGATAATCTAAGATCCAAGTTAACTAGTCATGCCAAGGTAATCACGGCATTGAAGGACGCTATAATCAGGGCCAGAGTCATCTTCAAAAACACCATTACACTAGACAGTATAGGAATTCATGCATCTATCGCTATGTATGATGCTCATCTGAAGAATTCTGGCGGTAAGAGTTGAACCATTTCCCCCTTCTCTCTTCTTCCTCTCTTCTCATGCACTTTTGTCCTGTAAAAGTGCATGCAATTTTGTAATGTGTAATTACATGTAAAAAATCCAGAAAAATATCTCAAAATTCAAAGATGACTTATCTTTGACTAAGATATTTTTATATTTTAATCTTTTTAATTTTGAAAGGTTTCTCCCTATATATAAAGGGGACCTCTTTTGTAAATAGATCTCTGATAATTGAGAGCAAAAACTTTGCTGAAATTGATACACCTCTTGAGACTTTGTGCTCAACTTGTAAATCATATTTCATCAAATGAATGAGAAACAGGTTTATTTCAGACTTTGTGTTGAAGTAATTTGTGTTATTTAGGAAATTGTTCTTATGTCCTCTTTCCTAATAATCTCTTATCTGTTTGATTTAATAAGCAAAGTGTGTGTGTTGATATTATCTAAGGACGTTTCCAAAAGATAGAAGAAAGACTTTGAGCTATTTTTATCTTGGTGATCTTTTTATCCTTTGTAGTTTTAGGTGAAGACTTTGTGCTTTATTTCACTCTACGGTTACGCATATTTCGGATCAGCAAAGGAGACAATGGAAGACTTTGTGCTTACGTAGGTTTCCTTGTAGACTTTGTTACCTACTTCAGGGGATTTTCTACTCTAGACTCAATGCCATTCCTAAAAGAAGAGGAATGTTTTTAGCCAACGACCAGGATTTCTCTCTATTGTTCCTTGGAAATCATCTCTAAAAAAAGAGAGGTGGATGTTTTTATACTACCCCGAGTATTATTTTCTGCTTACTTATATATACATATAGCATATAAATATTCATAGGGAACCTCCCATTGATGAGACGAGAGATTTAACTCGTTCAAATGTGGTAAACCCACACTTTTTTTGACGTAAATCTCCTTATGATGTGGCTGATATACCCATTTTGTCATCAGTTAGTTGACGACAAAATATTCACCCAACAAAATTGACATATCAAAACAATATCATGGCAAAGGCCTATCTAGCTATGATAGAATATGTGTGGAGCTAAATCTCCCACATACCCTTCCAAAGAACACCACATTGAAAGTAGGAGAAATGGAGTGGGTGCAAAATTTAGATTACGATAGTATCCCATTCTATTGCAGAAGCTACCATGAATATGGAAACCTCGTCAAAGAATTCCCAACATTAAAAGAGAGCAATACCATGGAGAAAGTACCTAAATCAATAAAAAATGATTCGAAGGGATCTTTAATTTGAAAATAAAGTATACTATAATGAATGAGAATAAAATAGTTAAAAAATATGTGCCAAAAGAAAGCAAAAAAGTCATTAATGAAAAATCCACCTCAATGGAAGGAATATAATCTATTCCACAGACTCAGCCCTAAGATAAACAAAACAACATAGAGATGTAAGACATCATAACAAATTATAGATTTAAAGAGGATTTGTATAATCCACTCAAAGAATAAAGCCCATGAAACTCATCTCAACAAAAGAAAAAAAGGCTTCAAGGTAAGCAATTAAGAGGAAAAATCATAACAAAGGCCTGAAACACAAGGAAAATTGGACAAGCTTGGATAAGGAAGAGAAGACATATTCAAAGATGGATGAGGATAGCATGAGAATCATGCAAACTTTGAATCTTAACCTTAAAGAAAACTTCAAAAAGAGAAGGAGAGGGACACTGAGCAAAAAATAAAAAGAGGCATGAGGAAGAAATGGAAGCTATTGAAGCAGGGACTCAAAATCAATTAGATACCCTCTTGGTGAGTACCAAATAAAATAATATTTCTTGATATAAATTATCTCTTGGAACATAAGGGATCTCAATGCTTCCTTAAAAAGAAACATTGAAGCAACTAATTACCCAACAAAAACTAGATGTTGTGATGCTTTAACAAACTAAACTAGAAAATTTGTCAAAACACAATGAAGACCTTTCAACTGTCTAACAAGATAAATGGTATAAAATGATGCCATATGTGCAATAGAAGGCATGCATTTCCTATGAGATCTAAACTCAATCATGTTTGAAATCATTCTAGTCCACAATCAATATCTTATTTGCAAATATGTTTCTTTGAGGACAAGACTCAACAATATATTTCCACGAAAAAATCTTAAATTCTAATTACAATATATTTAATTACTTCAAGTTGTATATCTATAGATTTGAATAAATGGATAAAATGATTTGTTCATCTAAGCATTTTTTTAAAATACCATATTATTAAAATTATAAATTAAAATTATTAAATTGGGTTGATGGGTCAAAATAATATATTACGAAGAAAAAGATGGCACAAATTTAATACAAGTAAGCAAGAGATCACAAATTTGATAGTTGATTCTTTAGGAGGATATTATTTCTCTTTTTAGAATTGAATTTATAGCTCAAGTTTTTTTAGAATTGAACTTATGACTTCTTTTTTCTAATATAAATACTTTTATTACTTGTGTTGTTATTTATTTCTAGTTGAAATGAAATTTTAATAAATAAATAAATTTATTTGAGTTTAAATAATTATTGGGAGTATCAGATATAGATGGAGATGGAGGAGGTATGCTCCCTCCCTCTTTTCATTGAAACCCTAACCCTAAATTTCATCTTGTGACAATATGATGGTTGTGAGGAGCAAGTTTGTGGGGGTACTGTGTGACAGGAATTGAGGATTAGGGAGCCGTAGCTCCTCTAGGTAATAGTTTGGTTTTTGTTTAGTCTACGTGGTGGCCTTGTTTTAGGATTTTTGTTTAGTCCATGTGGTGGCTTGGTTCTAATCTTTGCATGCTGTGGTCATCAGTGCTCTGTAAATTGTTGGTGATTGTAGAAGTGGTGCTCTCTATAACCGCCCCCATATTTGGTTTGCATGATGGTGGTGACTCTCTTGGATTCAGTCTACTTGTAGTTAGCCTTCCATACCTCTATGGTAATGGCTTTGCTAAGGCTTGTTGGCTGGTCATTTTATGGCCTTTGATGGTGGCTGCCAATTTTTCTTTGTTTTATAATCTTCTACCTTTTCACTTGCTTGGCTCTACTCAATCAGTAGGGGTGTTCTGAGGGCTTATTTTTTATTTTTTGGATCTAATTACTGAGTTTTGCCCAACCAACACGGTTGTCTTGAGGGAATGATATTGGTCTTGCTTTTGTTTAGCTTTGCTTAGCTAACAAAGGAGATGTGAGGACTGGTGCCAAGTTTTCCAACTATCCACTTTATTGTGTGGCCTTTTATTTATTATTTTTTATAATAAATCTTCATGAAGTGTTCCAATAATATTATTGGGAGTATCATATTATCACAATTATAAATTAAACTTATTAAATTGAGTTTGTTAATAAAAATTATATTTATTAAGTTGAATTGATTAAACAAAACAATGTATTACCATGAAAAATCTTTAATTAAAATTACAATAAATTTAATTACTTGAAAGTGTATTTTTATATATTAAAATAAATAAAATTTTAATTTGAGTCTAAATAATTATTAGGAGTATCGTAGTGTCTCAAATAGAAATTAGATTTGTTAGGTTGAATTGATTGATCAATGTAATTTATTATGAAGAAGAAAGATTTATTACTTGAAAGTGTATGTATTGATAAAAAGGATTCTTTATGAAAAAGATGGCACAAATTAAATTTTAAAAGGTTACCTATAATGTTCCATTCATAAATAGTAAGTCGTATTAACATCAACATGAGGGACTATGTCTAGTCATTATCAAGGCGTCATTTTTCAAAAATATTACCACAAGTGGAAGGTTTTATATTTTGATTATTATTTTTATTAAAGTCAAAAAAAATTATTCAAAAAATTTAATTTATACATATGTGAAAAAAATGCATCTTGAAATTATAATATTGTTGAAACATGTTTTACAATAATATCTTAAATGATGGTGGTGAGTTTTTATATAGTAATTGTGTTTATGTTTACTTTTAATTTTAAATTTGATATCTATTTAATTATCACTTTAGAAAAAAATTTATTAACAAAACTCAACTAATATTATTAAATCATATTAATTTTTATTAAAAATATAATTTTATAAACATACATTATTGCAAGTTAAATCCAATGACATTATTATATCATATTAACTTTTTTTAATAATATAATTAAATTATAAATGGATAATATTACAAGTCAAGAACTTAAAAGTACATATTTTTATATTTCCATTTACCTTCCATCACCACACACTAATTTTCTTTCTTTGAAATGTTAAGGTTATGAATTTATAAGATTATACCATTCTAATTATCTATAATACCAAATTCCATACAAATTTGTTTTACTTTGTGCCAAGTTTAACCAAGAAAATTATTTTTTGGTTTATACAATAAAATTAGTTATTTTTGTTTAAGTTTCAATTCTATGTGTGTTTTCAAAGATGCACTTATATTTATATCTAATAATCCAAAGTATTATTTTAATGACATTGTAGCTAAGATTTCCAAATATATTAAATAGTACTTTAAAACTAGGTTCATTTTGAAGCATAATAAATTATCATTTTGATATATTAATAATTGTGTTGTTATTGGCAATGAGATCTGTATGAGTTGGTTAAGTGGCTTGGTTGATTCAAGCTCTACTCGATTTTAAATCTTTGGAAAGGTATGTGAGACCGATTGTGATCGTTGATTATATTTTTGGAACCATTAATGGTTGTTGGTTATCCTTGAGACCAATGGTGGCCATTGTTGGTAATAGTTGGTATATCTAATAATATCTAGTATATATAGGGTATTCAGGTGATTTAAATTACATGAGGATTCGGGCCCCTGATTGTGTCATAAACCGGTCTATGCTTCAGTTAAAAACCATCTTCAACAATAACAAAATAATAATAATAATAATTGCGTTACTATTTTTTTTAACTGAGCTTGTCATTGGTATTTAAGAGCATAAACAATATTTTTTATAGATGTAAATTGCACTATAACAACCACAACTCACAATATTTTTTGTAAATTTAATTTACTATAACTAAAATAAAAATAGAGGAAATAAATATGAGAATTTGTTATAACCAACAATGTTTATATAATTTACTTAAATACTTTAAATATACGTAAATTTGTAAAATTTAATTTATTTTTAATTGATTATAATTGTTAGTTAAGTGTAAAGGATTGAGAGGTATTCATTTCATCAAAATATCTAAGAATTAAACTTGTTTCTATTTCTTTTTCTATCTATATATCTCTTATCTTGGTGGATAACATAAAATTGCACTTTTTCTAACATCCATTTTTATAATTTACTCTTAATTAAATTATAAATTTAAAAATTAAAATATATATAAATAAAAAACTATTCATTTATAAACTTTTAAAAATCTTGTATAATAAATTAACATTAACTTGAGTAAAACTAATTAAATGACTTCTATCTTTAGAAAAGATAAAATTATTACAAATATCTTAAATATAATTATTTGAAAAACATCCATCCATATCAACTTGGATTTTTTACATACTACAATTATTTATAATGTTATTACTTTCTTTATAACTTTCTCATTTGTTAGTGAAAAATCATGTTGGTATAACTATACCAATGTATAAAGTTCAAAATAATCTTTTTAGAAAAAATTGGAGCACTCCAAACTACATCACATAGTCAAGGTATTATGATTTTTTTGATTAAATTTTCTAAGAATAAAGGAAAATTTTCTAAATGACAATCAAATGGATGTCAAATTTAAGATTAGAATTAAAATTAAACATATTCACTACATTACAACACATCGCTACCCCCTCATATCATTGTAGAAAGCCTCTTGATGTAAAATTATCACAAACTTGTCAAACTATGTGTATTACCTATGAATAAAAGAACACAATTGTGTTAAAATTGATGTTGAGCCTTTCTTTTCCATATTTTTATTTGCACATCCTCAATATGAAATCATGACCCTTTTGAGTAACATGCCTTTAATTTAAGTCATTTCCTTGATTCTTTGGTTTTAAAGAGAATGATATGATTTATGAGGTATAATATCAAAAATAACTAATAGTAAGTATTGTTGACGTAAAATTTTTGGCGAATAATATTATATATTAAATATTTGATGCTTACAAAGTTTATAATCTTAAATAAAAAAATATTTGTAAAACAAAATTATATCATAAATTTTGGATGGTATTATATATTAAAAATTTGAAGTTTTCATGATGTACAATTTTAAAATAAAAATATATTTTAAAATAAAACAATGTTAACAATTTTATTTTAAAATCATTTAAAAAATAATAATATAAATAATATACTTATTTAATAAAAATAAGAATTGTTTGATTTTAAAAATTTGAAGCTTCCATAATCTTTAAAAAAACATATTTTTAAAATAAAATTTTGTCTAACAAAAAAATAAATGATATATTAAATATTTGAGACCTCTAAAATTGTAAATCTTATAAAAAAATACATTTTTGAAATAAAACTCAAAAATGTATTTTTCTCATATATGTGTGAAAGTTGGCATGAATGATTTAATTATCCAATGAAATATAAGAGTTGTTTAATTTATTCAAAATTCTTATAATATATTTACATCTTTTCGCTTAAATATAAAAGTAAGTGTTATTTAATTTGTTTAAAGGTTTTATCAATTGTTATTTTATATATAATTGTATATAATTGTGATTACAAGTGATTTGTTTTTAATAAGGTTAATTATATAGTATTTTTGTGTTGGAGGTATTTTTAATTAAAAAGTTTTATTGTTTTTGTTTAAATGATTAATATGTGTATGTATCATATTTTGTTGATAGTGTTTTGGTTATGATTTGTAAGGTAATTTATAATATATAAATATTTTGGTTATGGTTTGTAAGGTAGTTTACAATATACGGGATCATCTCATATATTTAATAAATATGTATTTTATTTTCTATAGAATTTGTAAGATTTAAATCGGTGGTCATTCTTTTTTATGTATCTTATTCTCTGTAGAATTTGTAAGATTTGAGTCTCTGATCATCCCAATCCCTTTTGATGTATCTTACTCTCTGTGGAATTTATAAGATTTGAATCTGTGACCATCTTTTTGGAGAGTACATGTTCTTTACTATTAGACAAACTTTAATGTAGGAAATGCAATTTAAAAATAATAATACAAACTAAACAAAATAAATATTTTCTATAATATTATCACAAAATAATTTTATTAAAAATTTTAAATTCCATAAACATTTTAACTCATAGATATTATCAAAATCTTTCATTCTCATAATAACAAATAAAAAAATAAATATCTGTTTCAAACTTATTAATTGTTCTCATTGAAGGGGGATGCTGAAAAGTCAAATATTTATTTCTTAAGTTATTAATTGTTGTCCCATTCAAAAGTTTGGCTGAGAAGTCTTCAATTATAAAGATTTGAAAACAAATTTATTTTTAATTAAATCTGTTAGATATTTTTATATAACGTATTTTATTTTTGTAAAATTTATACTTGTAACCTTTCTTTTAAAATTATATATTCTTTATTGTTAGAATATATAAATTAAACAAATTAAAATAAAAATAATAATATAATATAAACTGTTAAATAAAAATAATAATATAAACTAAACAAAGTAAACATTTTTTTTTAAAATATTAATACAAAACAACTTTCTTCAAATTTTAAAATCCATAAACTATTTTATCTAATAAATATTATTAAAATCTTTCGTTTTCACAATAACAAATAAATAAATATCTCTGTGTTTCAAGAGTGTGGCTGAGAAGTCTTCAATTATACAGATTTGAAAACAAATTTATTTCTAATCATTGGGGGTGGCTATCCTTCCTTTCCTTTTTCCTGCCAACGCTTTCAACAGTTGGATTATTTTTTTCTTACAACTGAAACTGAATTTTTTTAAGAAGGGTGGATGTATCATAGTTCTCCCACTGAATTAATAAGTTTATAAAATGAAACGTCAATGGGTGAATTGTGCTGCTCAGTAAACACTTCTTACAAATTGTAAGTTTATAAGTTATAATAATGTTGTGGGAAACGAGAAACGAAAAATTGAAGAAACAAGATAGAAATAAAAATATAATGAAAAACAGGGTTGAGAGAGGTTGTTCATTAAAAATAAATAGAAAAGTATTATAATTCAGAAATATATCTCTTAAACATTTAAATTTGCACAATAAATTATAAATAATTTATATATTAAGAAAAAAAAATTAATATAAAATGTACATCTTTACTTATGATCTAACGATTGTAAAAAGTATTTAAAATTAAAAATGTATAAAATCAAATATCATTAAAATAATTTAGTTGTCTCTATATAAACTCTGCAACATTCATGTTGAAGGAGAATTAGTGCTTCTATTTCTTAAATCTTCCTTTATAAGCAATTGCAATCTAAGTATAGAGAATATGACCTCTAAACAATTAGAATATGAGAATAGGGCCTCTACATTATCTTCTAATATTTCAATTGGCAACTCATTGTTACCATTATCCATGGATTCAGGATAACTTTATACTCTTCAACTCAACTTTAAATATAACTTTATTAATAAAAAATAAAATTAATGTAATATTATAAATATATTAATAGAATTTTTTTATAAATATTTTTTTCAATCGATTAAAATAAAATTTAAAATCAAACTTTTACAAATAGTTATTTATATTAAAAGAATCTATAATTTACTTAATAGCTATTGATAGTGATATAAGTCATATGTGTCAATATGAACATAATGACACGAGAGAAAAAGTTAAGGTAAAAATGGGTGGAGGTTATTCAAAAATGTAAGATTGTATAATATACATATTAAAGCTTTTATGAATGTCATGTCACTATTAGTCATGTGTGTCACTATGAACACAATGACATGAGAGAAAAATTTAAGGTAAAAATGGGTGGAGCTTATTCAAACATGTAATCTCATTTAATAAAGATAGTAAGTTTTTATGGTTGTCATATTATTTTACTAATTATTTATTTAATTGTTATGTATTTATTTTTAAATTGAGAATGATTTGTCCACCACATCTATCTTCGCTAGTTACCATTGCCATTATACTTGACGAGTAAAAGTCCATCTAAAACCTCGTTATCATTACATAGCCATTTCAACTTATTCTAATGTGAAACGTGACACAAATGTTGTGTTTCTTACAATAGAAGGTTGCAAGATGTGTGATTGACAAAATTCATTCCCACATTGTAATTTGGTTTTTTAATAGTTTTTCCATCAATAAAAACCAGATTATAACCATGATATTTTTGTAATATATTGTGACTCGCAAATATCATAGCATATCTATCCCTCAATAAATCTAGCAAACCATCAACAAACATTTATTTTTTATACTATTAATTTGACCCATTATTCCCTTTCCAAGCTATTATTTATAAGTATATTATTTATGGCTATTGATTTGGTTTTAGAGTTAAAATTGTAGAAAACTCATTGATTAAGCAATGGAACACTCATATTACATCATGAGTAAATATGTTGTGAGAATTAGTTTATATTTATTGAATAATAAAATGTTATTATTTGATATCCCATTCCTCGTGTACTTTGCACCTTAGGGGCATTTGCTAGTTTAGGAAATTTAATACACAATTTAGTATATTTGCCATTATAATAGAAATGATACTAATATAGTATATTAATAATAAATTATAGACACCTAAAATTACCCATTAGGTGATTACTAGTCATTAAATTGTATATTTTGAAGATGGTGATGTATTTTTCGATTATGAGTTTAAATTAGGCATTATTGGTATAAATGTTGACTTTCAATACATTCTATACATCCTCTTAGCACTCTTTAGTTATCATGCCCCTTACCCCATATTTTTCTTTGTTCTACTCCCTCTACTAGAAACTAGTGGTTCTTTTTTAGGAGTTACCATATGAACATTATCTTATTTTTTAGTATTAAGATTCAGAAGTGGAATGGGTAAATACTTTCCAAGTGTGGATTTGGTGTAGTAAAAAGTTCATTTAATGTGTTATTGTATCATTTCACTTGAATGTCATTGTTATCAATTAAATCTTGAATCTTATGTCTCAATGAGAAACATTTATTTGCAATGCGACTCCAAGTTCTATGATAATCATAATATTCATTCACATCATAATTCTTTGGTAAAGGTTGAGATGAGCCAAACTCATGTTTAAGAGGTAAATTGATCGTATTACATTCAATTAATTGTTTAAACACTTGGTGAGGACTCTAAGCTAATTGTGTAAATTATCTTCACTCTTGAAATGGAAGGACAAGCATGTTGAGTGGTTAAAATATTATGTTAACGACATTCTTGGCCTGATTATTAGCATGGAAAGTGGTAATATCATTAGCCTTAGCCTTGAATGTTATTTTACCTTGATATTCAACTCCA
Source organism: Torreya grandis (assembly GCA_037957365.1). Lineage (NCBI taxonomy): Eukaryota > Viridiplantae > Streptophyta > Pinopsida > Cupressales > Taxaceae > Torreya > Torreya grandis. Next base: position 499,454 of record JARHVA010000498.1, on the reverse strand, counting down.
CTATAGGTAGTGGCACTAGACCCATATTTAAGCATGTTGATCTCATAGTTCCTAACCACAACACAAAGTTCATTGAAATATTGACATGTGTTAAACTTCATTTTTTCATCAATAGGTTGAAGAAAACTTTGAGAGAAAATTATTTGTAATTTATTATCATGTAATTGGTGACACGACTTTATAAGCATTATTTTGAATTTAAGCACGTAGTCACTAATAGGTTCTTTAGGTCCTTGTTTATACTAAAAAAGTTATGAAAATGTGACTTGTTGGCTAATGTTGGTTTTAAAATGAGATAAAAAACTACCATCCAAATAATTGAAATAATACATAGATCCCTATGGTAGGGCATAAAACCAATACAAGGCATAATCCTCGAGAAGTCTTGAAAAGAGATTAGTCAATAATCTATCATTATGTGTAAATTCAAGATATGAAATATAGAATAATTTGATATGATGTGAAGGATCACCATTTCTATTGAATAATTAGAACTTAGGTATAATGAAGCTCATAGGCAAGGGATAGACAAGGACCTCATAAACTAACAAATTGATTAATATATCATTAGAAGTAACCTAATGGCCCAATTTTTTATATTCTTGTGAAAGATGTTGAAGTTGTTCTTGCATGTGTTGAATAATTTTTTGGAGGATGTCATCTTGAGAAGTATTAGAAGCAACATGAGTGGGAATATAAATTCTACTTGTTTAAGAAAGACCATGATGAAAATTTGTAGACTGAAAAATAGGTCTGGAAGTACAAGGCACAAAAGAAGCATTAAGCTTAAAATGAATCAACATAGTAACATAAGTACAAGCAATAGGAAGAGCCATAGTAAAAGAATCAATAGTAGTAGTAGTAGCTTCAATACCTAATGTAAAAGGTGAACCTCTAGTAGGTTGAATATAAGCATTCAAAGATTCATTTGCAAGATGTACTTCCTCAGGTATGTATTCCTTAGCTAATTTAATCTTATTTTGTTTCTCTCTAGTAACATAATCATGGAACCTATTTCTTTAAGAAACGATGAAATAAAAATTTCAAAGCAAGCTATCTCATGTTTACTTGTAGTAATTTATGAAATATATTAATTCCTAATCTTATCATTAATAGCATTAGAATAAATGATATTAACATCACAAGCATCTACATTTACATCATTTGTGTTTTCATCATTCACATTTATATGATTTACATTATCATCAATAGAAGGAGTAGGAATGACATCGAAGTAATTTGAAAAAAATCAATCTTTAGTCCTCAATCTATCACTTTGCTTAGTACATGTCTTAGATCTGGCTTTTTTAACTGGCACAAGATATAAATATAGATAACATGCAAAAAGAAAGGGATAATGATATCACAATGAGAAGACAAAACCTTAAAGAAATAATAAAATTTTAAAAAATGTAATAGAAAACCTTAAATGGAAAGAGAGCATGAAACTCTAAGGTTGATATTGTATAAGGAAGGTTTTATCAAAAGATGAAACCCTAGGTTGTGTAATTACAAGATTAGGTTCACAAAAAAAAAAATTGGTGGGTGAACAAGTATTAAAAACACTTCACTGACCACATAAAAGGGGAAAAACAATTCATATGTGATATAATTACAAAAAAAAGTAAATAAATACCTAAGTTATCAAGTGAAAGAAGATGAATGGCATGACCTTAAGTAATTGATAATTGAAACATGAAAATAGAGATGCATACATGATTTATTACTTATTTGAGTTATGAATAAAAATGAGAATGTTGAAAAATGGATCCTAGAATAGTGCAAAAGAATTTCCAAAATGTAGATACTGACCATAATTTTATGGCTTGATAATGGAAATACTATGAATGAAATGTATTGAAAGTGACAATCCTCTTGAAAGTGATTGCCTATTCCCAAAATGTTTGTGTATATCCTTTCAGCATAAAACCTTTTAAAACCCTTTGTCAACAAGTGATACTCAAAACTTCTTTCTGATACGTAAAATTATGCATGTGGGTGTTATAATCCTTTCTCCTTTGCTTGAGCTCAAGTACACATAAAAAGACATAAAAATTGGTGTTCTTTTTTAGTGGACTTCCTTAGTAGATCAATGTGAGACCTCCTTGATAAAAAATGATAGCATAGGCCTTTCACGAGTGTTAAATGGATTAAGGTACATGTGTATATATATACATCTTTGAATTAAAATTGGGGTTCATTTGCATGTATGTTAACCATTAAAAAGTGTGAAAGTCGATATTCAAGGCATGCAAAACATGGCATTATGGAATAAAGAACCCACAATTTCTCAATGACCAAAATTTTATAACATGACAATGGTCATGACCCCTTGTGGACTGTATAACTTCGTTAAAGGTAAATAAACTCATAAAATAGATCTCAATATGTTTTTAGGAGTGTGTTTGAGTATCTCAAGGAAAATAAATGACATATCTCAAGATGCTCATGAGCATAAGGTGATAGGATAAGATTGCAAAGAGTCTATTGTGAAGGGAAATATTGCAATAAGAGCCTAATATGAACCAATGATCCAAACATCCAAAAACATAAAATAATTTCAACTACAATACTTATACCAAAATTAGGTGTCTAAAACATAGTATGTGAAATCCTCTCTTTTGAGATATGTGATAAGCAGGGCCATCCCACACCTCAAAAGAAGGGAATATGATATAATAATGACATCTTAAATCACATGGTGATACATAACATATCTTCCTTTGTTCTTGCACATGGAAGCCATCACATGGTAGTACACAACATATTTTTCATTGTTCCCACACATGCAAATAATCACATGGTGGTATACAACATAGTTTCTCTTGATTTTCTCTTGATTTTACACATAGAAGTAATAGCATGGTGGTACATGACATACCTTAATTGGTCTCACCTTGAGACATGCATGCATTAGACACAATGTAAACAAAAATATATGGACCTATAAAGACAATTTCACGATCTTCACTACAATCATGTCTATTTATTTTTAACCTCATTTTATCTCAATTATTTCAAAAACTCCTTGATTATGGATTTATATTGAAAAGTATTCACATATATATGTTTTTCATATGTTTTCATGGGTACAAAATTTTATATCACAGACACAAGAGCTTGAATGCTAGTTCCAAAAATTTCATTGCCTCTTTATATGGATATTAGTTGAAATATATCTTCCTTTTGACTTTTAGCTTGCTATCATTAATTTAATCACTCTGATAACTATCAACAGATGGTGAGCTAATTGAAACATACCCATACATCCACATTATTGATTTTACTTTGACATATACACACACCCACATATAAAAGTAGGACCTTATTTAGACACATAAATTTAGTACACTTGTTAATTATTGTGGTATTTATATATTCATGTGTTATGGAAGGACCATATCAATAGATGGAGGAGGGCCATATATATATGGGGAATTTGTCCATTTGACTGGGGGAGTGCTCATATTTCTTATGTTTTATTTGACTTTTTACATGTTCTTTTAGTTTTATTCAGTATGCAACACTTTTGACTAGATATGTTTGTCTTATCAGTTATATGGCATGTCTCATTTCTCGTCTTCCTTATTTATCTTTCTATCCCCTCCTTATTTTTATATTTTTTATTTTATTTTGGTGAAGCTTTCTAGTTTTTTACATGATCGTGTAATATGGTCTTGAGTGACCAAGAACATATAGTGTGGTCCTCGTCGAATGAGGAATGTACTATGTTAATGGTATTATTTATTGTGTGTGTCATTTGACTATTATTTTTATGTTTATCAATGTTTGTGATACTTTTTGTTAGTATTTATTTCTCATTGTGTGTCACATTACGTGCCAAAAATCTCCTAATTTAAAATCAAGAATTATATAAATACACAAATGCATTAATGCATTAGGGACGAGATATTTGCATTAGATTTATCTCTTAAAGTTGTAAAGGAAATGATTTCATGTATGATAGTAGCACCCATGTAGCAAAAGTATAAATCAAAAGTTTAGTGATCAAACATGTAGCATGTACAAGTTGTTGCATTCTTTAAAGGATAAGGGTTGGGACACTTGCCTTTCCATGGCTTCTTATTAAACTACACTATACTTGTGTGTTATTCTCAAGACCTATACTCTAAAGGGGTTATGATTGAGACATGCCCTTGAACCCATCACCCCTCCCCACTCTTTTTTTATGGGTTTACAGGAATTCGAGTGTTGATTAGAGTTTTAAGAGAGAAGATCAATTTCATAGAGATAAAAGCAAAAATATTGAAAATTAAGTGAGGTTTTCAAAGAAAAGGAACAGAGGAATAAGAGATGTCAAATTTATTTCTCAAAATTTTACAATTTCAAAGAATGTATAATGTATGGTCCTAGGAGTGACATCAAAGGAGTGTATAGTTTTGGTCATTCATGCAAAGTTATCTAATAACTCTGAATTTTATGGGTTTTGTTCATACCATTCCTCACTATTTTCAACTTCAAATTGCTTCCAAATTTATGAAAATTTAATATTCTTCTCATATCTCTAGCTTTGCACATTTTAATTATTCTAGAACATTCTTTTATGCAAGTAGTTTCTATTTTTATTGTTATGTTAGGATAAATATAGTTAGATTTGAATCTCACATGTTTATGGATAAATGTATTAGATTTTGATGTAAAACATTTATCCCATAAAATACTTACCTATAGGAAGTGCAACCATGGGGTTGAGGCAATGATCTTTTATAACATTGCTTGGTTTCATAGTGCCAAACATATTCCAAAACATTCAATGGGAAATCTCAACAATAATACCCATTTTTTATCTAGAGGGAGCCTTAAGTCCTCGTAATCTTGACCCCCACACCAAATTACATCAATTTAATATTAAATTTTTATTAAATCCTACCCTATTTAGTTTAATATATTTTAAATTTAATGCTAGAAATAAATTTTAAAATTTTGTAAAGCTTAGATTTAGATGTATGCTCACTCAATAGTTGTAATCTGCTATATGTAATCTAAAACATGGGCATAGATGTCAATATCTATGTAACTTTTAACTTCTACATCAAAAAAAATTCTAAAGCTCAAGGACTTTCAAGGCATCAAAGTATTTTCTAACCCGAAGATTTACATTAACAACCTACTTATAATTATCCAAAAGCTTCACTTCTTAAACATGTTGAAGCTACATTTATGTTTGTGATTACACTTGTATTTGAGAGTTGTATCTATTATTAGCTCTAAATAAGAAGTGATTTTCCTTCTCCCTTTCCTTACACATGTTGTATCTATTAAAAATTGTTTTGTTTATCAATAACATACTTAAATGCTTTTTTTTGGTAAGCGTTTAAAACTCTAAATATTAACAAATATATTATTGAAAAAAATTTACAATACTTATTTTTTTATATTTAAAAAGAGCATGACAATTTTACATAAAATAAATGACAATCAATTTGTTGGGTGAATATTTTGTCACCAGCTAACTGATGGGCAAAATAGGTCCCTTCAACTGCAGCATAGGGAGATTGGTCAGCCAGATGTGCAAGTTTACCACATCAAAAGGGGACAAATATCTCCTCTCATCAAGGGGAGGTTCCCTATAAATATGAGGAGCTATATATATATATATATATATATATATATATATATATATATATATGTAGAAAATAACACTCAGGGGTAGGACAACACCATCCATCTCTCTTTTTTCAGAGATGATGTTCACAAACAAAGGAGAAATCCAAGTGAAAATAATGAAGGCACTTCTCTTCTTTTAGAAGTGGTCTTGCAGTAAATAACAGGAGTTCTTTTTGATAGGTAATAAGTAACTGGTAACAACGGGCGTAGTAATCAGCAAAAAAAAGTGTAACACAAAGTCTCCACCTCAACTACCCAAGAGTGAAATACAAAGGATAATGGGGGCACAAGGTCATGCTAAGATATTTTACACAGAAATAAATAGACAAACACACTGAAGGCAATTGTGGTAGCACAAAGTCTTCACATAGTTGGCTTCAGGACACCTTCCTGATTACTTCCACTAATTCTGCTTATTTCATTCAATGGACAAGAACGCCTTCAGTAAATAGACATAAGAACAATTTCCTAAATGACACAAGCTATTACAACACAAAGTCTGAAAGTAACCTGCTTTCTCATTCAAACAAAGAAATATGATTAACAATCTGAGCTCAAAGTCTTAGTAATTGCCTCACAATTTTCCCAAAGTTTTGCTTCTATAACTCAAAAAGATATCTTTTGCATAAAATAGGAGATTAAAATATATAGTAGCGAAGGAAGACTTGGCACTTTGTTTCATAGAAAGACCCATGCTGCATTCAATGCCTTGAACGCATTTTCAATTTTGTCAAGGGGCCATGTTGGGACAAGGCGTCTACCTTAACTGTGGCATGCCAATTCATCTCAAAATATCTTATCCTCAGCATGGGTTGTCTGGTCTTTCTCCAAATATGTACACCATTGTCCCCTCGCTTTTATTTCAAGGGATAAAAATAGGCCACATATTTTAATGCTTGTGAGCTTAGATGTCTACTTGGTGGACTGTTACACCTACTGGAAATGACTCCTACGTAGATATTTTTGGTCTTTCCCTCTTTCCTATTGTAATTTGAGCTCTTGGGCTATCTTTTCCATTTTTAATGGCTCTTTCGACTCCCTCTTTAGCTGGTCACTAAGTTTGTTTTCAAGTTTCTCACCATATTTGAAAATCAATGAATATTTCATTACCCTGAATTTGATGTTCGCGGGGACATCATTGGTCGCTAGTTGTTTGAACCATTTTGAACCATGAACTTTTAAACCTTTGAAATTTCATTGGTTCAATGGTTCAATGGTTTGAGTGGCCTTCTCAGATCCTTGGTTCCATCACTTCTTTGGTTCATTTGCTTCTTTGCTTGTCGGTTGAACCATCTCTTTGAATTGGTCTCTAGAATCTTTCACTTCTTTCCTTTTCTCAGAGCTTTCATTGAACCGTTGAACCCGTTGAACCTTTGAACCATTTTGGTTCAAAGTTCAATCATTCATCCTCTTTATTATAAGCCTTTATTTTCTCTAAGTCTTTCAAAGCTGTGAAATTCCTTCGGCTTTATCAAGCCTATAGAGTCTGTAGAAACCAACCTGCAGAGTCCATAGAATCAAGCCTACAGATTCCATAGAATCAACCTTGCAGAGTCTGTAGAATTAAGCCTACAGAGTCTATAGAAATAGGCCTATAGATTCCATAGAATTAAGCCTATAGAGTCTGTAAAAACCAGCCTATAGAGTCTATAGAATCAAGCCTACAAAGTCCGTAGAATCAAGCCTATAGAGTCCGTAGAAACTAGCCTACAGAGTCTGTAGAATCAAGCCTATAGAGTCCATAGAATCAAGATTGTGGGCCTTTGATCATTCCTTCAACTTTATATCTTTGGAACCCCCTGAAAGGAAGGTGTCCCTTTGGGCCTTCAGAAAGGTCCATTTCCTGGTCACCGAGAGCCCCCTGCAAGGGTACCTGCCCTTCGGGGTCCTTCGGGCGGCCTTCTTCTTCAAATCCTTCAGAAAAAATGTCTAAAAGATTTCCTTCAGATGTTTTGTCTGAAGGAAACCTTTCCTTTGCCTTAGCCACTTTTCGTTAGGCCTTTGATCATTCCTTCAGACAAAATGTCCAAAGGATTTCCCTTGTAAAATTTGCCACAGAAAATCTTTTTGAAGGATATCATTTCTTCCCTTTTGTTCACTGCCCTCTGCAAGGGAACTTAGCCTTTGGGCTTTGGGGGACTCCTTTGAACCTTTCTATTGAATCTATCGATTGAACCAACTTTGGTTTAACGGTTCAATCTTGTGTTCCGCTCATTCAATTGACCGCTTGAACCAACCACTTTGAACTAATCTCATTGAACCTTTAAACCTTTAAACCTTTTTGGTTCAAGGTTTAACGGTTCAATCTTTCTTCTTTTCATTAAGTCTTTTGAAGCCGTTGAACATGCTGAAGTGGTTAAAATTTGAAGTTTTGCCGAAGCGCTTAACTCTTTAAGCTTGCCAATGTCATTGAACCTGTTGAACCTTTGAACCTGTTGGAAGCGGGGTTCAATGGTTCAATGGCTCAATGGTTCAATCCTTTGTTTAAAGCTTGCCGATGGACCTTTTGGTTGAACCTGGGTGTTGAACCAACCTTGAAATTGCCTAAGTGTTGGAAACTTATTCCTTTGTGAGAGCTCGCCTGTTGAAGTTGTTGGACCTGTTGAACTTGCAAGTCCCTTAGCTGAAAAAGCTTTAATAATGAAGAATTTGAATACTAAGAACAATTTTTGAGAAGGGAAGAGAGAATTTTGGCCTTGAGGACCAAAATAGTTCATATGTTGTCCCAAAAAAAGAGCGACAGATTCTAGGAACAATAGCTGGCTCTAGTTGGGGAACTTCCTTCAGTTGAAATTTTGAAATAGTTAAGGGGAGTAGAAACTAGAATCTCCAGTGCCTTTAAGTATGACATTGGGATGTGGAGTCATGTTACCCAAAAATAAAGGTTCTAAAAACAAAAATGAAAAGCATAAAACATAACTAAAAACTATACAAATATACATATATACAGATGATCTTATCTGATACTTCAAGAATTGAAGTGCTTCAGATGCTGCCCATTATGAGGCAGAGAAAAGGGCGTGCCATCTTGATACTTCAATAGGAAACTATTTTAACCATTGAGTTGATGGATAGTAAATGGGCCTCTCCATAGGGAATCAAACTTACCATGCATTCCCTTTGGTTCTCTCCTTTTGTCCCATAGTAGGACTTGATCTCCAATCTAAAAATCATGGGTTTTTATTTTCTGGTCGAAGAGCCTCATCACCAGAATTTGATGTGTAGCAATTCGATTCACCACCATAATTCATTGTTCATCCAACTCAGTCAAGCACATGATCCTTTTGTTAATGGAGCTTTCATATGTCTGATCTTCGACCACCTTTGCAAGTTTTAATGCTGGGAATTCGAGGGTGATTGGTATTTCTACATTGAGACCATACAAAAGTTGGAATGGTGACATACCTATCGCCCTTTTGGGTGTAATTTTGTCTACCCATAAAGCATCAACCAATGCTTTATGCCAGGTTCGTTGGTTGTCATCCTCTAGCTTCTTGATGATGGTCACAACGTTCTTGTTGCTCGATTCTGCTTGGCCATTCCCTTGTGGAAAATAATCAGAGTGGGAGAGGGTAATCTCATAATAAAAATAGAACTGAATGATCTCATGAGAAGCGAAATAGGCTACATTGTCTGTGATAATCTTGGTTGGGACCCCAAACCTAGAAATGATGTTTTCCTTGAGGAAATCACATACTACTTATGAAGTAGCATGCCTTGTTGGAATTGCTTCCACCCATTTGGTGAAGTAATCTGTGGTTGTGAGGACATAATCATGTCCAACACTTGAAGATGGGTTTACAGCACCAATGAAATCGATTCCCCATTGCTGAAATGGCTCTTCTATTACCACTGGCTTGAGAGGCAAGGCAACTAAATTGGGTTTTCTAATGAATCGTTGGCATTGTTCACACCTTCGTACCCATTTGTATGCATCTTGAAAAAAGTATGCCAGTAATACTTGGCCCGTAAAATCTTATGGACATTCATAGGCATAGAAAAATGTCTTCCATAAGCTAGATTATGGAAGGACTTCAAAAGTTGGTTCTGCTGCTCTTTATCCACACAATAAAGGAACACTCCATCAAGGCTCCTCTTATACAGGGCGTTGTCCCACAGGATAAAATTGACAAATTTCAATTTAACATTCCTCCTTTCTTTATGAGGTAGGTGAGCAAGACACTCACCATAGATAAGGAAATGAGCAATATTTAAATACCACTCATTCATGGTGGAGACAAAGAGGACTGTTGGTGTGTCTTCCACTTCTGTTACTTCATGCCCTACTTCTTCAGGTCTGTTGTCAGCAATCAATTGCCACAGGCCCCTTCCTCGTACAAGCTTTGTTGGTTTGATAAAAAGATCAAAACTCCTAGATTTTAGCAATCCAATTTCCCCTTTTAGTTCCAAACTCCTGCTGAGTTAATATATATTTAGTTGTGGTATCGGGAACTAGGGCAATAACTTGTGAGTTCAAGATGTAAAAATGGAAGTGCTTTACTGCCTTTACCACTGCATAAGCATGCTTCTCCATGTTTGAATACTTCAGTTCATGAGCTTTGAGAGGACAACTCATGAAGGATATGGGAGATTCCACACCTTATTTGTTTTATTGAACTAGAATTGTTGAAAGTGTGTGCTCATAAGCATAAATGTATATGGTGAAATCTTTGGTATAATCTGGAAAAACTAGAATTACGGCATGGATAATAGCTATCTTGATGTCTTGAAATGCCAATTTGCCTTCTTTAGTCCAGCTAAAAGTGGCCTTTCCCTTCATCATGCTCACAATGTGGTGAGTCTTCTCAGCAAACTCAGGGATGAACTTTAGTAAAAAATTCACCTTTTTGAAGAAAGAGTGAACTACAGTCTTACTTGTGGGTAGGGTAAGCTCCTGGATGGATTTGACTATATTTGAGTCAATCTTTATGCCTTCTTAGGATACAATGTGTCTGAGAAGTTTCCCTTTTGTTACTCCAAAGACAGACTTCTTGAGATTTAGAAAAATGCCATTCTGGTGGTAGCGTTCCAACACTTGTTGTAAATGGCGCACATGATCAGGGTGATGCTTGGAAAAGATGGTCAAGTCATCAAGGTATACCATAATGAACTTACCCATTTCATCTTTGAAAGCAAGGTCCATTGCTCTCTGGAAAGTGGTGCCAGCATTTATCAGGGCAAAAGGCATTCTTCGATATGCAAAGGTGCCCCAAGGTGTGGTGAAGGTAGTCTTGTGCTAGTCTGCTTCACCGATGTCTACTTGATTATACCATGAGAAGCCGTCCAACATTGATAACATCTCTGAACTGGTCACTGTTTGAAGAACTTGGTCCATGATGGGCAGAGAATAGTTATCCTTTAAGGATGACTGATTCAAATATTTGAAGTCCATATAGAGGCGAATTTTGCCATTCTTTTTCCTCATAGGTACTATGTTAGCAATCCATGTGGAATGATGGATTGAAAAAATTATTCTAGCATTCAGTATTTTTTGTATTTCAGATAGAATAGTACCTGATATCTTTAGATTGTACTACCTAAATTTTTGCTTGTAAGGCACCGAATCACCCTTGAGAGGAATTTTGTGGCAAATTTTATCAGGACTGATCGACTTTAGATCATCATAGGAGTACGCTAGGACATCCATGTACTGGTGAAGTAGAGCAGTGAACTCAAACTTCTCTTCCTAAGTGCAACACTTCTCAATGTTCACCATCTTGGGATTTTCTTTGGTACCCAAATTTATCTGATCAAACTCTTGAGAGGAGCTTGAATCCATTTGTTACTGTTTGATGAACCTGTCGTGCTTATCAAATAGCTTTTCAAGGAAAACTAATCCTTTGGGAATTTTATTCCCTTTGAGTTGTAGAAATTCTTCACCTACATCTGAACTTGATTCAGGGGTGGGTTCAAGCTTCTAAGGCTCACTACGTCTGAAGTGAAGCTATTCAAAGCTACCTTTTTGTTCTAGGAAGGCAATGATTTGGTTGTTACCATTGAACACTTGCCAATGATTGGCATTGTTAGGCACACTTGGTCAAAAGACCAGTTTGATAGTGTACTTGTCTCCTTTAAAATATGAGTGCAAAACCAAAAGATTTGCTAAAACAGCCAAAGCATTAGCTCAGTCATTGAATTCCCTAGGAACTACAAAGATGTTGAAAGCATCAAAACTTTAAATTTGATCCCAAAATAGATTGCAGTAATGGCACAATCTCTTATTTTTAATTTGGTACAAGTTCCTCACCTGACAAACCACCAGCTCAGCATCTCCTTTAGCATGAAGGAGCTTGACGCCCTTTTCTTGAGTGGCATTCAATCCAAGCAACAGCGATTCATATTTAACAGTATTGTTAGTATTGTTGAACTGTAATTTGTATGATGAAGGAAAAATATTGCTTTGAAGAGATATCAACACAATCCCACCTTTTGAACTGGTAAAGGAACAACTGCCATCAAATTCCAGTATCCATACCTCATTAGAAGCTGACCTTACCTTAGATTTTTCTTTGGGTGGAGGGGAGAGTTCTTTTGGGCTTGCACTGTGCTCTCTCATGTCTTCTACTATTTTATCTGAACCAATTTTTAGATTGTCATTTTTAGAGGTTTCATCAGCTAAGATGGGAACATCCTCTGTAGTCAAGAAGTAATTACCCATGCCTGAAGACTCAAATAAAATTTGAGCTTCAGGTCCTGATGTTTGAGTGACCACATATTTTACTTCCTTCTTATGGAGCAATCTCTGCATAATGCCTTTGACTAGGATCCTTGACTCAGATAGGTCCATACTTAATTCGCCACAAATGTCCTTGCAAAAATTTTGCCCAAGAAGGATGTCATATGAGGTTGGGACGTCGGCCATCAGGACTGTCATCTTGATTCTCTTGTTTAGGATTGCAGCAAATGCAAATTAGGCATCCTTAATTTATCCTAGCAAAGGCACTTGTTTGTTCTCTATGGAGAAAAATCTCCCTAATGTCTTGGTCAGTGTGAGTCCAAGAGATTCAGCTACTTTGGTAGGCATGACATTGTCAGATGCACCTAAGTCTATGATGTAATTGTTCAGCTCGTGCCCATTTATCAGCAAGGAGACATAAAATGGTTCAGTCTTATCAGGAGCAGTAGGAGGAGTAATGACAAGATTGTTTGGGGTGGACATGTTTTGTGGGGGATCACCAGTTACCTTTGTAACATCTTGTCCTGTAGGGATGGTTTGGTTTTTCACACATTGAACGAACTTATCCAACTACTCAGGGTTGGATTGTAGGAATTCAAATTTAGACATTTGAATTTTAGTTTTCTTGACATGGTCGACTACGTCAAATTTTTGAAATGAATTATGAACAGGGGAAGGGAGTTCATCCTTCTAGTTTTTAGGAGAGGGAGGACTGATCTACAAAATTGAAGTTGAAGGTGCAGAAATGTTTGGGGTAATACTTTTTTGGTAGTCACTAGGTCATTTGGCTGGAAAGGTAGAGAAGTTCCCCATTTGGAAATTGAAATTGTAGGCTAAGATCGCTCCTCTATTTTTTCTTTATCAGCTTACTGGGCTGATTGATTCTTGGATTAGGTGAACACAACGTATGATCCCTCAATTGCTTTATCTTCACTTCTAGGTTCATCCTGGTAATTCAAGAAACCAATGTTGGAGTCACCAACTAATTCTTCTTCTCCTTCTACGAAGAGATTATCATCAACTTATGGATTCAACTCAGGCTGGAAGGAGAAATTTGATTCTGCCTAAAGATATCCAATTGCTGAATTGGTTGGAGGTGCTTTAATGGCTAATTTTCCTTGAGTGGGAGGAAGATGATTTGGTTGCCCATGATTTTTGGCAGCATTGCCTTGGTATGACTAATTCAGGAATTTCCTCCTTGGTATATCTCTATACGAAGGGGTAGATGACATCCCTTGTGCCATTTGCTTTCTAAGAGCAAGCAACTCATTTGCCAGCTTCTGCACCTTTGGATTAGTGATGCCTGTAGGTGAGTATTCAGAAGATAAAGAAGATTTACCTCTGTTAGGATCTCTCCTTATCTTTCCTACCAAGATAAGGTCATCTTCCACTTCAGTATCCAAATCCTAAGCAGCAACAAGATCTATATGGCCAGCCGGTCTCAACAGGAAACTCACTTCAGGTAGCTGTGAGTTGATGAAGAAACATTTAAGGTTCTAAGGTTGTTGGCTAAGCTATTGTAGGAATCTTATTCCTCAGCTTGTCAAATTTGGAAATGAAGTCCCTCATAGGTTCATGAGGCTCTTTCTTCATCTGTGTGAGCTGGGCCAGTAGGGCATGCGTATCTTCTACAGGGTTAAACCTTGCTTCGAACTTAGCTTTGAGAGTGTTCCAGTCAGTCACAGTTTGGGCCTGTAGATGATAGAACTAGTCTGCAGTAGCACCTTGTAATGTCTCTACAAAGAACCTAACTACCACATCTTCATACTCCACGCCTATCACACCATAGGCTATGCTAAAAGCTGTAATGTGTTCATCAGGATGAACTCTCCCATCACCAAAGAATTTGGAGAAATTCTTCTTTGAACTACATGGTAGCTCATGTAGGGGTGGAGTTAAATTGAGTGGACCACAAGAGTTACCCCAGGGGCCTTGAACTACCATGATTTGATTATGAAAAGGGTGGATAACAAATATGGGTGGAGTATGTATAGGCAAAGCTCTACTAACAATAGAAAAAGAAGCTCTGCCTTGTAGTGGTGACCTGGTATTGGAAGAAGGAATACTCCTAGTTCATTGAACTTGAAGTTGTGGAGAAAACAAATCAAAATTGCTCTGCTACTGCAACTCAAAAATAGGGTCAACAACACCTTGGGCTATCTGGCTTCTAGTATAGCTTGGATTTGCCACATTATAGAATAAAAATGGAAAAGAACTGGCCCTGCTTCAGCTTGAAGCTTGAGGCTTCAAACTGTGTGCTATTCCCCAGCGGAGTCACCAAAAAATTTTTGGGTGAATATTTTGTCACCAACTACCTGATGGACAAAATAGGTCACTTTAGCAACAACATAAGGAGATTGGTCAGCAAGATGTGCAAGTTTACCACATCAAAAGGGATCAAATCTCTCCTCTCATCAAGGGGAGGTTCACTATAAATATGAGGAGCTATATACTATATATATGCAGAAAATAACACTTAGGGGTAGGACAACACCATCCATCTCTCTTTTTTCAAAGATGATGTTCACAAATTGTTGATGTAGTGGATTGCACTTGGGGGCAGGACGCCTAGCTCCTGCCCTTCCACACGTAACAATGGAAACTCACCTCTCACCTGTGAGACCGACGAAGCTGGAGGGGAGAGTCTCTAGATAAGGGCTAGCTCTATCTGATGTATCTTTTAGGCCCTGGTTTCTCCTAATGATAAAAATGGAAAAAGGGGGGAGATGAAAAGAGAGAGAGAGATGCTGAAAACAGAACCTAAACCTAAAAATGAAAAGGTGATACACCAGAAAAGTTGACTCACCCAGGCCAATTATACACTTTTCACCAAAAAGAAGCACCCATACACTTCATCTGAAGTGGGAAGCTCTTCTGCAATAGTCAATTAGGGGTCTATGGAAATACGAGGAAGAAACCACCAGAGGCATCCTCAGACACACTTATGGCAGCCATTTCATAGGCACCTACATTCCCCTATAGACACTTCTATAAGACCTACAGAAAGGAGACTTCACAATGCACTGGACATGCTGTAATCGACCTATGAAAAGCATGAAAGACAATGAGTTAACACAAAAGAAGAAAATAGACATATACTTTAAAGTGCAAGTCTAGATAGAGGTAAAATGCTAAGTCCTGATTCAAGGTAAAATCTGGTAGAGCTCTGCCTTACAAGCCTCAAGATATTTTTGGACAGAGTTTTGCCTTAAGGCTGAGAGAATGGATCCTTTTCAAATGATAATTTTTACAATATATAGAAAGAGGGGAAGAGAACCTGACACCTCTTTTGAAAAGAGTTTGGTGCCTTTTGATGAGCTGGCCCATGTGCACTGAAAACATCAGAAAGAGGACGTCACTGTTACTGATGTCATTCTTCTAGAAGAGGCCTGCTAGAACCATGTTGTATAATTGCCAAAATTGTCTTTGGCATTCAAGCATTAATGTTGAAGCACATGATACACCTCTTTTCTGCAAATAGATTGCAGTTTGTCCCCTTTTAAATGAAAACTGGAGAAGACGGGTTGCACCGTTTACTATTTGCACCATTTGGTGATCATCTAGCAATAAATCACCTTCCCTTTGCCACTTGGACTGCTTTGTCTCCTTCTGCTCTTTCAGCCCTTGGGGGTGATCTTTTGGCGGGTCGCTACATTCCTTGGGCTCTTTTCATGGTTGGTGCTTTTCTTTCAACCTCTTTTCCCACAGACAAAATATCTGCAAGAATGATCTCATGCTCGCTTCCTTTCCTTTGGAGTATTTTCTCGAGTTTTGTGTCACGACCCTTTTCTAAATTTCTTTGGACTTTTTGTCCAAAGGAATTCCTTCGGAAAAAAAGTTTGAAAGAATTCATGACTAAAAAAAAATCCAAAAAAATTACCCTTTGTGGCTATCTTACCTTTGAAGTGCTTCCTACCCTCTGCAAGGACATTTGAACTCAGAACTACCCTCCGCAAGGGCACTTGCCCTTCAACTTTAGGACGCCCCCTTGAACCAAGCCGTTGAACCAACCCATTGAACCAAAAATGGTTCAACGGTTCAATGGTTCAATAGTTCAATGGTTCAACACTGCGCGCCATTCGTTTGAACCAAGCCTTTGAACCGTTGACTTGAACCAAGCATTGAACCAATCCATTGAACTAGTTCAATAGTTCAACACTGCATACCATTCACTTGAACCAAGCCTTTGAACTGTTCACTTGAACCAAGCGTTGAACCAATCTGTTGGACCGATTCAACGGTTCAACACTGCGTGCCGAGCCTTTGAACTGAGCGTTGAACCAAGGCCGATGAACCTAGTGATTGAACCATCCGATTGAATTGAAGTGATTGAACCAACGCGCTGAACCAAGCTGAAGTGTTGAACCAACTGAATTGAACCAAGGCATTGAACTTGAGCGATGAACCTGTCGATTGAACCAAGGCATTGAACCAAGGCATTGAACTGATTCAATGGTTCAATGGATCAAAAATGCCAACCTTCCTTGTGAATTTCTTCAGACAAGAGCCCGAAGAGGCCTTGTAAAACCCAACACTTTTTGAATTGATTCCTCATGCGCTAAAAGACTAACTTGCAAAGTCTATGGAAAAATCTTCTTTGCAAAATCAATAGAAACTTCACCTGCAGAGTCAGTAGAAACTATACCTGCAGAGTTTGTAGAAATAGACCTGTAGAGTCCATAGAAATTCCACCTGTAGAGTCTGTAGAAATAGACCTACAGAGTTTGTAGAAATAGACCTATAGAGTCTATATAAATTCTTGGACTTGTACAAAATAAGAAAAAATGAATTGGCCTAGAACAATAGGGGAAGAAGGGGACTGATTTTTGGCCTTTTGGGCAAAAAATGGTCAACAAATTGGCAACTCCCAGGAGAAGCATGCCTGCTATGCTTAGAGACCAATTGCCTTGTAGTCCATTGGGCAAGGAGTCAGAATGCAAATTTGAAGAAAGTTAGCAATAGCCCAAAAATATCCAAGAATCAAACATGAAGCTTTTACCCCACACACAAAGGAAAACACACAAGGCTAAAAACACTACTTGTGCAAACTGCACTTAGGGAAAGCAGGAAAGACAACTGAAAAAAAACTACTATGTGTTGACCAATTTCACCCATAGGTAAAATCTCGGTCAACTTCTCCCCTGCAATCTTAATGGCAGTCATTTTTGGGTTCAGCAAGTTCAATATGTTTGGTTCATGGCCTGGTTCAAGTGTTTCAGCAGCTTCTGGTTCAAAGGTTTCAATGTACTTGGTTCAAGACATAAGTTCAACTAAACAATTCAATGGAGAAGTTCAACGGCTTGGTTCAAGGAGGCCACACTTCAAAGGAAAAGTTCTCAACTAGGCACTAAGGTGCAGCAGCCGAAGAAAAGCCAGCAGGCCTGATGACGTCCTTGAGGATGTCAAGTTTGACCAAAGGAAATAACCATTTGTGTTCAAAACAAAGAAGCAATAGCCATGGAAAGGGGCTAAAAATGCAGCGACCTACCAAGATGTTCACCCTAGGGGCCGAATGATTCAGATAGGACAAATGGACAAGTGACAGGCAGGTGATGAGTGAGCAGTTAAGTCCAAGCGGCACCAATTTGAAGAAGTGACTCTAGTAGGTGAAATAGTTCCTTCGAATTGATCATGAAAAGACGCAACAGCTAAAGAATGTAACCGGTTTCTTCATTTTACATTTAATGGGTGGACAAACCGTGTTTTGACATTAAAAATGTGGACTTCGAGCAGAACAAAGGGCACATCTCATTAATATTTTGAGCGGCTTGTTTCTTTTCATGAACAGGCGAAATAGGCCACTTGTAACAAAAGAGCGCCAAATGAGCCTCTTGAATTTTCATATATATTTGATACTTGTCATATTTGTAGGGAGATATTCCACATTTGTAAAGGGCATAGCTCTACAAAAAATTTCACCTGAATCAATACAAATGCAATTTTTTACCTCCATTTGGATATACATTTCTGTGTATACATTGAATGTTTGCTTCTATCCAGTCATTGTCTTTTGATGCTCTCACAGGTTCAACACTAGCAGACCTACTATCTACAATGTGTCATTGTTGTAGCTGACAGGAGAAGAGTAGTATTTGGGAGTGAAGGAGCAAAAGAAATTACTTCTTAAGTGTGTGTTTCACATCACCTTGGGTAATCTCTGTTCTGGATTTTCCATTGAAGCCTCCCTGCTAGTTTCTTGCACCCTGGTCCTTCTACGAAGTGCGTAGTGTATGTATGCATTTGTCTAATTCTGAGAGTGGATGTGTGCAGGTCAACCTTTATTTTGGTGCATCACCTCTTTTAGAGTAGGTAGTTTGTTTTCTATGCATTTCTTCTCCTTTCCCCCCTTTATTATAGCTATATATACCTGTATTTTGCACTGCCTGAAACAAACATGATGCATCAAAGGGAGCTAGCCCTTATCTAGAAACTCTCCTCTCTTGCTTCACCGTCCCACAGGCGAGAGAGGAGTTTCCATGTTGTGAGGAGAAGGTAGGAACCTGTTTTCCTGCCACTGGGTGTAATCTCCAGCATCAACAATTTTGGCACGCCCGGTGGGACCCAGTTTTATAACGCAGTAAAGTTTTAGGATTGATGCTGGTCCTGTTACAGCAAATCAAATATTTTCTAGCATCTGGCGACTCCATTGGTAAGAGCTTCAGTTTTCATATTAAGACCAGTTTCTTAATCTTTCGATGCCTAAAGTCACCACACGATCTGCTAATAAGGGTGTCCCTTTTGAATTCATCAAATTACCTCTCAACTCAATAAAGCGACTGAGGTTCATAGGGACTCATCCTTATTTAGCGAGTCATCTTCCCAGTCTAGATATAGGTGTTTCCTTCACAAGAGAAGTACCCCATTTGAATCCCCTTATTACTACGGCATTACCCAGCATAGAGAAACCAGCCGCTGCTCCATCCAATGAGCTTCAGGAAGTTAGGAGGCTGTTGTAGAGTATGCCAAGTGAACTCATTGCCATCAGAAGGCTGCAAGCTCAAGACAACAGATCGAATCAGGGATACCAGCATTATGGTCAAGCCCTTAGACCCCCTTTTCAAAATTATAGTCAAGGACAGGGTTAGCTTACTCAGACCAGACCTTTCCAGGGCTACAACCCAAGTGCCCTCCACCATCTAAAGCTATGGTGCCCATTCAGAGCAATCTGGTGCAGGAACATCCAAGGTGTTTAACCATGGGATATGGTTAGGAGCAAGGTATTTATAGAAATGAGATGATGGGTTGTTACCCAAATGCTGTAGACAATCAGGCAGCCGCTCATTCCCAGGTCTTTAAGGCTCTAATGCGACCCAGAATAAGCAACATTCAGAGTCAGCTTGACTCTACTCTTATGAACCACCTAGAAGGTGAGTTATATGTGATTAATTATGTGGGTGTTGCAGACAATCAAGCTGATTGTGTTGCAGCCAACACAAGATCCAAAAGGAGAACTATGGAAGAAACTCAAGCAGCTGTTCAAATGTCCACACCATCTCTTCCACCACAGGTGAACCAAGATTTCCCAAATTTCAGGCTACCAGTTGTAATTTCAGGTCCCCGGCCTACGCCTCAGAAGGCTGCAAGTGACACCAAAGAAAATATGGAAGGAAGCGATCCTCAGATCAACATGGCAGACCAGGTGAAGGAGCTGCACATAAATATTTCCTTGTGGGATCCATTATCGATACTAGATGTGTTAGATGAAAGAGACGCTAGAAGCTTTCCCTTTGATCTAGGAGGGAATCAAAAATACCTGGTTAACTGTATATAGTAGGTTGCTTTCAATTTTCTTTCCCTGTTTCTCTTAGCTTTGTGTGTGTTTTTCTTTTTTTCCCTCTTGGAGTGAATCTGCGTGATTGATTCTAGAATTTATCAGAGCTGTTGCTATTTTAAAGTTACAATCTGACTACGTGCCCAATGGACTGTAAGTTAACTGGATTCTAAGCATAGCAGGCATGCTTCCCCTGTGAGTCACCAATTTGTTGACCAATTTTGCCCACAGGAAAAATCTCAGTCAACTTCTCCCCTGCTATCTTAATGCCAGTCATTTTCGGGTTCAACAAGTTCAATATGTTTGGTTCATGGCCTGGTTCAAGTGTTTTGGTAGCTTCTGGTTCAAAGGTTTCAACATACTTGGTTCAAGACATAAGTTCAACCGAACAGTTCAATGGAGAAGTTCAACGGCTTGGTTCAAGGAGGCCGCACTTCAAAGGAAAATTGCCCGACTAGGCGCTAAGGTGCAACAGCTACAAAAAAGCTAGCAGACCCGATGACGTCCTTGAGGATGTCAAGTTTGACCAAAGGAAATAACCATTTGTGTTCAAAACAAAGAAGCGATAGCCATGGAAAGGGGCTCAAAATGTAGTGACCTGCCAAGATGTTCACCCTAGGGGCCGAATGAGTCATATATGATAAATGGACAAGCGACATGTAGGTGATGAGTGAGCAGTTAAGTCCAAGCAGCACCAATTTGAAAAAGTGACTCCAGTAGGTGAAATAATTCCTTCAAATTGATCATGAGAAGACACAATAGCTAAAGAATGTAACCGATTTCTTCATTTTACATTTAATGGGTGGACAAACCACGTTTTGACATTAAAAATGCAGATTTCGAGCAGAACAAAGGACATAGCTCATTAATATTTTGAGCGGCTTGTTTTTTTCATGAAGAGGGGAAATAGGCCATTCGTAACAAAAGAGCGCCAAATGAGCCTCTTGAATTTTCATATATATTTGATACTTGTCATTTTTCTAGGGAGATCTTCCACATTTGTAAAGGGCGTAGCTCTGCAAAAAATTTCACCTGAATCAATACAAATGCAATTTTTTAACTCCATGTGGATAGACATTTTTGTGTATGCATTGAATGTTTGCTTGTGTCCAGTCATTGTCTTTTGATGCTCTCACAGGTTCAACACCAGCATACCTACTATCTACAAGGTGCCATTGTTGTAGCTGACAGGAGAAGAGAAGTATTTGGGAGTGGAGCAGAAGAAATTACTTCATAAGTGTGTGTTTCATAGCACCTTGGGTGATCTCTATTCTGGATTTTCCATTGAAGCCTCCCTACTAGTTTCTTGCACCCTGGTCCTTCTGTGAAGTGCGTAGTGTATGTATGCATTTGTCTGATTCTGAGATTGGATGTGTGAAGGTCAACCTTTATTTTGGTGTATCGCCTCTTTTAGAGTAGGTAGTTTGTTTTCTATGCATTTCTTCTCCCTTCCCCCCCCTTTATTATAGCTATATATACATGTATTTTGCACTGCCTGAAACAAACATGATGCATCAAAGGGAGCTAGCCCTTATCTAGAGACTCTCCTCTCCTACTTCATCATCCCACATGCAAGAGAGGAGTTTCCATGTTGCAAGGAGAAGGCAAGAACATGTTTTCCTACCACTGGATGCAATCTCCAGCTTCAACACTATGTACAACTAACCAGGTGTATTTGCCTCCCTCTTGGATCAAAGGGAAAACTTCCTAAGTCCCCTTCTTGGCAAGAAGACTTATGGTGCCAGACAAGTGGCTGAATGAAAAGGAGATTTGGTAACTTGTTCCTCTTGCCTGCCACCTGGGTTGGCTTATATCTGAGTGGATCAGATTCGAACATGCTTCCAACATATACGTACTTTGTTTGTTCCTGGAAGCTTGCTGAATGCTGGTCCTTCATGTTGGTGCATTTCACCGAGAAATCAATCGTTGATGGATCATCACCATAAGCCCTTCGATTTGCATAGTCCCTCTGTAATGCATCATGGTTTGACCCGTTCCCTTCTGCTTCGTTGGAGCTCCTGTCAAACTCATCCTCTGCTTCCTCTTGGACTTCTTGAAGAAAGGTGACTATGATGATGTCTGAAATGGAATCACAAAATGATTGCTCATCCCACAGAACATCACCTCTTTGTTTAAAGATTTCTTCTTCAAGGCCTTCCTCTAGGAAGACAGACCTCTCCTTTTCCTCCTCAAAGATTAGGATCTCTATATTTTCAAAGATATTCTCCTGATCCTCCTCAGCATAATAGTCCTCCTTATCAAAACAATAAGGAATTTCATCAAACAGAGGGAAAGAGAGCTCACAATGCTTATGTCCCTCCTCATATTGCTGGAACATCTGCATGTATGCATGCCCTATGTCTTCTCCATTGCTAATGAGGTCTTCACAAGGAGCATCAACGATGATTTCTTCTTCATTATTGCTCATGATAGCCTCTTGGGAAACTACAGATTGGATCTTCTGCTCCTCACTCGCCTCCTACAGAACAGGTTCCTCCTTGAGAAGGGGTGAAGTGGAAAAACCATGTGGAAGAGGAGGCAGTCCTTGAGCTAGAAACAAATGCTTCTCCTCCTTCCACTTGGCCAACACTTCATCAATATTAGGTGTGGCTTGATATCTCTCTTGGAAATGTGTAGATGGGGTGTGTTCAGACATAGAATGTGCCATTGGGTCTGAACCGTCCATCACACATTCACTGAGGAATCTCTCTCTGGATTCCAACTTTGCAATTCTTCTGGCTATATCCTCTTGGAAATGCCCTTCTTGGAGGTCACTAGCATCATCATGAGCAGGAACAGTCCTGACTTCTTCAAGGTTTTGAGAAAAACCCTTCTTCTCCTCCTTTTTACCCCATGATTCTACTATTTTCTTCCAGTTCAGGATCTCAGAGTTGGAATTTTGCTCCTGTGAACAGGCAGCAACTTTGTTTTCTCCAAGGAACGGGGGCTCCTCCATAAGGTCTGGAAGTTCTATCTCTCTTTCACAAAGCAGCCTCATCCTAGCCTCTAAATCTTCAATTTTCTTGGCTAGATTATCCTGAAGGAGTCTTTCTTGAAGGTCACCAACATCATCATGTTGAGTAAGAGTAGTTTCGAGAGAGATGTGCTAGTTCATAAAGTTCCCCCCAAAAGAAGATTCATGATCTAAGGAGTTTAGAAGGTTCATCTCCATGGGAGGTTGTTATAGTTCCCTTTTATACTTGAAGGCTAGGAGTACGGGGTCAAGAGTAGGGTTGATTGATGTATCAGATGAGCTCGAGTGAGCAAGTGTCATCTGATAGAAAAGATTTGGTGTACAAGAGGTGGCTTTTTTTAGGATAGGAGGGGGCACGCAAGGTTGACTGCCTTGCATGAATGGATTCCTCTACTTTGCTACCTCTTCCTCCATGGATTACAATGCCTGAGCTTGCCTAAACAAACATGCCTCTTTGTACATCAGGTTTTGCTGATAACCATACTGCTCATCTAGTCTATCTATTTCCATTACCTGCTTCTCAATCTCTAGCACCACCTCTCTTATCATTGAAGGGCAACTAGGAGAGCTGCTTGAGGTGATTCCTTGAATATCTTGAGTTTGATCGAAGTGATATGAAGGAAAACAAGGTCGATGATTCTATGCAAAAGAATTATACATACAAAAATAAGATTTTTGATGGCACCTAGACTGCTTAACCAGCTGATTCAACTCAGAGTCACCATTGGTGTTGATGCAAAATCCTCTAAAGGCTGGTTGGTTGAAGAACACACCAAAAATTCCTCAACTCTTTGGATAAAACCTGTCCTAGCCAGTCCCACCAGGCCTGCCAAAAAACTTATGGCAGCCATTTCATAGGGACTTACATTCCATTGTAGACACTTCTGGCAGACCTGCAGAAAGGAGACTTCACAATGCACTGGACATGCTATAATCGACCTATGAAAAGAATGAAAGACAATGAATTAATGCAAAAGAAGAAAATAGACATATACTTTAAAGTGCAAGTCCAGATAGAGGTAAAATGCTAAGTCTTGATTCAAGGTAAAATCTGGCAGAGCTCTGCCTTACAAGCCCCAAGAGATTTTTGGGCAGAGTTTTGCCTTAAGGCTGAGAGAATGGATCCTTCTCAAATGATAATTTTTACAATACATAGAAAGAGGGGAAGAGAACCTGGCACCTCTTTTGAAAAGAGTTCGGCACCCTTTGATGAGCTGGCCCATGTGCACTGAAAACATCAAAAAGAGGAAGTCACTGTTACTGATGTCATTCTTCTAGAAGAGGCCTACTGGAACCATGTTGTATAATCACCAAAATTGACTTTGGCATTCAAGAATTAATGTGGAAGCATAGGCTGTGCCTCTTTTTTGAAAATAGATTGCAGTTTGTCCCCTTTTAAATACAAACTGGAGTAGACAGGTTGCACCGTTTACTATTTGCACCGTTTGGTGATCATCTGGCAATAAATCACCTTCCCTTTGCCACTTAGACTGCTTTGTCTCATTTTGCTCCTTGTCTTTTTCTTGCTTTGTCTCCTTCTACTCTTTCAGCCCTTGGGGGTGATCTTCTGGCGGGTCGCTACATTTTTTTGCACTCTTTTCATAGTTGGCACTTTTCTTTTGGCCTCTTTTCCTGCAGACAAAATATCTGCAAGAATGATCTCACGCTCGCTTCCTTTCCTTTGGAGTATTTTCTCAGGTTTTGTGTCACGGCCCTTTTTTGAATTTCTTTGGACTTTTTGTCTGAAGTAATTCCTTCAGACAAAAAGTTTGAAAGAATTCATGACTAAACAAAAATCCAAAAAACTTACCCTTTGCGGCTATCTTTCCTTTGAATTGCTTCCTACCCTCCACAAGGGCACTTTCCCTTCAACTTTAGGATGCCACCTTGAACCAATCCATTGAACCAAAAATGGTTCAATGGTTCAACGGTTCAACACTGCGCGCCATTCGTTTGAACCAAGCCTTTGAACCGTTGACTTGAACCAAGCATTAAACCTATATGTTGAACCAGTTCAACAGTTCAACACTGTGCGTCGTTCACTTGAACCAAGCCTTTTAACTATTCGCTTAAACCAAGCATTAAACCAATCTGTTGAACTAGTTCAACGGTTCAACACTGCGCACCGAGCCTTTGAACTAAGCATTGAACCAAGGCCGATGAACCTAGTGATTAAACCATTCGATCGAATCGAAGAGATTAAACCAAAGCGTTGAACCAAGCTGAAGCGTTGAACCAACTGAATTGAACCAAGGCATTGAACTTGAGCGATGAACCTGCCGATTGAACCAAGGTGTTGAACCAAGGCATTAAACTAGTTCAATGGTTCAATGGTTCAAAGATGCCAACCTTCCTTGTGAATTTCTTTAGACAAGAGCCCGAAGAAGCCTTGTAAAATCCAACACTATCTGAACTGATTCCTCATGTCCCAAAAGACTAACTTGTAAAGTCTGTAGAAAAATCTTCTTTGCAGAATCAGTAGAAACTTAAATAGACCTATAGAGTCCGTAGAAATAGACCTGCAGGGTCCATAGAAATTCTTGGACTTGTGAAAAATAAAAAAAATGAATTGGCCTAGAACAACAGGGGAAGAAGGGGATTGATTTTTGGCCTTTTGGGCAAAAAACGGTCAACACAAACAAAGGAGAAATCCAGGTGAAAACACTAAAGGCACTTCTCTTCTTTCAGAAGTGCTCTTGTAGCAAACAACAGGAGTTCTTTCTGATAGGTAGCAAGTAACTGGTAACAGGGGGCATAGTAGCCAGTAGAAAAATGTATAGGACAAAGTCTCCACCTCAACTACTCAAGAGTGAAATACGAAGGATAATGGGGGCACAAAGTCATCCTAAGATCCTTTACACAGAAATAAATAGACAAACACACTGAAAAAAATTATGGTAGCACAAAGTCTTCACACAGTTGGCTTTAGGACACCTTCCTAATTACTTCCACTAATTCTGCTTATTTCATTCAATGGACAAGAATGCCTTCAGGAAACAAACATAAGAACAATTTCCTAAATGGCATAAGCTATTACAACACAAAGTCTGAAAGTAACCTACTTTCTCATTCAAACAAAAAAATATGATTAACAATCTGAGCTCAAAGTCTCAATAATCGCCTCACAATTTTGGCAGAGTTTTGCTTCTATAACTCAAAAAGATTTCTTTGCATAAAATAGGAGATTACAATATATAACAGCCAAGGAAGACTTGGCACTTTGTTTCATAGATTGACCCATGCTGCATTCAATGCCTTGAATGCATTTTCAGTTTTGTCAAGGGGCCATGCTGGGACAGGGCGTCTGCCTTAACTATGGTGTGTCAATTCATCTCAAAATATCTTGTCCTCAGCATGGGTTGTCTAGTCTTTCTTGAAATATGTACACGGCTATCGCCTCGCTTTTATACCAAGAGAGAAAAATAGATCGCATCATTTAATGCTTGCGAGCTTAGATGTCTACTTGGTGGACTATTCCACCTACTAAAAATAACTCCTACGCATATATTTCTGGTCTTTTCCTCTTTTTTGTTGCAATTTGAGCTCTCGGGCTATCTTTTGCCTTTCTGCTGGCTCTTTCAGCTCCCTCTTTAGCTGGTCACTGAGTTTGTTTTCAGGTTCCTCGCCATATTTGAAAATCAATGGATATTTCATTACCCTAAATTTGACGTCTGTGAGGACTTCATTGGTCACTGGTTGTTTGAACCATTTTGAACCATGAACTTTTGAACCTTTGAAAGTTCATTGGTTCACTGGTTTAACTATTTGGGCAGCCTTCTCAACTACTTGGTTTCGTCGCTTCTTTGGTTCATTCGCTTCTTTGCTCGTCGGTTGAACCATCTCTTTGAATTGGTCTCTGAAATCTTGCATTTCTTTCCTTTGCTCGGAGCTTTCATTGAACTGTTGAACCAGTTGAACCTTTGAACCATTTTGGTTCAAGGTTCAACGGTTCATCCTCTTTCTTAGAAGCCTTTTTTCCTCAAAGTCTTTCGAAGCAGTGAAATTTCTTCAGCTTTATCAAGCCTACAGAGTCCATAGAAACCAGCCTATAGAGTCCATAGAATCAAGCCTATAGAGTTTGTAGAATCAAGCCTGCAGAGTTCATAGAAACAGGTCTGTAGAGTCCATAGAATCAAGCCTGCAGAGTCCATAGAAACCAACCTGTAGAGTCGGTATAATCAAGCCTGTAGAGTCCATAGAATCAAGCATGCAAAGTCTATAGAATCAAGCCTACAGTGTTCATAGAATCAGGTTTGCAGGCCTTTGATCATTCCTTCTGCTTTATATCTTTGGAACCCCCATGAAGGGAAGGTGTCCCTTTGAGCCTTGAGAAAGGTCCATTTCTTGGTCGTTGAGAGCCCCCTGCAAGGGTACCTACCCTTAGGGGTCCTTCAGGCGGCCTTCTTCTTCAAATACTTCAGAGAAAATGTCTGAAATAATTCCTTCAGGCATTTTATCTGAAGGAAACCTTTACTTTGCCTTAGTCTCTTTCCGTCGGCCTTTGATCATTCCTTCCGACAAAATGTGTGAAGGATTTCCCTTGTAAAATTTGTTGTAGAAAACCTTTCTGAAGGATATCTTTTTATTTCCTTTTGTTCACTACCCTCCACAAGGGCACTTGGCCTTTGGTTCACTACCCTCCGCAAGGTCACTTGGCCTTTGGGCTTTGGGGGACTCCTTTGAACCTTACGATTGAACCAGCTTTGGTTCAATGGTTCAACAGTTCAATCTTTTGTTCCACTCATTCAATTGACAGCTTGAACCAACCGCTTTGAACCAATCTCATTGAGCCTTTGAACCTTTGAACCTTTTTGGTTCAAGGTTCAATAGTTCAATGGTTCAATCTTTCTTCTTTTCATTAAGTCTTTTGAAGCCGTTGAACTTGCCGAAGCGATTAAACTTTTGCCGAAGCGCTTAACTCTTTAAGCTTGCCGATGTCATTGATCCTTTGAACCCGTTGAACCTTTGAACCTGTTGGAAGTGGGGTTCAATGGTTCAATGGTTCAATCCTTTGTTTGAAGCTTGCCGATGGACCTTTTGGTTGAACTTGGGCATTGAACCAACCTTGAAATTGCCTAAGTGTTGGAAACTTATTCCTTTATGAGAGCTCGCCTGTTGAGGTTGTTGGACCTATTGAACCTGCGAGTCCCTTAGCTGAAAAAGCTTGAATAATAAAGAATTTGAATACTCATAACAATTTTTGAGAAGGGAAGAGAGAATTTTGGCCTGCAAGACCAAAATAGTTCATATGTTGTCCCAAAAAAAGAGTGACAGATTTTGGGAACAACACAATTTACAATTTATTTACTTATATTTATATTTCAAAATTTAACATTAATTTTATTTCATAAATAATATAATAAAAATAAATATTGTAATATTAACTCATGATCCCATGGATGGCCCACGGATGAATCATTTATTTATTTAAGTAAATATTGGTTTTATGTATATGTTTTGGTTTTTTTATTATAAAATAATAGGAACACTATATGTTTATTGTATTATGTATGTATTATTGGTAACACGTACATATTCTTTATAATGTGTATATATTCCTCTTAAGTCATATGTGTTATTAGAAATATATATACATTATGAGGAATGTATATGTATTTCTAGATTCGGTGGTTTTGAGTTTGAATTCAAATAATCCATACATATTATTTGAATAACACATACATGTTATTTGAATAATACACATACCCCAACTCCATACACATTCCCAAAATTGATTCAAGACCCCATGAAATGACCCGCTCAATAAAAAAGTCATGTATTTTTTGAAAGCACTCTCCACTTGATTTAAAAAATCTTTCTTTTTTCTTTCACATTTCTAAATTATTTCCATTAATATATTATTCCCTTAATTAAACATATGTTTTTACACTAATCAAGATCAAGATACATTATAAAATTAAATCACTTATTAGTTTTTACACTAATCAAGATCAAGATACATTATAAAATTAAATCATCATAATAAGTGGGTGCTTTAAAATAAAGTCACATTACACTTAAATTAACTTTAAAACTTTATCTGAGCATAATTTTGCATGTATCAAAAATGGGACAATGCCATGTGAAGAGGGGATAATGACATATGAAGGTAACATTTGTATTTTAAGAATAATTTTAATATAAATTATATTTATATATATAGAGTTGTTTTAAATTTTTAAATTTTATTATTTGTTATTAAAAAAAATATTTATATTATAATATTTTAATTCATGAAAATAAAATAAATATATATATTTTATTTATATTTAAATGATATATATGTTAGATATATATTTTAAAATTTAAATAATATTTTTAAAATTTTTATATGTACAAAAATGGTAAATAAATTAAAAACTTTTGGTAATTATTTAATATATTACAAAGGGGATTAATTATTTGTGTATTTTAATTATCTCCAGAAAAAACAAAACATGCAAGCCTCTTTTTTCATTATTTTCTATATTTAAAGTCAAAAAGGAAAAAATAAAGTTGTGCAAGAAATAATCTTAAAAATTTATAACTTAGAATTCATTATATACAATAATATCTATAAAATTATCTCATGCGAATAATTATAAAATTTAAGAGATAATCACATTTTATACATATTAAATTATTTTTATAATAATGAGATGTGGTTGAATTGGTTAAAGTGATTTGATAGTGTCCAACATTACTTATATTCAAATCTCGGTGACATATTAGGTCGATTGTAATCGATAGAGATGTTTACAGGGTTCGTGGTGGTCGTGGTGAAGTTTGTAGGGCCTTTCATATCTGTTGTGATGGTTGCAGGGAGATTTGGACCTCCCATTTATATCCAAGACTAGTGCATAGTTCCAGTCACAAGTGTTTATGTTCATAGCCCTAGGTTCTAAAAAAGTGTTTACCAATAGTTAGCCCGATGGTGTAAGGAATTATGAAAGAGATGTATTTTTTCACCAATTTTGGGTATTCTATTAAACCTAGGTTTGAATCCCCACAAGTCTTTGCATATTCTCTGCAAGTAGTATGATAGTTTAATGTATCTAAAATTAGGTACCACCCCCATTGTTATAGCTTCATTTGTGCAGGTTGTAACTATCATACTAAAGAGTGTAAATTATTTTAGAAATGATGTAATTTTTTGTTTTGGTAAAGCATGGTTTTATAACTTGAAAAAGATTGTACATCAATATTTGTATCTCACTCAAACTTCATTATCATAACACTATATCACCTTTTGTGCCTAAAGCGTCGAGCAAAAATACTCTAATATTCATTTTAATAATCCTTCCAAAACATATTTTTCTTAATCAGTGATCCCTTAGATTTTATTTTTTTAATACTTCAAAGATAGGATCCCATTGTGGTTATATTTTCTTCTAAGGTTCCCAGTATGGTGTTTTCATATGTTCTTAATGAGTGAAAGCAATAAGATAGATTCCATATCTCAGTTTATTTCCCTACAAGTTGGATACCCCTTTGTAATGGATGCAGATCATTTAAATCCAAAAATTCCACTAAAATTAAGTCATGTGTGTGATGTAATCCCTCTAGTGTATGATATCCCCTAAAATACCTTGTCATTTCACTTCATCATCACCACCCAATGCACTTTGAAATCTTTCACCATTTGCATGTTATGTATGGCCTTACCCTTTCTTCTATGGGTATGAGTATGGTGTTTATGTATGTTTTTAACACTTTTGTAATTTCACTAGGTGTCAATATGTTGGCAGTATTGATGAATATAAGCTACAAGATAGAATTTAGAACCTCAATTTCTCATCCCCACATCAATGTCATTGTAGCATTAATTTGAGTCACACATTTGGTGTGGATACTTGTCATAATTAAATTAGTATCATGATGTCATTGTCCACTCTTGACAATAAAAAATGTCTAATCAAAGGTCTTGTGACCCTGCATGTTGTACACCCTTTTTAAATGGGTGTAAGTCATGTAAATCCCACAATTGTCTTAAATATCGGTCTAGTGTAAGATATCATTTTCCATTACCATCACCACTTGACTCCCTATGATCTATTTCCACTCTTAACAATAAAAGTAGTTATTAAAAGATGTCATTACATTACAAGCTACATATTCATTTGCAATGGGCGATGGCAACGTAAATCTAAAAACTATCCTAAATCTAGGTATGTTGTTTTATATGGGCCCTTTGTTATATGATATCATCATAAATAACTTTCCATTTGACCTCACCATCCTTGATTGTCTCACCTTTAAATATTTCCCTAGTTTCATGTTCTAGAAGATACACATGTAAAGTTTAGTGACATGGCAAATCTGTCTATGTAATTTAGAGATTCTATCAAACTATTTCAATTACCCAATAAATTCCTGAAACATGTGTCACCTAAATGAAAACATGGGTTGAATATCCAACGGCTCCTCTAAAAATGTAGAGAATGCACCACGTGTCAATTTAGAAGAGTTTAAAACTTTTAGACAAAAATTATGTCTACTTAAACTATTTAAAAACTAATTAGACGACTCTAAAACCAATTAGATGAAAAATAGAAAAGGCTCTTTTAATGTAACCACTAGTGCTGATAATTTTTGCTTGTCCATTGGACTTAGGAACCAATCCACACTAGTCTCTGCATACTCTTTACAAGCACTTTATTGCTTTGATGTATCTAGAATTAGGTACCACCTTGATGGTTATTGCTTTGCTTGTGGAGATTGAAATTATCATATTGAAGAACATAAGTTACACTGAAAGGGATGTAAGTTTCTATTTTGGAAAGATAGTTTGTGTAAAGTGAAAGAGTTTAAATCGATAGTTGTACATCACTTGACAACCATGACTGTTGACCCTATCTCACCTTTTGTGCACGAAGTGTGTGTGTGTGTAATGTTAATTATTATATAATATATATTGTAATATTTTTGTACATTAAATATTAATTATATAGTATATATGAATATTATATTATAATATATATATATATAATTATTATATTATAACATTTTTTTAATATTAAAACATTGACAATTTAATAATTCTCTATAAATTTATGACAAATTTAGATTTTCTTCTAAAACACTTTTATCATTTATTACTAATTATAAAATATTATTTATTACAAAATAAATCTAATTACATTTAGATATTCTTCTAAAAAATTACATCCCTTCCAACATTCCTTGCACCATTAAAACAATTACTAGTTCTAATTAATTTCTGAATCTAAACTCCTTAATAGAGTGAGGAGGCTTAAAATCCTCTTAGCATTTTGTATGTGACATATTCTCTTTGAAAAACATGAAGTGTACAATAGTGATCATGTAATACAATGAGTATGAGAAATGGTGAAGTGGTGGAGAATGGCAAGGCCATATGAAACATGCAAACAGTGAAATATTTCAAAGTGAGTTAAGGGATGATGATGAGGAGAAATGACAATGTATTTAAATTGATATCATATACCACAAGCCCTATATTACACACTAAACTAAAATTTAGGGCAATAGATAGACTTTTGTATTTCCAACAGAACCTCTAGAGACTTTAACCATAGACCTCTCGAATCTATTCAACAAGCATTAATATTTGATTTGATAGCCATTATACTTTAACGTTGGTAGACCAAATATCACACACTCAATTGACCAACTATGTTGATGTGAACAACATCTCAAAAATGTACAAACAAATTCTTAGTCTATTCTTGACAATAAAACATATGTAACATAATAATTAGATTTTTTTTTTATCAAATAAAATATAAACTAATTAATATGAATGATAAAATCTCTTATCACATCATCCTTTAAACTATAAATCAAAAAACCAAAAAAAAGAGAAGAGATTGCTCGATCAAATTAGACCGAGTGGAATGATAACTGTAATAAAATCAAGTGGATTATCTACCATGTTAGATGTTTGAGTATCAACTAAAATTTTAGTAATTTATATTTTTAAATAATATCAAACATTTTTTATAAATTATATGAACAATTTTATATGACATTTTATGATCAGCATTAAATAAGATTTAAAAAAAAAAATCTACACCTTAATAATTAAATTTAAATCTACACCCAAAAAAAAATCCATATAATTTTTTCCATAATCATTATAAATTTGAAATAAATTATTATAACTAAAACAAAACATAATTCAGGTGGAATGAAAACTGCAATTTAGTTTATATAAAATTAATTAAGAATATTATTTAATGAATAAGAATATTTTTGTATTATTCTTAATTTAATTTAATTTTACTTTATGTTATTTAATTTGATTGTTAAAATTTTGTTGTAATATCTCTCATTTTTTTAAAAAGAAATTTAAAGTTACATAGATATTGTCATATTTATTTATTTTTAGATTATATATATTAAATTATAAATAATGAGTAAGTGTAGATCTAAGTACGAGTACTCTTTCAGTTAAATAGTCATAGATAGAGATTAATATCTTGATGAAGGTCGTTGACAAAAAGAAGCTCCAAGATCCAAAAATTGGATATAAAAGAACATGCATACAAGTCACTGAAGAAAACTTGATCACCATGCTAAATCTAGTAGAAATCAAGAAGAATATAGTGAGTCTACATGGTATAAGCCTGATTTGTAAATTTATGGGAGCATAATTAACCATGGAAGAGTTGCATGCATGGACCATAAGAAACTAGAAGACAAACTGAGAGTATGAACTAAAAATTTGTGCTAAAGGTTACTTCATAAGAATATTTTCCAATGAATTGGACAAAGAAAAAGTATTTTGGAGGAGGGCCTTACTTTGTTATAAATACGAGATTATTCATGAATCACTGACATACAACCTTTGATCCAATAAAGGAACTTCCAAATATGACACCTGTTTGGATTTGAATGTATACTTAACTACAAGAATTTTGGTCTAGATATGTCTTCAAAATCATTGCTAATATTATTGGTAAAAAAATTGACATATAAAAACCATATCATGGTAAAGGCATATCTAGTTATGATAAAATATGTGTGGAGCTAAATCTCCCACAATGACATATAAAAACCATATCATGGCAAAGACCTATCTAGCTAAGCTAGAATATGTGTGGAGCTAGATCTCCCACAAACCCTTCCAAACAACACCACACTAAAAGCATGAGAAATGGAGTGGGTGTAATATTTAGACTATGAGAGTATCCCATTCCGCTATAGATGCTGCCATGAATATGGACACCTCATCAAAGAATTCCCAACATTAAAGAATAGCAATACCATTGAGAAAGTACCTAAAACAACAAAAAATGATTCAGAGGGATCTTCAATTTGAAAATAAACCATACTATAATGAATGAGAATAAAATAGTTAAAAAATATGTACTAAAAGAAAGCAAAAAAGTCATTAATGAAAAATCCACCTCAATGGAAGTAATATAATTTATTCCATAAACTCATCCCTAAGATAAAAGAAAACAACATACATATGGAAGACATCATAGATAATTACAATTTTAAAGAGGATTTGTAAAATCCACTCAAAGAACAAAGCCCATGAAACTTGACTCAACAAAAGACAAAAGGTCTTCAAGGTAAGCAAATAAAAGGAAAAATCATAACAAAGACCTGAAACACAAAGGAAAATTAGACAAGCTTGGACAAGGAAGATAAGACATTCAAAGATGGATGAGGGTAACATGAGAATCATGCAAACTTTAAATTTTAAGGAAACTTAAGAAAGAGGAGAGACCCAATAAAAAATAAAAAAAGGTATGAAGAAGAAATGAAAGTTATTAAAGCAGAGATTCAAATTTGATTAGATACCTTTCTACGAGCACCAAGTAAAATAATATTATTTGATACAGATTATTTCTTGGGAAATAAGGGATCTCAATGCCCCATTTAAGAGCAAAACATTGAAACAACTAATTCTCCAACATAAACAAGATGTAGTGATGCTTCAAGAAACTAAACTATAAAAAACTATCAAAACACAATGAAAATCTTTCAATTGTCAAAGAAGAGAAATGGTATGGAATGATGTTATAAATATGATAGGAGGCATGGCTTTCATATTGGATCCAAACTCAATTAATCTTGAAATCATTCAAGTCTATTATCAATATCTTATTTGCAAATATGTTTCTTTGAAGACAAGAATCAACAATATATTGCGATGAAAAAATCTTAAATTCAAATTACAAAATATTTAATTGATTGAAGGTGTATACCTATAAATTTGAATTAATAAAAAAAATGTTTTGTTCATCTAAACATTTTTGGAAAGAATACCTGTTATCACAATTAGAAATTAAATTTATTAAATTGGGTTGATTGGTCAAAGTAATATATTATGAAGAAAAAGCTGGTACAAATTTACTACATGTAAGCAAGAGATCCCAAATTTGATAATTGATCCTTTAGGAGGATATTATTTCTCTTTTTAGAATTGAATTTATAGCTCGAGTTTCTTAAAACTGAACTTATGACTTATTTTTTCTAATATAAATATTTTTATTATTTTTTTGTTATTTATTTTGGGTTGAAATAAAATTTTAATAAATAAATAAATTTATTTGAGTTTAAACAATTATTGGGAGTATTGGAGATAGATGGGGACGAAGATGGAGGAGACATGTTCATTCTCTTTGTTAAAACCTTAATTTTAGGGTTTACTTTGCGATAGTATGGTGGTTTTGAGGAGCACATTAGTGGGGGTGTCGTGTGTTGAGAAGGGAGGATTAGGGAGCCATAACTCCTCTGAGTAATAACTTGAGTTTTTTGTTCAGTCTATGTGGTGGCCTTTTTTTGAGTTTCTGTTTAGTTTGTGCAGTGGCTTGTTTTCGATCTTTGCATGATGTGGTCGTCTATGCTCTGTAGATTGTTGGTGATTGGAGTGGTGGCTCTCTTTATCACTACCCTTGTGTTTGTTTTGGGTACTGATGGAGGCTTTCTTGGTGTCAGTCTGCTTGTAGTTAGTCTTCCATGCCTCTATGGCTATGGCATTGCTAAGGTTTATTGGATAGAGGTTTTATGGCTTTTAATGGCGACAACCAGTTTTTCTTTGTTTTTTAATCTTTTGCCTTTTCACTTGCTCAGCTAGTAGGGGTGTTCTAAGGGCTTGTTTTTTGTTTTTTGGATATGTCTACTGAGTTTTACCCATACAACATGATTGTTTTGAAGGAATACTCTTGGTCTTTCTTTTGTTTGAAATTGCCTAGCTTGTGAGGGCTAGTGCCAAGTTTTCCAACCATTCACTTTATTGTGTAATGCTCTGTTGATTATTATTTATAATAAATCTTCATGAAACAATCCAATAATATTATTGGGAAAATCATAATATCACAATTACAAATCAAATTTGTTAAATTGAATTGATTGATCAAAAATATATTTATTAAATTGAATTGATTAGTGGAAAACAATGTATTGTTAAAAAAAAAATCTTTAATTCAAATTACAATAAATTTAATTACTTAAAAGCGTACGCTTTATATATTAAGATAAATAATTTTTTTATTTGAATATAAATAATTAGTAGGAGTATCATAGTGTCACAATTACAAATCAGATTTGTTAGGTTGAATTAATTGATCAACATAATAAGAAAAAAAAAGTTGTTACTTGAAAGTGTATGTATGGATAAAAAGGGTTGTTTATGAAAAAGATGGCACAAATTAAATTTTAAAAGATCACCTATAATGTTCCATTCATAAATGTGAGGGACTATGTCTAGTTATTTTAAATGATTTATCAATATTTTAATTTTGTTTGGTTAACTATTAACATCAACGACCATGTCTAGTCATTATAACATCAGTGACAAGTCTTCAATCATACAGATTTTAAAACAAATTTATTTCAATCCTTTTTCCTGACAACGCTTTCATTAAATGACTTTTAAATATTTCAATTTTGTTTGGTTACCTATTAACATCAAGGAACATTTCTATTCATTATCAAGGTGTATTTGAGATTGTGATGTTGATTCCAAGAAAATAGTGATAGTGGAAGGTTTTATATTTGATTATCATTTTTATTAAAATCATTT
Organism: Torreya grandis; assembly: GCA_037957365.1. Taxonomy (NCBI): domain Eukaryota; kingdom Viridiplantae; phylum Streptophyta; class Pinopsida; order Cupressales; family Taxaceae; genus Torreya; species Torreya grandis. Next base: position 462,406 of record JARHVA010000498.1, on the reverse strand, counting down.
TTTTAAATTTAATTTATATATATGTGAATAAAATGTATTTTGAAATTATTATTATGTTGAAAGATATTTTATAAAAATATTTTAAATTTTAATGATGGTGAGTTTATTAATAGTGATTATGTTTACTTTTAATTCTAATCTTAAATTTGATATTTATTGAATTATTATTTTAGAATTTTAAAAAAATAAAAATCGACTAATATTATTATATCATATTAATTTTTATTAAAAATATAATTTTATAAATATAAACTATTACAAATTAAATCTACTGATATTATTATATCATATTAACATTTATTAATAATATAATTAAATTATAAATGAATATTATTACAAATCAAAAATTTAAAATTACATATTTTTAAATTTCAATCTACCCTTCACCATCACACACTAATTTTCTTTCTTTGAAATGTGAATATTATACCATTTTGATTATCCATAATAATAAATTCCATATGAATTTGTTATATTTTATACCAAGTCTAACCAAAAAATTATTTTTTGAATTATACAATAAAAGTGGCTATTTTTATTTAAGTTTCAATTATGATGTGTGTTTTCAAAGAATCACTTATATTTCTATCTAAGAATCCAAAGTTAATGAAATCGAAAACTAACAAGACAAATAAAATTATCAATAGGCCAAGATTATGAACAATAGCTTGTATTGATTCATATTGAATGAATTGAAATTATTACAAACCCAAACCATGCTTAAATAAGCCTCAACTCAGAAATTAGAGTTTACATGCAAAATTTAAAAAAAAAAAAACTAAAATCTAAAAAAAAATGTCAATTTTTAAAAACTCATAAAATACCTGAAAAATCTCTCAAAATATCCTAAACACTATAATTAAAGTATGAGATGAAACTCAACTGAATTTGATGTCTGGTTCTAAAAATATAAAAAACCCCAAAACATAATTAAATCATAATTTTAGACCCATATCACGTATGGCCTTCAAAAAATATCGAAAACATTTCTAGAATAATAAAGTATCCTAAGACAACAACAAATTTTTTGATATGGTCATTTTGGTGCATGGAAGAGCTCAAATGGAGCTACGGGTCAAAAGTTATGGCCTCCAAAAGGTTGGCCTATTTTTTCTACATCATTCTCCTTTGGTTGAAAACAACTCAGCTCCTACGAGTTGTCCTAATTATAATGTTGTCATTTTTCTTTGTCAATATTCTTCATCTCCCATTCTGTAATCCAAGTGTTGTCTTCTTATTGCAATCCTTCCCATTGCACCAAATACCTATTATAATTCCCTTACCTTGTGCTCACTGTCTTCATATCTAAAACTTGCACTATTTTTTCCTTCTTCTTTGGACCCTGTTGCTCTCAATTTACTTCTTCATTTTTGTTATCTTCACCATCTTCTCCATGAAATTCATAAAAATTTGAAACATTAAATACTAGAAATATATCAAAATTCTGTGGTAAACTCACTTCATAGGTATTATCATTTTTTTTCAGAATTTTGCATGGTTCAATTTTTCTGTACTTCAACATATTGTATGTGCCTTTCGAAAGTTTTTATTTCCTCAAGTAGACCATTACTAACTTTCCCTCAAATACCTTGGATCTTCTTCTGGCATCTGTTGCTTTATATTTCTCATTACTTCCCTGTAACTTTCTTCTTACTCCTTGTAACTGCTACATATGCCCTACAAATAATTCTACATCATCACTAATTTGATATACAATTAATAATTGTATCAAGTCTAAAATACCCATAAGATTTCTCTCATAAATAATTTTAAATAGTGACTTTCCTATTGATCTATTCACTAAACTATTAAATGCAAACTCAGCTTGTGGTAAAGCCAAGTCTCATTGCTTGGGCTTCTCTCCCACTATGCATCTCAATAAATTTTCTAAGATCCTATTCACAAATTCTATTTTTCCATTTGTTTGTAGCTGATATGCACTATTGAATTGTAGCTTAGTACCCATCTTCTTCCACAAAGTCCTCAAAAAATAACTTAAATTTTTTGTGTCTCTAGTTAAAGTAATAGTTTTTGGAACACTATGCAATCTCACAATATCCATAAAAAATAATTTTACAACTCTAATGGCATCATTGGTATTCTTACATGCAATGAAATAAATCATTTTAGAAAATATGTCTACAACAATAAAAATTGACTCATTATCTCTCTGTGTTTTTGGTAATCCCAACACAAATTCCATACTCAAATTTGTCCATGGTCCTATTGAAACTGGTAATGGCATATATAATCCAATATTTTATGCATGCCTTATATCCACTTGACATATTCTGCACCTTGAAACATACCTTGTCACAACACTTTTTATCTTTGGTCAAAAATACTTTTCCTTCACCAAAGTTATTATCTTCATCTTACTAAAATGTCTAGCCAAACCACCACTATGTAATTCTCTTATTATATTGTCTCATATAGACCTAACTAGAATGCATAATTATTTCCTTTTAAAGAGATAACCTTCGTATATAAGTAACTCATCATGGATAACATTTGTCCCACCTGTTAATGGATTTTTGCACTTGTCAACTACCTTGCTTAAATATGGATTAGTATTATATAATTCTTTGATAGCTTCAAATTTAACTACTTCACTCACCATAGTAGTTAATAATGCTACCCTCCTGCTCAATGCATCAACTACCTGATTCTAATTTTTTGATTTATGTTTCAACACAAAAGTATACCCCTGCAAGAAGAAACTCACTTTGTATACCTACTATTTAACTTCTTTTGTGTATTCACATATTTCAAAGCTTTATGATATGTAAATAGTATAATTAATGCCTCCAATGTTTTATTGTCTATATAATTATGTAAAGTTTAAAATCATAAGCAGAATAATTTTTTCTTATCTCATTCAATTTTTCAATGAAATATGCTATTGACTTTCCTTCTTGACTCAACATAACACCAATTTTCACAAATGAAGCATCACAATCAACCTCAAACACTTTGTTAAAATTTAGTAATGCTAAAATTGGTCTTTATATAATCTTCTTCTTCAAAAATTCAAAGCTCTCTATAGCCACTTTAGTCCATGCAAATTTCTTCCCTCTCATGTAATCTGTTATTAGTGCCACAATACTACTAAATTTTTTAATAATTTTCTGTAAAGAATTGTTAAACCATAGAAACTTCTTACCTCTGTAATGCTTCTTGGAATAGGCAACTCAATAATCATCTTTATCTTTTATTCATCCAATTTCACACCATCTTATGAAATTATAAATCCCAAAAATACCAAACTATTCTGCATAAATATGCACTTCTTTAAATTTGCATACTTCTCTTTTCTTAACAAATTCATTACCATTCTCAAATGTTGTAAGTGTTCTTTTTTAGTCTTACTAAATAACAAAATATCATCAAATTTATCAACCACAAACTTACCAATATATCTTTGTTGCACTGTATTCATCACCCTCATAAATGTGCTAGGTGCATTAGATAATCTAAATGGCATCACCATCCACTCATATAAACCATCCCTACTCTTGAATGCAGTTTTCCACTCATCTCTTTCACAAATTTGAATATGATAATAAACACTCCTTAGATCAATCTTGGTAAAATATTTTGCTCCTGTAAGCACATTCATCATATCATCTAAACGAGGTATAAAAAACTTATACTTTATTATAATTTTGTTAATTACTCTACTATCCATACACATTCTCTATCCTTAATCTTTTTTTGGAGTTAGCAATTCTGGTGTTGCACATGGAATCATACTCTCCCTTGTCACCTTCTTCCTTAACAATTCAATAACATATTTATTTAATTCTACATGTTCTATTGGACTCATCCTATAAGTTGCTTGATTACGTAGAGCTGATATTGGAATCATATCAACGTGATGTTGTATATCTGTATTCGATGGTAAACTATCTGGTAACTCATCAGGCATAACATCTACATATTCTTTCAACATTTTGGCTACTTTTATTGGTATTGACATCATTTTTGTTTCTTCATTCTTTACTACTAATGCATAACAACAACCTGCTACCTTCATATCTTGGACAAATTCTTTAGTAGAGAGCATGCTTTCTATCTTCTCTTCATCTTTAATAGGTAACAAAACTACCTTTGTACCATCTTTCCAAAAAGTGTATGTGTTCTTTACTCCTTCATGAACTACTTTCTTGTAAAATAGCCATGGTCTCTCAAATAACACATGACATGGATTCATTGGAATAACATCACACCATATTTCATCATTATAAGTTTTTTCTATAAAAAAATTGATTAAGCACCTTTTATCTACTGTAACCTCATTCTTTTTCTTAAACCATGAAATTCGATAAGGGTTAGGATGTTTTTCACATTGCAGATTTAGTTTCTCAATCATTTCTTTAGAAACCATATTTTTACAACTATCACCATCTATAATTACTTTGCATACCTTTCCACCCAAATTATATCTTGTTCAAAAAATATTTATTCGTAGCCATGCATCCCACCTTATTTATTCTGCACTTGATCCTTAGAGCAATCATGGTTCTTTTCATTATGAGATTCTTTCCAACATCATTTGGTGCAACTTTAGTATTCTACTCTTTTATTTAAGCTTCAAATATATTTACTCTTGGGTGATCTTCTTGCCTCCTTTCTTGATCTTGATAGTGTGGACACTCAAATGCTATGTGCCCTTCGTCTCCACATCTATAATATAAATAAGATATACACTGATTTGAAAACCATCATCTAGCACCACATAACCCTATTCTCTCTGAAATCTTCTTCTTATTCGTTGGTATTGAAACCCTTGCTTATTATCATCTTGCCTTTCTGTACCATGTGATTATTCACCTTTATTTGCATTTATCCACCTCTTATGATATTAAACCCATTCATCCCTTTATTAGAGGGGATCCACCTATTTTTAGACCAATAGATGTCATAAAATTTTGTCTATTTTATTTTTCTCTTGCCTTTAAAGTTAATTGATAGGCCTCCTCCATGTTAAGTATTATATGCATGCTTAATTCATCTTGAATAATTTTTTTCAAACCATTTACATACCTTGTAGATATTTGATTTTCTATTTCATCATGCTCCACTCATATGGAATGCTTATAAAATTTATCTGTATACTCTTCTGGTGTTCACCTTTCTTTTCTTTACTTTTTGTTCTTCTCAAAAGTGTTTAGGCTTCTGCACTTTGTACCTACCTTCTATGGGATTTTCCATCCCATTGAGCTACTTTTGTGTTCACTTGTTAGACATTAATATATTTATCTTATCTTATCTTGTATACTGTGATCTTTTTGCCTCAAATTTTGAAATCTTTTGTATATAATTTGTGCATAATCCACAGGGAGAAATTTATCTCTTAGCTTCTTCTCTATATTTTTTCATAAATTAATCTTCTCTTTACCTTTTCTCTATCTCTCTTTCTATAGGTGATCACCAAATCATTAAACGACATTTCAATTTTGTGCATTCAAACTTTACCTTTTTGTCTTCTCTCATAGTCTTCCACTTAGAAAACTTCTGCATGTTATTCATTCAATCTATCAATTCCTTTGGTTTTAAACTGCCTCCATAATTTAGAACATCAACCTTTATTCCTTCATTTCTTCCTTCTAAAGCTCGAACCATCTTTTCTTCCATCAATGGTGGCTACTCTTATTTTTTTTCTTGCTAAATTTCTTCATCATGATCTATGTCTTCCTCATCACCACCTTGTCTCCTTGCTTGATTGGTGATAAACTTTGTTAATTATTAAACTTGCATCTTTAGCTCTTGTATATTATGGTTCATATGTGTAACACCTCCTCTTCCTCTCACCATTCTTTACTCTTCCAAGATTCAAACTTGCTTTGATACTAGAGAAAGAAACTAAAAACTAACAAGATAATTAAAATTACCAATAGGCCAAGATTCTAAACAATAACTTATATTGATTTGTATTGAATGAATTGAAATAATTACAAACCCAAACCATGTTTAAATAATCCTCAACTCTTAAATTATAGTTTACATGCAAAATTTGAAAAAAATTAAAATCTCAAAAAAATGCCTATTTTTAAAAACTTCTAAAAAACCCCAAAAATTTTCAAAAATATCTTAAATACTATAATTAGACTATGGGATGAAATTGAATTGAAGTTGATGTCTGGTTCTAAAAATATATAATTTCTAAAAATAGAAAAAACTCGAAAAAATAATTAAATCATAATTTTGGACCCTTAGACGATCATGTATAGCCTCTAAAAAATATCAAAAATATTGATAAGCTAGTAGAACATCATAAAACAATAACAACCTTTTTGATATTATCATTTTGGCATGTGGAAGAGCTCAAATGGAACTATAGGTTAAAAATTATGGCCTCCAGAAGGTTGGCCTATTTTTTATGCATTAAAAGTATTATTTTAATGGCATTATAGTTAGGATTTCCAAATATATTAAATAATACTTATAAAAATACATTCATTTTGAAGCACAAAAAATTATCATTTTGATATATTAATAATTATGTTTTTATTGTCGAGATGGTGACCTCGTTGCTCTGATCTATGTTATCTTAGACTGTGATGAAAATGGCAAAAAGAGAGAAGGAAGGCACACGGGGGAAGGAGGGTGTGAAGGGGGAGAGTACAGGTCACAGCTACATGGCAGCATTGGGAGTGCAGCAGTCGGCCCAGCGAGTGCAGCAGTCGGCCCAAAGCCTGAGGAGTGCTAGAATAGTTTTCCCCCCACTATTTCTAGGTCCATGTGATGTTGAAGAGCCAACTGGCATGAGACTTTCTAAGGTCAATGGATGCCTGGAAAGATGCAAGGAGAGGCCCAAATTGGTCATACCTATGGACATGATTGCTGAGGATATCAAATATTATATAAATCATTCTATGTATTGCATGTTTTTGGGGCTCAAGACTTCATTCTAGTTCTTGGAAGCATGGGCTCAGAGGACATGGGCTCCAGAAGGAGAAATAGATATCACAATGTTAGCCAATAGTTATTTTATGGTCACTTTTACCTGCTTGACTAACTATAATAGAGTCTTTGCTAGAGTTCCATACTTTCACAATCAGGTGGGGCTGTTTATCAAGCCGTGGCATGCTAGTTTTATACCTTCAGAGGAATTGCCAAATTGTGTTCTGGTGTGGGTGTGACTACCTCACTTTTCGATGGAATGTTGTCGTGAAGATACCCTGCAATTACTTGCATCCATCTTGGGAAGGCCAGTCAATTCATCAATGTCAATCCTTGGGAAAAAGGTAATGACTTATGCCCGCATTTGTGTTGAAATTGATCTTAGTAAGCCAATACTTGATGCTATTGAAATGAGTGTGGGACCCTTTTCCTGGGTACAACAATTGGATTATGAAACTCTTCCCTTTCACTGTCGTCTTTGCCATGCTTATGGTCACTTGCAATGATGGACACCTCCTTCTTTAATCTTTGATGGCTTTGTTTACAAAAAACCTATGACAGTAGGTAGGGGCCAAATGGTTATGGGTTTTCTGTAAACAAATCCATCAAAGATTAAAGAAGAAGGAGGCATCTACTGACGATAAAAGATTGGTATCAGAGCCACTGTTAGCTATTGTGAAGGATCTATTGATTTGTAAGAATTTCTAGCTTCAACTTTTTGAGTTTTCTGCTTTGTAAAATTCTTTGGGAAAGTTTATTGCATTGATTTTTCGGTCATTTTAAAATTATCATAGGCCCTTTTTATCTCTGCATCCACTGTTTCCCTTATCAAAATTTTCTCACTTCCCAAATCTCAAATCTCTCTGCTATGGAATTTGGAAAAGCTCATACAACCTCCACTGTAGAAATCATGAATGAATCTGAATTAGAAGGAACCTATGAACTCCCTTCTTTCATTCCCGAACAGATATCTGACTATCCATATATTGAAATTACAGAAGAAAACCTAGAAAAAGAAAATAGCCTGTATAAACCTCCGGCTATAAAAGCTTCACATGTATATAAGAAATCTGAACTCTTAAAATCTATGTTTGTCTATAATTCTACATATATGTCTTTTGTCAAGCCCTAAATCAGATCTGTCGAGTTAACTCTTAGTTATAATCCCAAAAAGAGTTTTCAAATAAATTTGCTATCTTTGTTACCTGAACCAGAGATCAATTATATCAGGTCACATGAAGATGTGAAATTTGTGCATTTTGGACTTATCAAAATTCATATAACTCCTTTGATTCTTGGAAATATAAAGCCTATTATATATCTTGCTTTGTGTGATCATCGTCAAGTTAGTTTTAAACATTCTTGTCAAATATCCAGTCTTGATCGCTTAAACGATGAAGTTATTTGTTTTGAGTTTTGTCCTAATCTCTCTGTCACAGTCCGCGACAAGGGATGTAAAGAAGTCAAAAATGGATCTTTAGATTGTTGGGGATTATTCACCTCCCTATTTGGTCTTGATATGTTTGGTGAATTTAAGTATGCTTCTATTAATATTTATGTTGTCTATAGTATGACAAATACTAATCATACAAAGATCTTAGAAAATCTACCTTATGCTAGAAGACTTAGTAGTACTGTCCAACTCCAGAAAGGTCATATAGAGTCAGTAGAAATACCTTCTGATTGGAAACTTGACTGGTTGAAAAATGTTTCTCCCAGAATGAAAGGTCAAGCCACAGTACATAAAAGTGATGGCATAACTGTTAATATTCTTCCCAGATCTTTGTCTGTAAATTCTTCAAATCTTTCTCCGTCCATACCATCAACCTCATCTTCCCGCAGAACTGTCAAAACAGGTCATATTTTGATAGAAGATGAAGAAATTAATCAAGGAAGTGATCCAAAGGATCAATTACCTTGCACAATGATGAATCTTCCTAGAGAAGATAGTCTGGAATTCTACACAGAGAACAAAGTTACTATGTATAAAGGTGGACGATGGCTATCTCATAAAGGAGTATATAAGCAGCCAGGAAGAACTGTACAATATTTTTCAGCTGCTTATCAAGGAGATGTTCAACCATCAAATGAGTTCAAATAAAGAAATTATACATCAAGGTTCAACTCCCATTTCACAGAGAATTTTGATGATCTCTATCGAGATGTTCTATATATTAAGGATAATATAGAGAAGATATAGAAACAAGTGTCTTTTATTGATTCTAAACTAGATGCTTTAGACGATAGTTTAGATTGGCTTTCTAAACAGGATCAACAAGCAGAATCCTCTGACAAAAAGCTCATTTGTCCAATTTCTTTCGGCTCTAATTTCAAATCTTGTAAAAAGCAGTCCAATTCCACCTTTATGTAAAGGACACATGTCCAGTTATAGCCCTAGTATCTTAATATTGATGATCTCCTTAATCCATTGAATGAAATTACTACATGGTGTAATTCTATGAGAGTCATCACTATTAATGCACATTTAGACCTAGCTGGAACTACTTGTTTTTCCTCCAAGTTATTTTGGGGTATAATTAACCAGTCATGGAATACTATGTCTGAAGCCAAACAGTTTGAGTGTGTACATAATCAGCCTGATCCATTAGCCACATTATTTAATTTGTTGATTAATGAGTTTGCACCTCCAGTTGCTAATAGAGAACTGGAATCCAAAAAATGGCTTCTCAAGATGGAGCTATGTGATTTAAAATTGTTTGATGCCTTTGCCAAACAATTCAGAGAATTGGCATATGAAAGCAAGAGTTTTTCATCCACTGAGATTAAGATCAAGTTTTTGCATGCCTTGCCATATAACCTTATTGATAGGGTTATCTCTTATATTGATCTTAAGGGACTGACAATTGAATATCTCTCTCTCTCAGATGTGATTGATTTTTCTAAGCAACAAGCTATGTGCTTAGTCTCTGAGACTAAGTCCATCCAAAAACTCACCAAGCATCAAGCGTCTCAAATTACTCTAGCCTTTCAAAAAATAGCCCCATTTGGCTATCGGCCATTTGTACAGCCTCATAAATAGTAGAAGTAGTGCCACAAACATCTTTCTTTTCAACGTCACTCATTTCCTCACAAGCATTCCTATGCACCTCCTCATTGTTTCCTCAAGAAAGGATGCACTGCTCATCCTCCGTCCAAACAGCCTATTTGTTACATCTATCGCAAACTTGCCCATATTGCTCCTCAATGTCACTGCAAGAATCTTGCAGTTAAAGTTGTTTTTACATCCAACACAGTCGTTTGGTGGGATATTGTTGATTCTGATGAAGACCTCTACTTACAGGATGACATCTATGAACCAATTCTAGATGATCTCCCTGAAGGTGATTTAGAAGATGACAATGATGCAGATGCTCTCGAGTCATTAGCCGATGACTTAGAACAACCGCTTACCAACATGCAACACCCATGGTACCAATCTCAGAACCATGATCATTCATAGCTACACTATGAAGCACATGGAACCTGGTCCAGACACCATCAAGAAGTACTAGAAAGACCAGAAAGACCAAAGACCAGAGGATACTCCAGAGGAGAAGGAACATACAGAGGGAGATAGCCCTCAATGCCAAGGATGCCACCAACATTGCAAAGTCCTCAACATCCTCCTTTGTAATATCAGAGCTCTTTCAAGCCTAAGAACTCTTGGATCAAAAACAAATTCACCAGCAAAGATAGTCCAAGAGAAATTCAAGAACCAAAGATTGAGCCACGGTGGGACATATTATTGCCCACAAAAGAAAATGAAGAGGATGATGAAGTAGAAATATCTTTCTACTTAGACCAAGATTACTATCCAGGTGAATGCAGTAATCTCCAAGATGAAGAAGAAGCTGAACCAGAAATTGAAGACATCTACTCTGAAAAATCTATTGTTTAAGATCCAAAGAGACAAAAACTGGTATGTACTAGTATTCCTCCCTTATAAATTCCACATCCAACTTATTTAACCTAGCTGATTAATAAAAAGTTTGCCTAGTTTATCACCTTGGAAATTAATGGTAGACTAGTAAATGCTCAGATGGACACATGAGCTTCTGTCTCTTTTGCAAAATCACAACTCATCCATGATTAGAAGACATTGGATGATGCCTTAGATTATAAGAGCTTAGATGTCCAAGGGAATAGTTTTATCTATAACAAATACAAACATCAGTAGACCCTTAAGATTCAAGATAAAATCTTCCATGCTGACATTTTTGCCTTAGATAGAATGCCTGTATATATTCTTCTAGGCAGTGCCTTTATTAACAGATACTCTCCTTATGGTTCAACTACCAAGAGTATTATGTTTACAATAGAAAATGAAAGGCTTAGAATTCCTCGTCTCATTTATGCCACTGAACAATTTCCCAGTTCAATGACCCAAATACCTGAAATCATAATCCCAGCTAAAATACAGGAGATGGGAGAAAAGACAGCATTCAGCTGCCCTTTCGGCCATTTCCAGTGGACAGTAATGCCTTTCATCTTGATGAATGCCCCAACATATTATCAATCACATATGGATAAAATATTTCAAGGCACTTCTAACTTTCTGTGTGTATATATTGATGATATACTAATTTTTAGTAATAGTCTTACTGACCAGTTTACTCATCTCTCCAAATTCTTTCAACTGGCTCAAGATGCAGGGATAGTACTTTCAAAAACAAAGATTTAGTTATGCAAAATTGAATGTAATTTTCTTGGTATGATAATCTGAGATTCTAGACTGCAAATACAACCACATATTAAAGAAAAGGTCATCAGTTTTTTAGAGAAGCTAGATAAGTCTAAGCTTCAAGTATTTTTGGGATTACTTAACTATTTAAATAGTTTTTATCCTAACTCTGGTGAAGACATGTTCATCCTTCAAGAACTTCTCCAAAAAAAGAAAGATTTTTGTTGGGAAGAAAAGCATACAACAGCTGTACAAAAGATCAAATCTATGGTTGCTTCACTCCCAAAGCTGCATATCCCAAAATCAGACCAAATGAAGGTTTATACTGATGCCTCCGATATTGCATGGGGAGGAGTACTTGTTTCCTTACATAACAATAAAGAATTTGTGTGTGAATTCCCTAGTGGAGTTTTCAGTACTGATGTTCTTAAATGGATTTCTTCTGATAAGAAAATCTATGCTGTAAAGAAATGCCTTGAGAAGTTTATGTTAAAACTTCTCCATTTACCTCATTTTATTGCAATTATCAACTGTACTAGATTCATTACTTTTAAAGAAAAATATCATGGTCGAAAGGATGGTCATGATAAATATGTTAGATGGCAAGCATTTTTTAATCAGTTTAATTTTTTAGTAGAACACATCAAAGGTACTGATAATATTATTGTAGATTGGCTTAGTAGAAATCCTTTGACCACACTTATGCATCAACCCATTCCTGGTTTTAATCTAACCAGAATATACAACTAAGGATTTCCTTCTCTGAACATCCTTGTCCAAGAATAGATCTTATGTGAAGGGTTGCATCCAAGATATACCAGGATTTCTTATGCAGCAGGACAAGATCTACAAATGTCTTCAGTAGCTAATATCTAAGCAAACTTTCATCAAAATTCTAGAGTCATCTATATTAAAAGATTAAATAGTGAACTTCTTTATCACCAATTCACTGAATTATTAAAGCATCCATTATGGACCTAGCTGATAAGAATCAGGTCTCTGTTTAATGAACATCTATATCGATGGGTTGCCAGGTATGGCCCACATCGCATTCATGAGGAGGAGAACCATGATCAAGACATTGTCATGCATACCATTATTCAAAGACATCTGAATTGGGAATATTATTTCAACATCACCCCACGATATCACACATGCAAAGCTGGATCCCAGCACTGGCATCTTTCCAGTATTTTCTAGCTCAGATGTCTTTTCAATCCAATTAGCGAAGATGACTTACTGACTAAAGTGAAAGCAATGTTGGAACCACCTGAGTAAACATCATCATCATCTAGCACATCCAACATCATTTCCCTATAGACTAACTTTTACGCTGTAAAGTATGATGGGACATGACACTGCCTTGACAAAGATTTCAGGCAGGAACTCCCAAAATAATATAAATAGGCTTTCTCTCCATAGAATTTGCATTGAAAATTTTCTAAGATTTATAAATCTAGTAGCCTTGTTTCAAGAGTATGCTCTTCTCTTGCCCTTTTTGAAGGATCCTAAGAATCAAAAATTAAACAAGTGTTTGTACTATTTTGATTTTATTAATAGTGTGAAGCCGTAGCCATTCAGCCCCTGCCTACTTTCGCGGGTTTTCTGTAAACAAAGCCGTCAAAAATTAAAGAATAAGGAGGTGTCTACTGATGATAAAATATTGGTATGTCCCAAATCTAAAACCTTTGAATCTCAGCCTACTCAACCTACTCGTAATCTACCTGGAAATGACAAAGGGAAGGGCCCGATTCCAGGTGAGGCACCAGAAACCAATGGTTTTATCTCGGTTAAAGGGTGATATAGAAGCAGGGGTCAAAAATGGTCTTTGAAGGAAAGATAGGCAGATGACTCGCTTAACATATTTGAAATTCTAGATGACCTTAACCAATAGGAGGTGAACCTAGGGTTGATGATTTTGGATCAGTAGATTGAGGGCCCAGCCCAGGAAAACAATGTTTTAGTTGATTTAATTGAATCATAGGATGTTGGAGATGGGCACATGGATATGGACCAGCAGATGTTGATATCAGATGTTTTGACTTCCTCAGCTATTCCCTCTAAAGAGGATGGGAATTTATCTTTAACAGGGAAATCTAGAGAATTAGGAGCAACAAGGAGTAGTAAATCTTCTCCTCACTTGGGACTTTTGCAAAAAGACCTTAAGAAGGGTGGGGGGAAGAAATCGGTCACTTGGCAGGAAAAAATACCTGAAAAAGATGAAACTAATGAGAGAGACTTTGGTGGATTCGAGGTTAGTGAAGACTCTAGATGCTCACTTTCTAAATCATTTCAAATGATTGTACTATCCTAGAATGTAAGGGGTTTGAATAGCAGCCCTAGACAAAATGATGTTCACAACTTGATTAGAAGTCAAAAACCTGATGTCCTTTTTTTCTTGGAGACTAAGCTTTCAGTAGATGCTATGTCCATATTAACACCTAAGTTGTGGAGACAAGGGGACTATCAATGCATTGGGGCTATTGGATCTTTAGGAGGATTAGCTTGCCTTTAGAACCCCCAAAAAATTGGCCTCATAGGATGGTTGTCCTCTAAGTTTTCCTTGACTATGATGGCTTCCAGATTTGAGATGGGGGAAGTCATTCTTCTATCCAATGTCTATGCCCCTATTGACTGGTCGGGTAAACACTCCCTATGGGGCCACATTAGTTTTGTTTGTAGCTTGGCTCCCCTCCAACCTTGGATTATGGCTAGAGATTTTAACACTATTTTGGATTTGACTGAAAAATGTGGTGGTATGACAAAGCTTGACCCCTCTACTTTGCTTATGCAAAATTACATTTAAGTTTTGAATTTAGTTGACATTCGGCCCAAAAATAGACAGTTTACTTGGAACAATCGAAGGACTGGCCAACATTGCATTGCTGAGAGACTAGATCATTTTTTGGTTTTTGGCTACTGGGTTGGGGGTATGTGGTCTACAGAGTCTGAAATTTTGGACTGGAGAGGATCAGATCATTGGCCTATCAAGCTGAATAGTGTTTCAAAGTACTAGCCTCGCTCTCCTTCCTTCAGATTCTAACTCATGTGGTTATGAGATCAGTCATTATTTGAATGTGTGGCCAACTGGTGGAGGTGGGGCAGGCCTGCCCATGGTATGGTGATGTATATTTTTTCTAAATCATTGTAGTTTGTGAAGTATAAGCTTAAACAGTGGAATCATCAAAGCTTTGGGAATATTTTTCATGCTAAGGCTGATGCACAGGCTAAGCTTGATGGTATCACGAGAACAATTAGGGAGGAAGGATTGACTGAAATCTTACTTCAAGATGAAGCTCAGGCTGTGAAAGACTTGGAGGAATGCGAGCTATGGGAGTAAGTGTTTTAGAAGTAGAAAGCTCAGATAGAATGGCTCCAAGAAGGTGACAGAAATACTTCTTTTTTCTTTCAATCGTCCAAAGCCAGGAGGCACATCAAATGTATCTCGATCCTAGTCAATGAAAGAGGTGAGCGGCTTAATTTCTTTCCTGCAATGTCAGAGGAGGTGGTGCAGTATTTATCTACTCTTTTTAGGGAAGATGTGAATGAGGAATTATCAGAAGAAGCACAGGTTCTCTACTGCATTCCACCTTTGGTTATGCATGAAATGAATGAGAATTTAATGAAGGATATCACACTTGGGGAGCTTGAGGTGACTATTTCCCTGATGAAAAAGGGGAAAGCAACTAGTCCTGACGGCTTCCCAACTAAATTCTATCAAGAATTTTGGGATATTATCAAATTGGATCTTTTAGTTATTGTTCAAGAATCTTAGTGAAATAAGCAAATGCTTAAGGCTTCAAATGCGACTTATCTCGCCCTCATACCGAAATGTGAAGGAGCTGATAGGCTAAGTCAGTTTTGCCCTATATCTCTTTGTAATGTTGTTTATAAAATCATATCTGAAATCATTGCAAAAAGGTTAAAAACCAGGCTCAACAATGTGATTTCTAAAGAACAGAGTGGTTTTGTGGAAGACAGGCAAAATCTTGATGGTATTGTCATAGCAGTTGAGTCCATTCACTCCATGGCTAGCTCCAAGGATAAGGCAATGTTTATTAAGCTGGATATGGCTAAGGCTTTTGATAGGGTTAGATGGTCATTCTTGTGGAAGGTTCTCAAAGCTTTTGGTTTTGTGGACGAATGGACCTAATGGGTCATGAGCTGCATTTCCTCAGTTTCCTTTTCGGTGCTTATCAATGGGAAACATACGGAGTTATTTGGTGCCTCTAGGGGGCTGTGACAAGGAGATCCCTTGCCTCCGTATCTCTTTCTTCTTCTTACTGAAGGCTTGGGGAGGATGATCAGAAGGAATAGAGAGGATGGGCATATTCAAGGCTAGCAATGGGGGGGTGAACTGTTGGCACAGTCTCACTTGCAATTTGTTGATGACACTATTCTGATGGGCATGGCCACAATGAGTGAAGCTGCCAATTTGTGCAGGGTGTTGGATGTTTATCTAATAGCCTCGAGGCAAAAGGTCAACAAAGATAAGTTATCCATATTCTTCTTTAATACACCAACTCCCATATAGTAGTGAATTAATCGGACTATGCATTTCTAGATTGGGACTCTCCCCTTGATTTATCTGGGTATTCCTATTATAGCTGGCCGTATACACAAAGAATCCTAGCAAAATATTTTGGATAAATTTTGGGTAAAGGTGAATCATTGGACTCACAAGTGGCTTTCTTTTGCTGGCCATGTTTAATTAATTCAATTTATGGTGCAGGGTTTGCCCATTTACAGATGTATGCTTCAAGTTACCCCAATGAGAATTGTTAAGGAATTTGACTCAGTTACTAGGCAATTTTTATGGGCTGGTACTTTGATGACCTCAAAATGGAGCTTAGTTAGATGGGAGATGGTCTGTAGCCCCAAACAACATGGGGGGCTTGGCCTAAGGTAAACGGACTTAAATGGAGTTACTTTGGTGGCTAAGCTTTATTGGCACTGATGCAATGAATAAGACAAGGCCTGGGCAAGAATTCTCTCTCAAAAGTACTATTTGGGGGCCACTTAGAGTGATATTCCTTGTTATCCACTCATTGGGAAAGGCTCAGTGATATGGAGGACTCTCAAAAAAGGGGTTGCTCTTAATAAGGAAGGCTTATTCTGGATTTGTAAGCGGGGATCCAAGGATCTCTTTTGGACTGATTCTTGGGATGGTAACCCTCCCATTATTTCTCAGTTCCCTAATCTATCGAACCTTTGCAAGAGATTCCTTGATGTTGGTTGGTCTCGGGTGAGTGACTTTAAATCATACATTTCATGCAGACAGCTGGAGGTGGCAAAATGGAAAGTAACTGAGGTTTGGTCAGTTGTTGGAACATAGGAGGAGCATGATGAGCTACTGAACCTCGTTTCCATATGCTGATGTAGCTCCCTCTAGGAGGAAGATCAGCTTGCTTGGTCTCCCAATCCTAAAGGAAATTACACAGTTGCTTTTGGATATCAGGCTCTATTATCTCAGAGATTGGGTAGGGAAGAAGTGCAATGGTGGAGATAGGTCTGGAATAAATTATCATGGCCAAAATTCAATTGCTTTGTTTGGTTGTTGGCTTGGAACAAGTGCTTGACCTAGGAAAATTTCTAGAAAAGAGGCTTCCAAGGCCCATCTGTTTGTGTTATGTGCAGAGCGACTGAGGAGGATTCTGCTCACCTATTTTTTTGTTGCTCCTTTGCTTTGTAACTCTAGCATTATTGGTGGGACATATGGCAATGCCCCTGTCTCGATGTTTCATCCTTGGTCAAGTTTTGGAGTGGCGTGGGAGAACCCCCCTCAAGGATGGATTTTCTGCAGAATGTTTGGTTAGGGGGGGCCATCTTTTTGCTGTGGTAGCTCTGGTTGGAGATAAATAGGATTATGGTGAAACAAGTATGGAAAAAAGTCATAGGGATGATTCAGGAGACTGTGCAGGCCAAGAGTGAGGTTTGTCTCCCTTTATCCAAATAGGACACTAAGGTGGTGGCATGCATAAGATTCCAATGATTTGCAGGTAATTCAGCTTGTGTCAGGAGAGGTTGACAGGGCAAAGAGAAGATTCATAGGGATGGTCAGTGGTAGTACCCTCCAAATGGGTTTCTCAAGATCAATACAGATGGCTCTTCAGGGGCAATCCCAGCCTTGCGGGTACTAGTGGGATAGGCAGAGACTCTGAAGGTATGGTGATTTTTCTCTTTGCGGTCCATGAGGGGATGCAAACCAACAACATGATGGAAGGCTAGGCTATTCTCTATGCTCTTGAGAAGGCTAAGGCATTGGGTTGGCCTAGGATCATTTGTGAATCAAATTCTCAAGTCGTGATCAACCTGCTTGTTAAGAGGAAAGTGCTGGATGTTAATTGGCAATTGGCTGGGATTGTGTAGCAGATTTTGAGGATTAGCTCACTCATGGATACAATTAGGTTTGTTCATATTCCCCGTGAATGGAATAGAGCAGTGGATTGTTTGGCAAAATGGGTATCTGAACATTTAGATGGTGGTAATTCTAAGGATTGGGAGTCTCTCTCCCCAGAGCTTTGCTTTAAGCTGGAACGTATTTTTGAAGAAGATAGGAAGGCTCATATCAACATATAGGTGGGTTCGTCCCTAGTTTTTCTGTGCTTGTTATTTTCCTTTGGGGATTTCGGTCCCCCATTCTTTTTGTAATGCTCTTGTTATTTTATTAATATATTTTAACCCTTTTTATTAAAAAAAACTATGTTGTTATTGTCAATGAGATGTGGATGAGTTGGTTAAGTCGTTTGGTTGCTTAAAACTCTACTTAAGTTTAAATCTTTGAAAATGTATGTGAGACCGATTATGATCGTTGGTTGTATTCTCGAGGTTGTTAATAATTTTTGGTTATCTTTGAGACCAATGGTGACCATTAGTGGTAATATTTAGTATATATCTAATAATATCTGGTATACGTAGGGTATTTAGGTGGTTAATAAATTACATGAGGATCTAGACCCATTATTGTGTCCTAGATCGATCTATGCTCTGGTGAAAAACCATCTTCAACAATAACAATAACAATAATAATAATAATAATAATAATAATAATAATAATAATAATAATAATAATTATAATAATTATAATAATAATAATAATAATAATAATAATAATAATAATAATAATAATAATAATAATAATAATAATAATAATAATAATAATAATAATGATGATGATGATAATTGTGCTGCTATTTTTCTTAACTAAGCTTGTTTTTGGTATTTGAGAGCATAAGCAATATTTTTTATAGATGTCAATTACACTATAACAACCACAACAAACAATATTTTTCATAAATTTAATTATCTATATCTAAAATAAAAATAGAGGAAATAAACATGAGAATTTATTGTAACAAAAAATGCTTAAATAATTTGTTTAAGTATTTTAAATATATGTGGATTTGTAAAATTTAATTTATTCTTAATTGATTATAATTTTTAGTTATGTGTAAAGGATTGAGGGGTATTCATTTCATCAAATTATTTGAAATTGAACTTGTTTTCATTCTTTTTCTATCTATGGATCTTTTATTTGGTGCATAGCATGAAATTGCACTTTTTCTAACCTCCACAACAATTGGACTACATCCCTTTAATAGATCTGGGTTATATTTGAGCAAGATTAACATAGCCAAATTCTAGATCAAATAATTTAAATACAATAATATATTTCTTCTACATTTATTTCATTTGAACATATTACAAATATATAAGATGATATTTCTTATAACTAGGGATTCTGAGATCCTTATAAAATATCTCCTAAAAAACCTCCAATCTCCTAAATATTAATTGTGATATATTTTTTACTATTAAAAATATATATGATCAAGCCAATAATAAAATATATCTATTAGTAAATTATTACTTGTGTAATAATTTACATTATAATAATTAATAATGTTTCACTCTATATCTCAACATTCACCTCCTTGTGAACATTATTAATTCTATCTACATCCTCTTTATGTGAGCATGGGGAGAATATATATCTTAAAAAATTGAATCAAATAGAATTGTATGTTAATGCATATTTTTAGGTCTACATACTACTATTTGAATCTTCTTGTCTAGGTCTTGTTTCACATGAATAAAGGAACATAATTGCATTAAAATCGACGTTGAGCCTTTCCAATCCATAGTTTGATTTACACAACGTCAATATGAAACCATGGCCCTTTTGAGTAACATCCCTTTAATTTAGGTGATTTCCTTGTTTCTTTGGTTTTAAGGATAATGACATGGTTTGTGAGGTATGTTATCAAAAATAATTAATAGTAAGTATTTGTCACGACCTCTCTTCTTGTACTATGGTCTTGTGCTCATAATTTAAGTGGTTTTGGACTTCATTTAGTATTTTATGTCAGGATGAATTGATTAGATAACTTAACCTTTCTATTGATCTCAAAGGACTATCAGGACATAGACGGGAAAATGAGAAAGCAAGGTATGTTTTTCTTACATAGAAATGTGTGATGTGGCTACAAATGACAATTTTGAATGAAAGAAAATTTAATGAAATGAATATTTAGTCTTATACTCATATTCATAAGGAATGAATTTAAATATATAAAACTTACCAAAGATTATTAATAAAGCTTTTCTTTTATTTTGTTAATTTTAAAATTTACAAATAAATTATATTTTTAATGAATAATTGTTAATTTTATTTTCATAAATAAATATTAATTAATTTTATATAATCATAAATAACTTTTAAGATTATTAAATAATTATATTTTTTCAAAAAACAATTTTTAAGAATATTAAATAATTATATTATTATAAATAATTTAAAACTATTAAATAAATACATTAAATTTAGCCTAACTTAAACTACCTACCACCTCAAGCCTACTCACCATGCATGCCAAAATTAAGTAGAAAACAAAAATAAACTTCAAGTTAAAATTAAATCACTCCACTTCCCTTAGTCATCACCCACCTTAAACTCTTCCTTAACTCATGCATCATCCACCTTAAACTCTTCCTTAACAGATCTTTCCTTCCATTCACTTTATCTGAGTTCTTTTCAATTAAGCGGAACCACATTCCATTTCAATCAGTAAACATATTATTTTTATTTATTGAAAAAGAAATATATTATTTATGGTTATAAGAAATTGTTTAAAAGGAAAATCTAATAATATTTATATTTATTTCTATGTAAATATAATTTTTTTAATTTGTTTTTATAGTATTTTATTTACATGATTTAAAAGAAAAAGAAAAAAAAAGAAAGTATATTATTTTAATTATCATTAAAGAAACGATTTCGATGGAAATTATAATATTTTTCTTTATTTTTTTTTGCTAAACAGGGGTAAAAATCTTATTAAAAATGGGAAAAGTTACACAGTATTATCCTGGTCAATAAGCTGACCCAACTTCTGGGATAAATCAAGGGGTAGCATCCCCTGATCTGAGACATTCCAAGGTGGTCTGTGCTCAGAGGCCCATTTGGCAAAATAGTCAGCTACCCCGTTCCATTCACGGGGTATATACATAAAAGTCATAGATTCCAAAGAAGTACAAAGTTGAAGTACCTGTTGCACCACTCCAGCCAAATGCCAATCATTCGTCTCCAAATCTCACTTATTCAGAAGATTAACCACAACCTGTGAATCAGATTCACAAATAATTATTTGCCATCCCATATAACAACACTGCTGAATGGCAATTAAGATCACAAGAGCTTGCATGATGTTATTCATCTGAACACCTTTATTAGTAGAGAACAAAAATTGCACCTTTCCCATGCTATCACGTCCTATTCTACCGACCCCTACTGGACCAATATTTCCCCGTGATGCTCCATCCATGTTGACTTTGAGGATGCCAGCCACTGGGGGCGACCACCGACCCATCCTGTTGACAGGCCGTAAACGCTGTCTCTGTCCATGCGTAGGGGTGAAAGGGGCATCAAAAATGTTGCCAAGGAGGACGGCAGTTAGGTGTTTGAATATCCTAGCATCGACCTCTCCCAAATCCATGGCCTTCTCACACTTGGCATGGATGGTCTCCAAGATCACACCTGTGATCTTTCCCCACAAGATACTGAGGTCATAACTAATCCCCTGAAATATTTGCCTATTCCTTTCCAGCCATGTGTGCCACAAAATAAACGAAGGACCAATGTGCCAGGCTACTTGAAGAAGCAAGGCTCGAGAGGGAGGGTGCCCCAATCTATCCCAAAATTCCATCAAGGAGGCAACATGCTAGCACGGGCAAGCCCACACATCCCAACACAGGTGCCAAATCTGTCTGACAAATGGGTACTAAAAGAAAAGGTGGGAGATGGTTTCTTCACTGTTGTGATAGATAACAAACATAGATGGCCCCTAGAAGCCCCACTTGCATATATTATCCCAAGTAAGACACTTGTTATACACCAAAATCTAGAGAAAAAAGTTACATTTAGGCCATGAGTAACTGTTCCAAACCTTCTTCCACCAAGTGACAACAACTTCGCCAAAAGGTTGCTTTTGCAAATCATGATATCTGGAAGATACAAAATATTTTTTAGACGGGTCCCTGCCCCAGGCCAAAACATCTCGCTCCTACAAGAAGCTACATTCCCTTGATGCCAAGATCTAGGCAAGCTCTCATCACTCTGCCATGTGGCCACCCAACGGCCAGTCTGAAGGTTGCTTCCACTAAAATCCCACCGCATTGCCAATCCTGATGGCCTCCTTATAATGCCCCATCGTGTTCCACCTAGCAGCTAACAAGGACTCACATAGTGGCTACAAATGTGGATGAGAAGATAAGAGGGGGGAAAACTTATCCCAGGAGTCACTCCAAAAAAGAGCATCCGATCCCCTATTGCAGATCCAAAACAGGCTACGCTTCACCAGATGTGCTCCACGCTTGAGGGTATCCCATACCATCGACCCTCTTCCCTCTAGGGGAAGTCTTGGGATCTCTGTTGGATCAACTCCTAGATAATACTTGAAAGCCAGATTCTGGGCCCAAAGGTGAGTTGGACTGGAGCACCAATGCTAATAAAGTTTGGCAGCTAGAGCTTGGCTGCTCAGAATTGTTGAGCGTAGCCCAAGACCGCCAGCCTTTTTTGGCTGATAAACCATATCCCAATTAATCAAACTTCATTTAGATTTTTGTAGATTGCTGCTCCATAGAAATTGGTGAGAAAGAGCATCGAATTCCTTAAGGAAGTACACCGGGGCAGCCTGCACCATGATGCAGTAGATGGGGAGGGCCTAGATCACCGCTTGCAGAAGTGTCACCTTACCTGCCGTAGAAAGCCACCTGTGAGTCCAATGATTAACTTTATGTCTTAGTCTATCTAGCACATTTTGCCAAAAGAGTCTCGGTTGTCTACCCACCATAATAGGGATGCCTAAGTAGGTGATTGGAAGAGACTAGATCTGAAACCTCAGAATAGCCATGATTCTCCATTGAATAGGCTCTGGGGTGTTGAAAAACACAGTGGAGGACTTGTGATCATTAATTTTCTACCCAGAGGCAGCCAAATAAGTGTCCAAGGTAAGCTGAAAAGCTTCAGCTTCCCGAATCCATGCTCTCCCTGCAAGGGAAGTGTCGTCAACAAACTGGAGGTGGGACAAAGCAGGTATTTTGTTACCCCAGCTCCAGCCCTGAAGCATATGCTGAGAAATTCAAAGCTTGATAAGTCACCCAAGGCCCTCTACTAGAATAATAAATAGATATGGGGAGAGTGGGTCTCCTTGGCAAAGCCCTCTAGAAGCACCAAACAGCTCTGAGGGGGTTCCACTAATGAGAACCGAGAAGGATGGAGTCGTCACACAACTGAGAACCCAACGGATCTAGTCTCGGTTGAAGCCAAAATCCACAAGAATTTTATGCAAGAATCCCCAACTAACCTTGTCATAGGCTTTTGCCATATCAAGCTTAATAAACATCACTCACTCTTTTGAAGTGCTAATGGAATGAATAGCTTCAAAAGCTATGACCACCCCATCCAAAATTTGCCTGCTCACCACAAAGCCTCCCTGCTCCTCAGAGATGAGTACAGGAAGGCATGCTTTAAGCCTTTCTGTAATGAGCTTAGTGATGATTTTGTACACCACATTGCAAAGAGAAATGGGTCTAAAACACTCCAACTGATTAACCTATTCTCTCTTTAGGATAAGCACTAGAAAAGTAGCGTTCAAATCCTGGAGCATATCTTTGTTGGAATAAGACTCCTAGACCACCTCCATAAGGTCTTGATTAATGACATCCCGGAATTCCTGGAAGAATTCAACAAGGAATCCATTTGGGCCTGGGGCCTTGCCTTTCTTCATGCCAAAAACAAATCCCTCTAGTTCATCTTTGCTGATAGGCTGCATAAGGGAATCATTCATTGCTACTATCACAAGAGGAGGAATACAGGATAAAACAGTATCTTCTGCTAGCTGATTCGGATGTGTGTCCACTGAAAAGAGTATAGAGTATAACCAAATAGCTTCCCTGGTTATGTCCTAGGTGGAAGTCAGGCGCCTACCATCCGCAGTAATTAGGGAGGAGATGAAGCTCTTGTTACGTCAGTTCTACACTGAGTTATGGAAAAAAGCCGTGTTCTTGTCCCCCTCCTAGAGCCAATCAACACGGGCCTTTTGTTTATAAAATATCTCTTCTCGGAGTTCCCACTCTGCTAGATCTATAGAAGCATGTAACTCAGCCGAACGAAGGTCGTCAGACAAGCCAAGGTCCTGAATTTTCCTGGTGATGGCATCAAGCCAGTCCTGAGCTCTCCTCTTCATAGTGTGGAGGTTGCCAAAGCAATGGCTGTTCCAATATTACAATTTTCTTTTAACATACTGAAGCTTCTTAGAAAAGGAATACATAGTTGTGCCATAATTCGGACCTCCATACCTCCACCAGTGAGGCATTAGATCGTGAAGGGAAGATTCTCGAAGCCACATCAACTGAAACTTGAAGGGAGGCTTCTTTGGAGCATCAATTTGACAAGAAGATAGCTTAATAGGCCAATGGTCGGACCCCCGCCAGTCAAAAATTTTAGAAGAAAGAGAGACGGATCTAGATTGCCAGAAACAAGAGACAAGAAACCTGTCTAGGCATTCTGAAATAACTGCCTCCCCAGTCCTTCTGTTGTTCCATGTGAAGGTTTCACTAAGGGGTTTAACATCTGAAAGATGTAAATCCTCCATGCTCTGTCAAAAAAGCTCCAAAGAAATTTCCAATCGGGGAATTCCTCCTCTCTTCTCCTCCAAGCTGAGAATAGAATTAAAATCTCTAGCTATGATCCAAGGTAGAAAGGGATGGCAGCTTCTAACATACCGAATGTGGTCCCAGAGCCTAAGCTGACCTGGGAGATCAACCAGGGCATACACATTGGTGACCAAAATCATCTTGCCAGTCTCCATGGAGGAAGCAATCATTGAGAGGGCTGAGGTGTAGGACATCTAATGGATTGGCAAAACTTTCCTAGGATCCCAACACATAACAAGACCCCCAGCAGTTCCCAGGGCACCAACACACTGGCACTGACCTATCCGCCAAAAATTGGGATAACAGGTGAATAAATAATCCACCGAGAGTTTGGTCTCTTGAATACACAAAATATCAGGAGAATGATCACTCACTAACTTGTGAATAGCCTTTTGTCTGGGGATGTTATTCAATCCCCTCACATTCCAAGACAAAATGATCATTGGGTAGTTTGTGGAAAATGTTCATCTAGGGTCTTCACCGCCCCTGATTCTACCAGTAAATCCCCTATGAGTTTGATTCTGTCTTGATCCTTCCTGGGTCCTGCTCTAGACGGTGTGGAGAAGGAGACCTTCATGAAAGGCCATTGCATTAATCCAAGAGTAGAAGGAGAGCCCTTCTCTTTGATGGACACTCCTGCATCTTTGACCAAATCTGCCCAACACATTTCCTTGTCTTGTGAAGTGGGTGAAACTACTGGAGATTCAGATTCAGGTTCAAGAGCAGCCTTTGAGGCCTGCCAAATGACAATGTCCTGGGAGGCCAAGGCCATGACTTTTTGCCCTTCTAAATCTAGATTTTCCTCCTAAACCCCTGCAGGGATGCCTTCTTCAATGATCATGTTATCTAGAGCTTCGAAACGGTTAAAACCAACATCTCCTTGGCGGTCCAAATTTGTACATTTATGGCCTCTTCCTCTAGCTCTGCGCCTAACTGGGATGAAGCCCTCCCTGTCTGGGCCATTGTAGTCAGAAGGGCCTTGCTCCAAAGTGTGAGTATTTAGCTAATTTTTCCCTTTTGCCCCATGATCTGGCAGGTCATTCCTATTTCTAGATGGGTGAGATTGTCCCTTCCTCAAATTTGCATTGCCAGTCCGCTACTCAGATGACTCCTCCACAGCCCCGGCTCCTTTGAACCCCTGCGGATAATGGTACTGCAAGTGGCTATATACATGGCAAATTCAACACCAAAAGGGGATGGATTCATAGTCTATTTGCTGTATCTAGGATGAGGTGCCCAAACAAATTTCCATAGAGTCTGGTAATGGATTATTTATGTCAATATCCACACAGATGCGAGCATAAGAAATAAACTTCTTATCTATGGATTGGTGAGTGATAGCAGTTGGTATACCAATTATAATAGTAATCTACCGTAGGATGTCCTCACGCCAGAACTCCAGAGGGAGCCTCAGAAGCTGGACCCAAACTAGGACACGTGATGGGAGATCCTCTACAAAATTAAACCCCACATGCCAGGGTTTTATGAACAAACTGATTCGGTCATAAAAATATGGGCCTCCCTCAAAAATCTAATTCTTATCAGAGATACAAGAGAAATTAACCAAAAATAACTGTTACTTGCCAGCATGATGTCAAAATCTCCCTCAGTCTGCCAGGACCGGCAAATCCAAGCTTCCAAGGCTACCAGGGAGATTTGAATCCCAAGAAACTTACAGATTAGCGCATGAGAAGCTAAGTACTCCACATCCTCTTTTACCATTTCTGAAGGAATCACTAATACTAGCTTATCTTGCCTACGAGGAAGGTAGCCATTGACTTTGTTTAGCTTGGATTTTTCACCCCCATAAAAGGTTTCCTGCCCTTGATCTTGTGAACTCCTGCCATCAATCAGCCATCCAGCCATGGGAACTTCTGCCTGCGACAGCCCCTTTGCCCTTTCACTCTCTGCCATCATCCCAGAATCCAAGGAATGTGTGCACATTCATTCTCTAATATAAATACTTTTATTACTTATGTTGTTATTTATTTATATTTGAAATGAAATTTTAATAAATAAATAAATTTATTTGAGTTTAAATAATTATTGGGAGTATTAGAGATAGATGGAGATGGAGGAGGTATGCTCCCTCCTTCTCTCTATTGAAACCCTAATCCTAAAGTTCATCTTGTGACAGTATGATGGTTTTGAGAATCATGTTTTTAGGGGTGTTATGTGATGGGAAGGGAGGATCAGGGAGTTGTAGCTCCTCTAGGTAATAATTTAGGTTTTTTGTGCATCCTACATGGTGGCCTTGTTTTGGGTTTTTTATTTAGTCTGCATGGTGGCCTTGTTTGGGGTTTTTTGTTCAGTCCATGTGGTGTCTTGGTTTTGATCTTTACATGTTGTGGTTGTCGGTGTTCTATAGATTAATGGTGATTGTAGTGATGGTGCTCTCTATCACTACCCCTACATTTGGTTTGGGTGATGGTGGTAGCTCTCTTGGTGTTAGTCTACTTGTCATTAGCCTTCCATGCCTCTACAATAATTGCATCCCTAAGGTTTATTCGCTGGAGGTTTTAAGACTTTGATGGTGGTGGCTATTTTTTCTTTATTTTTTAATCTTCTACCTTTTCACCTACTCAACTTTACTCGATTAGTAGGGGTGTTCTGAAGACTTATTTTTTATTTTTTGGATCTGCCTACTGAGTTTTACCCAACCAACATGGTTGTTCTGTGAGAATGATCTTGGTCTTGTTTTTTTTTGGCTTTGCCTTATTTACAAAGGAGATGTGAGGGTTGGTGCCAAGTTTTCCAACTATCCACTTTATTATGTGGCCTTCTATTTATTATTTTTTATAATAAATATTTATGAAATATTCCAATAATATTATTGGGACTATCATATTATCCTAATTACAGATTAAATTTGTTAGGTTGAATTGATTGATAAAAATTATATTTATTAAATTGAGTTGATTAATCAAAACAATGTATGATCACGAAAAAATCTTTAATTGAAATTACAATAAATTTAATTACTTGAAAGTGTATGTTTATATATTAAAATAAATAATTTTTTTAATTTGAGTCTAAATAATTATTAAGAGCATCATAGTGTCACAATTACAAATTAGATTTGTCAGGTTGAATTGATTGATCAACGTAATTTATTATGAAGAAAAAAATTATTACTTGAAAGGGTATGTATTGATAAAAAGGGTTGTTTACTCATTATGCATTTGATGTTGTATGATTTTACTCATTATTTATTTAATTGCTATGCATTTTTTTTAAATTAAGAATAATTTGTCCATTACATCTGTCTCTGTTAGTTACCATTGTCATCCTACTTGATGGATAAAAGTCCCACCAAAATCTCGTTGTCATTACATAGCCATTTCAACTCATTCTAATGTGAAACATGGCACAAATGTTATGTTTCTTAAAATAGAGAGTTACAAGATGTGTGGTTCACAAAATTCATTCCCATTTTGTAATTTAGTTTTTAATAGTTTTTCAATCAATGAAGCACAAATTACAACCATTGTATCTATATAAGATATTGTGGGTATCAAATATCATAGCACATCCATCCCTCAATAAATCTAGCAAACCATCAGCAAGGATATCTTTTTTATACAATTAATTCGACCCATCATTCCCTTTCCAAGCTATTGTTTATAGGTATCTTATTTGTGGCTATTGATTTGGTTTTAGAGTTAAAACTATAGAAAAATCATTGATTAAGTGATGGAACACTCATATTGAATCATGAGTAGATATGTTGTGAGAAATAGTTTATATTTGATAAATAATAAAATTTTATTATTTGATATCCTGTTCCTCCCAGTGTACTTTGCACCTTAAGGACAATTGCTAGTTTAGGAAATTTATTGTAACATCATTTAGTATATTTTTTACCATAATATAAATGACACTAATATAATACATTAAGAATATTGTAGACACCTAAAATTACCTCCCTAGGCAATTATTAGTCACTAAATTAAATATTTTTAATATGGTGATGTATTTTTTGATTATTGGTTTAAAGTAGGCATTATTGGTACAAATATTGACTTTTAATTCTCTCCATACATCCTCTTAGCACCCTTCATTTGTCATGCCCTTTACCCCCAAATTTTTACTTGTTATGCTCCTTTTGTTACAAACCAATGGTTATTTTTTAGGAGCTACCATATGAACATTATATTACTTTTTAGTATTATGATTTGGAAGCGATTCAGAAAAAATAAGCCAACCTTTCAGAGGTCACAAATTTTGACCCATAACTTTGTTTGAGATCTTTCACACCCCAAAATGACTGTATCAAAAAGTTTAATTCTGACTTAAGCATATCTATTCACTTAGAGTTGATTTTGATATTTTTTAGAGGCTAAACATTATCATTTGAGGGTCTGAAATTAACATTTAATTATTTTTTCATGAATTTTATATTTTTATAACCAGGCATCAATTTTCAGTTGAATTTCATTCCGTAGAATAATTTCAATATTTTTGCTATTTCGATAATTTTTTAGAGCTGCACGTGCTTGCATGCAAAACTTACTATAAATAATGGTTGCTAAAAATAGACTTTTTTTTTAGATTTTAAATTTTTAGATTTTTTGCTTGTCAACTCTAAATTTCAATTTGAGGCTTATTTAAGCATGGTTTGGGTTTATAATTATTTCAAGTCATTTAATACACATCAATTCTGTATTATTGTTTTAGATCTTAGCCTATAAATAATTTTATTATCTTGATAGTTTTCAGGTTCATTATCTTTCTATTTTGGTTTATTGGTAATTTTATTATCTTGATAGTTTTCATGTTCATTATCTGGTATCAAATCAAGTTCAAATCTTGGAGGAGTAAAGAATGATGAGAGGAAGAGGAGGTGTTGCTTAGATGATCCAGACTATACAAGACCTGTATATGCAAGTTCAAAAATTAACATAGGTTATCATCAATCAATAGAGAAGACAAGGTGGTGATGAGGAAGACACAAATCATAATGAAAAAGTTTAGCAAGAAGAAGAACAACATGAGTAGCCACCATTGATGGAAGATACTATGGTTTAGAATATAGAAAGAAGAAATCAAGGAATCAAGGTTAACATTCTAGATTATGGAGGAATTTTAAAACCAAAAGAGTTGATAGATTGGATGAATAGCATGGAGAAGTTCTTCGAGTAGAAGAGAGAGAAGACAAGAAGGTAAAGTTTGCATGCACAAAATTGAAAGGTCATGCAATGATTTGGTGGGATCACCTATAGAAAGAGAAACAAAAAAAAGGTAAAGAGAATATTAATTCATAGAAAAAGATGGAGGAGAAGTTGAGGGAGAAATTTCTTCCTATGGATTATGCACAAACCCTATTCAGAAGATTTTAGAATTTGAGGCAAAAATATCATAATATACAATAGTATACAAATGAATTTTTTAAGCTTTCCATATGAGTGGAGAATGAATAAACAAAAGATTAGATGGATGCAAGGTTTGTAAATGGTTTGAAATTTTTTATTCAAGATGAATTAAGCATGCATAGAATACTTAGCATGGAGGAGGCTTAATAATTAGCTTTGAAGGTAGAAGAAAAACAAAATAGATAGAATTTTAGAAGAATGTATCTTGGTCCGAGAAGAGGTAGATCCCCTCCAAATAGGGGATGAGGTGGGTTTATTACCACTAGAGATGGGTCTAATACCAATAAAGGTGAATCATCACATAGTGCAGAAAGATAACATGACAATAAACAAGGGTTTCAATACTAGCAAAGAGGAAGAAGATTTCAGAGAGGATGAGGTTATGGTGGTGAGAGGATGGTTTTTGAATCAACATAGATCTTATGTCTATTATAAATGTGGAGAAGAAGGGAGAATATCATTTGACTGTCCATACTATCAAGATCAAGAAAGGAGGCAAGAAGATTTCCCAAGAGTGATTCTAGTTGAGGCTAAGATACAAGAACAAAATATTGAAGTTGCACTAGTAGATGTTGGAGAGAATCTCATGATGAGAAGAACCATGATCGCTCTGAGGAAAAAACAAGTGCATAATAAATAAGGTGGTGATGCATGGTTACGATTAAATATTTTTTGAATAAGATGTACTTCAAGTGAAAAGGTATGCAAAGTAATTATAGATGGTGGTAGTTGTTAAAATATAGTTTATAAAAAAATGATTGAGAAACTAAATCTACAATGTGAAAAACATCATAATCCTTATCGAATTTCATGGTTTAAGAAAGGAAGTGAAGTTACAGTGGATAAAAGGTACGTAATCAAGTTTTCTATAGGAAAGAGTTACAATGATGAAATATGGTGTGATGTTATTTCAATGGATACATGTCATAGGAAAGACCATGGCAATTTAATAGGAAAGTAATTCATGATGAAGCAAAGAATAGATACAATTTTTAGAAAGGTGGTACAAAGGTAGTTTTTTTACCTCTTAAAGAGGAAGAGAAGATAGAAATCATGCTCTCTACTAAAGAAACTATCCAAGATATGAAGGCAGTAGCTTACTGTTATGCATTAGTCACAAAGAATGAAGAAACATAAATAGTGCCAATACTAATAGAAGCAGCAGGAGTGTTGAAAAAATATGCAGATGTTATGCCTAATGAATTACTAGATGGTTTACCATCAAAGATATATATATATATATATATATATATATATATATATATATATATGTATATATATATATATATACACATCTTTGAATTAAAATTTGGGTCAATCAAATGTATGTTAACCATTAAAAAGTGTGAAAGTCGATATTCAAGGCATGAAAAACATGGCATTATGGAACAAAGAACCCAAAATTGGTCAATGACCAAAATTTTACAACATGACAATGGTGATGACCTCTTGTGGACTATACAACTCCGTTAAAGGTAACTAAACTCATAAAATAGATATCAATATGTTTTTATGAGTGTGTTTGAGTATCTCAAGGAAAATAAATGACATATCTCAAGATGCTCATGAGCACAAGGTGATAGGATAAGATTGAAAAAAGTCAAATGTGAAGGGAAATATGTGAATAAGAGCCTAATCTGAGCCAATTATCCAAACATCCAAAAACATAAAAGCATTACAAATAGAATACTTCAAGTACCAAAATTAGTGTCTAAAACATAGTATGTGAAATCCTTTCTTTTGACATATGTGATTCACAGGGTCATCCCACACCTCAAAAGAGGGGACTATGATATAATAGTGACATATTCAATCACATGGTGATACATAAAATATTTCCCTTTGTTCCTGTAGATGGAAGCCATCACATCGTAGTACACTAACATATTTTCCATTGTTCCCACACATGTAAAAAATCACATTTTCCCTGGCACCATCAAAGTCTTGTCATTGAGCAAACCAAAGCTATGTGCTTAATAATTGATTTCCAAACAAATATTGTTCTTTGTAAAATCAACCCCTCCCCCAAAAAAGAGAAGAGGTTGTTCACCCAAATTTAATAACCACAGCAAGGAGACAATCAATTTCCATTATCAATATATATATATATATATATATATATATATATATATATATATATATATTAAAATTATAATAAAATCATTTTTTAAGAGTATTTTTAATTTTATTTATCAATCAAGAACAATTAAATTTGAATTGGATTATCTACCATATTAGATGTTTAAGTATCAATTGAAATTTTAATAAAAATAAGAATATTTTAATATTGTTTTGAATGTTTTTTATAAATTGTATGAATAAATTTAGATCACATTTTATGTTTCAACATGTAATAAAAGAAAATTAAATTTATACTTTAACTAATTTAAATCTACACCCAAAAAAATTCAAATATTTTCTTTCATAGTTAATATAAATTTAAAATTAAGTTATTATAACTAAAATAAAACATAATTTAGATGGAATGATAATTGAAATTTACTTTATATAAAATTAATTAAGAATATTATTCAATGAATAGGAATATTTCAATTTTAATTTTAATTTAATTTTGTTTCATTAAAAATTTATTGTAATATCTTAATTCTTATTTTTATATAGAAATTTAAAGTTACATAGATATTGGTACATTTATTTATTTTTTAGATTATATATAGTAAATTATATATAATGAGCAAATGTATATTTACATTTGAATTTTTTTTTGATTAAATAATCATGATTAAAGAATATTCAATCTATCAAATTTATTTAAGGAATTATCTTGTCCTCATTTGATTGACTTTCTATCAGATATCTAGAGGGATTTGTACCTTGGTAGATGGCATATAACCATCATCCTTTCTAATTGGATTACAACTCTTTATTTTTTATTTTGATCAAAATATGTATTATATTTAAAAATGAGAAAATATAATAAATGTATGATCTAAAAGAAAAACTATATGACATCATAACTTGAAACCAAAACATATTGGGGTAACCCAGGAAACCAAAAATACTAAATCTTATGTCATTGTTGACATCAACAATACAAGAAATAAAAGATAAAAAGAAACACATTAGGTAACAGGAACCATCAAAGCTATAGATGGAGGAAGTGGCAGGGAGGATTGTCTGGTTTATCATCCTAACATCCCCAATGGGGATAAAGGTATCAGGTATGGTCCAACCATCATCTTATTTTTTTCTTCAACTATATCCCAAACTTTATATATCACCTTTGAAAAAATATTTGCACGTTTATATAAGTAAAATAATTTAAATTTAAATTTTGTAGTAGTGTTGGGCCCTCTCTTCCATGTTTACGAAGAAAAATGATTTGAATTTGGATTTTATTATTGAATTTAAATATGTTGTACATGGTGTAAACATAAACTGAAAAACTTAATAAATAACACACCAAAATGCATTTTATAGGAGAGAAGGGAGAATGAGCACAGCTAGGGTTTGAGGATTTTTCCTTTAAGTTTTTCAATTTTTCCTATTGATCAATCCAGACAAGGAACTAGATTGACTGGTGGGCTATAAGATGAATCCTCCAAGGGGGTTTTCTTCCCCCAAAAAAGCATAGTTTAAACAAAATTGTGGCTAGAGCAAAAACCTCAGTCTTAGAAACATAGATTAATGCGTTGATGAAGGCAACTGACAAGAAGAAGCTCCAAGATCCATAAAATGGATCTAAAAGAACATGCACACAAGATACTAAAGAAAACTTGATCACCATGTTAGATCTAGTAGAAATGAAGAAGAATATAGTGAGTCTACATGATACAACCCTGATTTGTAAAGTTATGTGAGCATAATTAACTATGCAGGTGCTCCATGCATGGACCAGAAGAAACTAGAAAACAAACTAAGAGTATGAACTAAAAATTTGTGCTAAAGGGTACTTCACAGGAATATTTTCCAATGAATTGGATAGAGAAAAGTGCTTAAAGGAGGGCCTTAGTTATAAATGTGGGGCTATTAATGAAGCACTGACATACAACCTTCAAGCCAATAGAGGAACTTCCAAATACGACACCTGTATGGATTTGAATGTACACTTAACTACAAGAATTTTGGTCTAGATATGTCTTCAAAATCATTATTAATATTATTGGTAAAAAAATTGACATATCAAAACCATATCATGGCAAAGGCCTATCTAGCTATGATAGAATATGTGTGGAGCTAAATCTCCCACAGACCCTTCCAAATAACACCACACTGAAAGTAAGAGAAATGGAGTGGGTGTAAGATTTATATTATGAGAGTATCCCATTCTATTGTAGAAGCTACGATGAATATGGACACCTATTAAAAGAATTCCCAACATTAAAGAAGAGCAATACCATGTAGAAAGTGCCTAAACCAATAGAAAATGAGTCGAAGGGATCTTTAATCTAGAAAGAAAGCATACTATAATGAATGAGAATTAAATAGCTAAAAAATATGTGCCAAAAGAGAGCAAATAAGTCATTAATGAAAAATCCACCTCAATGGAAGGAATATAATCTATTCCACAAACTCAACCCTAAGATAAATAAAACAACATAGAGATGGAAGACATCATAACAAATTACAAATTTAAAGAGGATTTTAAAAATCCACTCAAAGAACAAAGCCCATGAAACTCATCTCAACAAAAGACAAAAATCCTTCAAGGTAAGCAAATTAAAGGAAATATCATAACAAAATCTTGAAACACAAGGAAAATTGGAGAAGCTTGGATAAGGAAGATAAGACATATTCAAAGATGGATGAGGATATCATGAGAATAATGCAAACTTTGAATCTTAAAGAAAACTTCAAAAAGAGAAGGAGAGGGAGACCCAGTAAAAAATAAAAAGAGGCATGAGGAAGAAATGGAAGCTATTGAAACAGGGACTCAAATTCAATTAGATACCTTCTTGATGAGTACCAAATAAAATAATATTTTTTGATACAGATTATCTCTTGGAACATAAGGGATCTCAATGCTCCCTTCAAAATAAAAACATTGAAACAACTAATTACCCAACATAAACACAATGTTGTGATGCTTCAACAAACTAAACTAGAAAATCTATCAAAACACAATGAAGATCTTTCAATTGTCTAAGAAGATAAATGGTATAGAATGATTCCATAGGTGCAATAGAAGGCATGGTTTTCCTATGAGATCCAAACTCAATCAATTTTGAAATCATTTAAGTCCACAATCAATATCTTATTTGCAAATATGTTTCTGTGAGGACAAGACTCAACAATATATTGCCATGTAAAAATGTTAAATTGAAATTACGATATGGTGGCCATTATTGGTAATAGTTGCTATATCTAATAATATCTGGTATACATAGGGTATTCATGGGATTTAAATTACATGAGGATCTGGGCCCCTGATTATGTCCTAGACCAATCTTTGCTTCGGTTAAAAACCATCTTCACCAATAATAATAATAATAATAATAATAATAATTGCATTGTTATTTTTTCTTAACTGAGCTTGTCATTAGTGTTTAAGAGCATAAGCAATATTTTTTATTGATGTCAATTACGCTATAAAAACCACAACTCACAATTTTTTTTATAAATTTAATTATTTATAACTAAAATAAAAATAGAGGAAATAAATAAGAGAATTTGTTATAACCAACAATGCTTAAATAATTTATTTAAATACTTTAAATATATGTGGATTTGTAAAATTTAATTTATTTTTTATTCATTATAATTTTAAGTTAAGTTTAAAGGATTGAGAGGTATTCATTTCATCAAAATATTTAAGAATTGAACCTTTTTTCATTTTTTTAAAAATCTATGTATCTTTTATCTTGGTGAATAACATGAAATAGCACTTTTTCCAACATCCCTTTTTATAATTTAATCTTAATTATAATTTTAGATTTAAAAATTAAAATATATATAAATAAAAAAGTATTCATTTATAAACTTTTAAAAATCTTGTATAATAAATTAACATTAACTTGAGTAGAACTAATTAAATGACTTCTATCTTTACAAAAGATAAAATTACTACAAATATCTTAAATATAATTATTTGAAAAACATTCATTGATATCAACTTGGACTTTTTACATACTACAATTATTTATAATATTATAACCTTCTTTATAACTTTCTCATTTGTTAGTAAAAATTCATGTCGGTCTAACTACACCAATGTATGAAGTTCAAAATATTTTTTTGGAAAAAATTGGGGCACTCCAAACTACATCACATAGTCAAGGTATTATGATTTTTTGATTAAATTTTTTAAGAATAGAAGAAAATTTTCTAAATGACAATCAAATGGATATTAAATTTAAGAGTAGAATTAAAATTAAACATATTCACTACATTACAACACATCGCTACCGCCTCATATCATTGTAGAAAGCCTCTCGACATAAAATTATCATAAACTTGTCAAATTATATGTATTCCCTATAAATAAAGGAACACAATTGTGTTGAAATCGATGTTGAGCCTTTCTTTTCCATATTTTTATTTGCATAGCCTCAATTTGAAACCATGACCCTTTTGAGTAACATGCCTTTAATTTAAGTGATTTCCTTGTTTCTTTGGTTTTAAGGAGAATGATATGATTTGTGAGGTATAATATCAAAAATAACTAATAATAAGTATTGTTGATGTAAAGCATGGTTTTATAACTTGAAAAAGATTGTAAATCGATATTTCTACCTCACTTGAACTTCATTATCATAACCCTATATCACCTTTTGTGCATAAAGCGTTAAGCAAAAATACTATAATAGTCATTTTAATAATCCTTCCAAAACATATTTTTCTTAATCAGTGATCCCTTAGATTTATTTTTTTAATACTTCAAAGATAGGCTCCCATTATGGTTATATTTTCTTTTAAGGGTCCTAGTATGGTGTTTCCATATGTTCTTAATGAGTGAAAGCAATAAGATAGATTCCATATCTTAGTTTATTTCCCTACAAGCCGGAGACCCCTTCGTAATAGATGCAGATCATTTAAATCCAAAAATTACTCTAAAAACAAGTCATGTGTACGATGTAAGCCCTCTAATGTATGATATCCCCTAAAATACCTTGTCATTTCACCTCATCATCACTGCCCAATGCACTTTGCAATATTTCATGATTTGCATGTTATGTATGGCCTTACCCTTTCTTCTATGGATATGAGTATGGTGTTTATGTATGTTTTCAACTCTGATGTATTTATTAGATAAAATCCATAAACTATTTTATCTAATAAATATTATTAAAATCTTTCATTTTCATAATAACAAAAAATAAATATTTATCTATTTCAAGAGTGTGGCTGAGAAGTCTTCAATTATACAGATTTGAAAACAAATTTATTTCTAATCATGGGGGCAGCTATCCTTCCTTTCCTTTTTCCTGACAATGCTTTCAACAGTTGGATTATTTTTTTCTTACAACTGAAACTGAATTTTTTTAAGAAGGGTGGACGTATCATAGTTCTCCCACTGAGTTAATAAGTTTATAAAATGAAACATCAATGGGCGAATTGTGTTGCTCAGTAAACACTTATTACAAATTGTAAGTTTATAAGTTATAATAATGTTGTGGGAAAGAAGAAATGAAAAATTGAAGAAACAAGATAGAAACAAAAATATAATGAGAAACAGGGTTGAGAGAGGTTGTTCATTAAAAAAAATAGAAAAGCATTATAATTCAGAAATATATCTCCTAAACATTTAAATTTGCATAATAAATTATAGATAATTTATATAATTTAATGGAAATTTTTTTATATTAAATGTGTGTCTTTACTTATGATCTAAAGATTGCACAAAGTGTTTAAAATTAAAAATGTATAAAATTCAATATCATTAAAATAATTTAGTTGTGCCTTTATAAACTCTACAACATTCACATTGAAGGAGTATTAGTGTTTCTATTTCCTAAACCTTCCTTTATAAATAATTGCAATCTAAGTATAGAGAATATGACCTCTAAACAATTAGAATATGAGAATAGGGCCTCTACATTATCTTCTAATATCTCAATTGGCAACTCATCATTACCATTATCCTTGGATTCATGATAAGTTTATACTCTTCAACTCAACTCTAAATATAACTTTATTAATAAAAAATAAAATTAATGTATTACTATAAATATATTAATAGATTTTTTTATAAATATTGTTTAATCGATTAAAATAAAATCTAAAATCAAACTTTTAAAATTAATTAATTATATTAAAAGAATCTATAATTTACTTAATAGCTATTAATAGTGATATAATTCATATGTGTCAATGTGAACATAATGACACTAGAGAAAAAGTTAAGATAAAAATGGGTGGAGATTATTCAAAAATGTAGGGTTGTATAATATACATATTGAAGATTTTATGATTGTCATGTCACTATTAGTCATGTGTGTCACTATGAACACAATGACATGAGAGAAAAATTTAAGGTAAAAATGAGTGGAGCTTATTCAAAAATACAATCTTATCTAATAAATATAGTAAAGTTTTTATGGTTATCGTATTATTTTAATTATTATGTATTTATTTTTAAATTGAGAATAATTTGTCCACTGCATCTATCTTCGCTAGTTACCATTGCCATTGTACTTGACGAGTAAAAGTCCCTCTAAAACCTCGTTATCATTACATAGCCATTTCAACTTGTTCTAATGTGAAATGTGACACAAATGTTGCGTTCCTTACAATAGAGGGTTACAAGATGTGTGGTTGACAAAATTCATTCCCACTTTGGAATTTAGTTTTTTAATAGTTTTTCCATCAATAAAAACTAGATTATAACCATTATATCTTTGTAAGATATTGTGACTCTTAAATATCATAGCATATCCATCCCTCAATAAATCTAACAAACCATCAATAAACATTTCTTTTTTATACTATTAATTTGACCCATTACTTCCTTTCCAGGGTATTATTTATAAGTATATTATTTATGGCTATTGATTTGGTTTTAGAGTTAAAACTATAGAAAAATCATTGATTAAGAGATGGAACACTCATATTACTTCATGAGTAAATATGTTGTGAGAAATAGTTTATATTTATTGAATAATAAAATGTTATTATTTGATATCCCATTCCTCCTAGTCTACTTTGCACCTTAGGGGCATTTGCTAGTTTAGGAAATTTAATACACAATTTAGTATATTTGTCATTATAATAGAAATGACACTAATATAATACATTAAGAATAAATTATAGATACATAAAACTACCCTCTAGATAATTATTAGTCATTAAATTGTATATTTTGAAGATGGTGATGTCGTTTCAATTATGGGTTTAAATTTGCCATTATTGGTGCAAATGTTGACTTTCAATACATTCTATACATCCTATTATCACTCTTCAGTTATCATGCCCCTTATCCCCATATTTTTCTTTGTTATGCTCCCTCTGCTAGAAACTAGTGGTTCTTTTTAGGAGTTACCATATGAACATTATCTTAGTTTTTAGTATTAAGATTCAGAAGTGGAATGGGTAAATACTTTTTAAGTGTTGATTTGGTGTAGTAAATAGTGCATTTAATGTGTTATTGTATCATTTCACTTGAATTTCATTGTTATCAATTAAATCTTGAATCTTATGTCTCAATGAGAAACATTTATTTGCGACGCGACTCCAAGTTCTATGATAATCATAATATTCATTCACATCATAATTCTTTGGTAAAGGTTGAGATGAGCCAAACTCATGTTTAAGAGGTAAATGGACCATATTACATTCAATTAATTGTTTAAACACTTGGTGAAGACTCTAAGCTAATTATGTAAATTATCTTCAC
This sequence comes from Torreya grandis, assembly GCA_037957365.1. Taxonomy (NCBI): domain Eukaryota; kingdom Viridiplantae; phylum Streptophyta; class Pinopsida; order Cupressales; family Taxaceae; genus Torreya; species Torreya grandis. The sequence continues at coordinate 422,439 of JARHVA010000498.1, read as the reverse complement.
TCTTGAAATGGAAGGACAAGCATGTTGAGTGGTTCAAATATTATGTTAACGACATTCTTGGCCTAATTATTAGCATGAAAAGTGGTAATATTATTAGCCTTAGCCTTGAATTTTAGTTTAACTTGATATTCAACTCCACTATAGGTAGTGGCACTAGACCCATATTTAAGCATGTTGATATCATAGTTCCTAACCACAAGACAAAGTTCATTGAAATATTGGCATGTGTTAAACATTACTTTTTAATCAATAGGTTGAAGAAAACTTTGAGAGAAAACTATTTGTAATTTATTATCAAGTAATTGGTGACACAAATTTATAAGCATTATTTTGAATTTAAGCACGTAGTCACTAATAGGTTCTTTAGGTCCTTGTTTATACTAAAAAAGTTGTGAAAATGTGACTTGTTGGCTAATGTTGGTTTTAAAATGAGATAAAAACTACCATCCAAAGACTTGAAATAATACACAAATCCCTATGGTAGGGCATAAAACCAATCCAAGGCATAATCCTTGAGAATTCTTGAAAAGAGATTAGTGAATAATCTATCTTTATGTGTAAATTCAAGATATGAAATATAGAATAATTTGATATGATGTGAATGATCACCCTTGCTATTGAATAATTCAAACTTAGGTATAATGAAACTCATAGGCAAGGGCTATACAAGGACCTCATAAACTAACAAATTGATAAATATATCATTAGAAGTAAGCTGTTCTTGCATGTGTTGTTCTACTTTTTTGAGAAAGACCATGATGAAAATTTGTAGATTGAAATATAAATTCTACTTTTAATGATTCTTTTGTACAAGGCACAAAAGAATCATTAAGCTGAAAATGAATAACCATAGTAAAAAAAGTACAAGCAAGAGGAAGAGCCAAAGTAAAAGAACCAATAGGAGTATTAGCTTCAATACCTAATGTAAAAGGGGAACCTCTAGTAGGTTGAATATAAGCATTCAAAGGTTCATTTGCAAGATGTACTTCCTCAAGTACGTATTCCTTAGCAAATTTAATCTTATTTTGTTTTTCTCTAGTAACATAATGATGGCACCTATTTCTCTATGAAATGATGAAATAAAAATTTCAAAGCAGGCTATCTCATGTTTACTTGTAGTAATTTTTGAAATATATTAATTCCTAATCTTATCATTAATATCATTAGAATACATGATATTAACATCACAAGCATCTAAATTTACATCATTTGTGTTTTCATCATTCACATTTATATGATTTACATAATAATAATGACATCTTAAATCACATGGTGATACATAACATATCTTCCTTGTTCTTGCACATGGAAGCCATCACATGGTAGTACACAACATATTTTTCATTGTTCCCACACATGCAAATAATCACATGGTGGTATATAACATAGTTTCTCTTGATTTTCTCTTGCTTTTACACATAGAAGTAATGACATGGTGGTACATGACATACCTAAATTGGTCTCACCTTGGGACATGCATGCATTTAGATACAATGTAAACAAAAATATATGGATCTATAAAGACAATTTCATGGTCTTCACTACAATCATGTCTATTTATTTTTAGCCTCTTTAATTTCAAAAACTCTTTGATTATGGAGTTATATTGAAAAGTATTCACTTATAGATGTTTTTCATATGTTTTCAGTGGTACAAAATTTTATATCATAGACACAAGAGCTTGAATGTTAGTTCCAAAATCTTCATTGCCTCCTTATATGGATATTAGTTGAATTATCTCTTCCTTTTGACTTTTAGATTGCTATCATTAATTTACTCAATTTGATAACTATCAATAGATGGTGAGCTGATTGCAACATACCCATACATCCAATTTATTGATTTTACTTTGACATATATACACACCCACATATAAAAGTAGGGCCTTATTTAGACACATAAATTTAGAACACTTGTTAATTATTGTGGTATTAATATATGCATGTGTTATGGAAGGACCATAGCAATAGATGGAGGAGGGCCATATATATATGGGGAATTTATCCATTTGACTGGGGGAGTGCTCATATTTCTTATGTTTTATTTGACTTTTGACATGTTCTTTTAGTTTTATTCAATATGTGACACTTTTGACTAGATATGTTTGTCTTATCAGTTATATTTTATTCTTCATTTGGCATGTCTCCTTTCTCTTCTTCCTTCTTTATCTTTCTATCCCCTACTTATTTTTCTCTTTTTTATTTTATTTTGGTGAAGCTTTCTAGGTTTTTACATGATCGTGTAATATGGTCTTGAGTGACCAAGAACATATAGTGTGGTCCTAGTCTAACGAGGAATGTACTATGTTAATGGTATTATTTATTGTGTGTGTCATTTGATTATTATTTTTTTGTTTCTCAATGTTTATAAATGTTTTTGATACTTTTTCTCAGTATTTCTTTCTCATTGTGTGTCACATTACGCACCAACAAGCTCCTAATTTAAAATCAAGAATTATATAAATACACAAATGCATTAATGCATTAGGGACAAGAGATTTACACTAGATTTATCTCTTAAAGTTGTAAAAGAAATGATTTCATGTATGGTAGTAGCACCCATGTACCAAAAGTAGAAATCAAGAGTTTAGTGATCAAACATGTAGCATGTACAAGTTGTTGCATTTTTTAAAGGATAAGGGTTGGGACACTTGCCTTGCCATGGATTTTTATTAAACTACATAATACTTGTGTGTTATTCTCAAGACCTATACTCTAAAGGGGTTATGATTGAGATATTCCCTTGAACCCATCACCCCTCTCCACTCATTTTTTATGGGTTTACAAGATTTTGAGAATTGATTAGAGTTTTAAGAGAGAAGATCAATTTCATAGAGATATAAGAAAAAAATTGAAAATTAAGTAAGGTTTTCAAAGAAAAGGAATAGAGTAATAAGAGATGTCAAATTTATTTTTCAAAATTTTACAATTTCCAAGAATGTATAATGTTTGGTCCTAGGAGTGACATGAAAGGATTGTATAGTTTTGGTCATTCATGCAAAGTTATTTGATAACTCTGAATTTTATGGGTTTTGTTCGTGCCATTCCCCACTTTATTCAACTTCAAATTGCTTCCAAATTTATGAAAATTTAATATTCTTCTCATATCTCTTGCTTTGCACATTTTAATTATTCTAGAACATTCTTTTATGCAAGTAGTTTTTATTTTTATTGTTATGTTAGGATAAATATAGTTAGATCTGAATCTCACATGTTTATGGATAAATGTATTAGATTTTGATGTAAAAAATTTATCCCATAAAATAACTACGTATAGGAAGTGCAACCATGGGTTGAGGTAATGATCTTCTATAACATTGCTTGGTTTCACAGTGCCAAACATATTCTAAAACATTCAATTAGAAATCTCAACATTAATACCCATTTTTTATCTAGAGGGGAGCATTATGTCCTCGTAATCTTGATCCCCACACCAAATTACATCAATTTAATATTACATTTATATTAAATCCTACCCTAATTAGTTTAATATATTTTAAATTTAATGGTAGAAATAAATTTTAAAATTTTTTAAAGCTTAGATTTAGATTTACACTTATTCAGTAGTTGTCATCTGATATATGTAATCCAAAACATGGGAATAGATGCCAATATTTATGTAACTTTTACCTTCTACATTAAAAAAATTTTAAAGCTCAAGGACTTTCAAGACATCAAAGTATCTTCTAACCTGAAGATTTACATTAACAACCTACTTATAATTATCCAAAAGCTTCACTTCTGGAACGTGTTGAGGCTACATTTATGTTTATGATTGCACTTGTATTTGAGAGTTGTATCTATTAATAGCTTTGAATAAGAAGTGATTTTCCTTCTCCCTTTCCTTACACATGTTGTAACCATTAAAACTTGTTTTGTTTATCAATAACACACTTAAATGCTTATTTTTTGGTAAGCGTTAAAAAATCTAAATATTAACAAATATATTATTCAAAAAAATTTACAATATGTATTTTTTAATATTTAACAATATTTAAAAAGAGCATAACAATTTTGCATAAAATAAATGACAATCAATTTACAATTTATTTACTTATATTTATATTTAAAAATTTAACATTAATTTTATTTCATAAATGATATAATAAAAATAAATATTGTAATATTAACTCATGACCCCACGGATGGCCCACTCAATAATCATTTATTTCAATACATATCATAAATTTGTTAAAACAATTTAATAACTAAACATGTGTTTCTTATAGTAATCGTATAGGCATTTAGAGATATAAGCATTGTATTATAATATAAATTTAAGTTTATATTATTATATTTAGAAGGATATAAATATGAATTTATATATAATATTTATTTTAGTAAATATTAGTTTTAAGTAAATATTGGTTTTATATATATGATTTGGTGTTTTTTTAATAAAATAATAGGAATATTATATGTTTATTGTATTATGTACGTAATCTTGGTGACACGTACATATTATTTATAATGTGTATATATTTCTTTTAACACACACACAGACACACACATACACACACACACAAATATAAATAATGAGGAATATATATGTATTTCTAGATTCGATGGTTTTGAGTTTGAATTCAAATAATTCATACATATTATTTGAATAACACATACATGTTATTTAAATAACACATATGTGTTAGCAGAGACATCTACAAAATTATTCCCCAACTCCATACACATACCTAAAATTGATTCAAGACCCCATGAAATGACATTTTCAATTAAAAAGTCATGTATTTTTAGAAAGCACTCTCCACTTGATTTAAAAAATCTTTCTATTTTCTATCACATTTCTAAATAATTCCCCTTAGTTGACGTGAAACCAACTGATTCTATGGTTTGGAAATTCCACTCAACCTAATATATTCTCAATATATATCATAGAAATATTAAAATAAGTTATATTGATTATGTATTAATTATATTATTTAATCTTATAAATTTTGTTTTAGAAATGACATTAAAATATTTCATTTGTTTATTTATTATAAAATAATTTAATAATTAAACATATGTGTTTACACTAATAAAGATCAAGAGACATTATAAAATGAAATCCTCATAATAAGTGGGCACTTTAAAACTTTATATTTTAAAGAGGGGATAATGCCATGTGAAGAGGGGACCATGCCATGTGAAGAGGGGATAATGACATATGAAGGTAACATTTATATTTTAAGAATAATTTTAATATAAATTATAAAATTACATATATATATGTGTGTGGGGGTGTGTGTGGGGGGGGGTTGTTTTAAATTTTTAAATTTCATTATTTATTATTATAAAAAATATTTATATTTGAAAATAAAATAAATATAGATATTTTATTTATATTTAAATGATATATATGTTAGATATATATTTTAAAATTTAAATAATATTTTTAAAAATTTTATATGAAATAAAATGATAAATAAATTAAAAACTTTTGGTAATTACTTAATATATTAAAAAGGGTATTAGTTATTTGTGTATTTTAATTATTTCAAGAAAAAACAAAACATGCATGCCTCTTTTTTCATTATTTTCTATATTTAAAGTTAAAAAGGAAAAAATAAAGTTATGTGAAAAATAATCTTAAAAATTTATAACTTAGAACTCATTATTTACAATAATATCTATAAAATTATCTCATGCAAATAATTATAAAATTTAAGAGATAATCACATTTTATACATATTAAATTATTTCTATAATAATGAGATGTGGTTGAATTGGTTAAAGTGATTTAGTTGTGTCCAACACTACTTATATTCAAATCTCGGTGACATATTAAGTCGATTGTGATCGATAGAGATGTTTACAGGGTCCGTAGTGGTTGTGGTGATGTTTGTAGGGCCTTTCATAGCTATTGTGATGGTTGTAAAAGATATTTGGACCTTACATTTATATCCAATACTAGTTCATATTCCAGTCACAAGTGTTTATGTTCATAGCCCTAGGTTCTAAAAAAGTGTTTACCAATAGTTAGCCCGATGGTGCAAGGAACTTTGAAAGAGATGTATTTTTTTCTCCAATTTTGGGAATTCTATCAAACCTAGGTTTGAATCCCCACGAGTCGTTGCATATTCTCTCCAAGTGTTATGCCAGTTTGAAATATCTAAAATTAGGTACCACCCCCATTGTTATAGCTTCATTTGAGTAGGTTGTAACTATCATACTAAACAGTGTAAATTATTTTAGAAATGATGTAATTTTTTTTCTTGGTAAAGCATGGTTTTATAACATGCAAAAGATTGTAAATTGATATATCTACCTCACTCGAACTTCATTATCATAACCCTATATCACCTTTTGTGCATAAATCGTTAAGCAAAAATACTCTAATATCATTTTAATAATCCTTCCAAAACATATTTTTCTTAAATAGTGATCCCTTAGATTTTTTTGAATACTTTAAAGATTGGCTCCCATTATGGTTATCTTTTCTTTTAAGGGTCCCAGTATGGTGTTTCCATATGTTCTTAATGATTGAAAGCAATAAGATATATTCCATATCTTAGTTTATTTCCCTACAAGCTAGAGACCCCTTTGTAATGGATGTAGATCATTTAAATCTAAAAATTACCCTAAAAATTAAGTCATGTGTATGATGCAAGCCCTCTAGTGTATGATATCCCCTAAAATCCATTGTCATTTCACCTCATCATCACCTCCCAATGCACTTTGAAATCTTTCTCCATTTGCATGTTATGTATGACCTTACCCTTTCTTCTATGCGTATGAGTATGGTGTTTATGTATGTTTTTAACTCTGATGTAATTTCACTAGGTGTCAATATATTGGCAGTATTGATGAATAAAAGCTACAAGATAGAATTTAGAACCTCAATGTCTTATCCCCACATCAATGTCAATGTAGCATTGATTTGAGTCACACATTTGGTGTGGATACCTGTCATAATTAAATTAGTAGCATGATGTCATTGTCCACTCTTGACAATAAAAAATGGCTACTCAAAGGTCTCGTGACCCTGCATGTTGCACACCATTTTATAATGGGTGGAAGTAATGTAAATCCAACAATCGTCTTAAATCTAGGTCTAGTCTAAGATATCATTTTCTCTTACCATCACCACTTGACTCCCTGTGATCTATTTCCACCCTTAACAATAAAAATAGTCATTCAAAGATGTCATCAAATTACAAGCTATATATTCATTTGCAATAGACGATGGTAACGTAAATCTAAAAACTATCCTAAATCTAGGTATGTTGTTTTATATGGGCCCTTTGGTATACGATATCATTAGAAATACCTTTCCATTTTCCCTCACCATCCTTGCTCATCTCACCTTCAAATATTTCCCTAGTTTCATGTTCTAGAAGATACACATGTAAAGTTTAGTGACATGGTAAATTTGTTTATGTAATTTAGAAATTCTATCAAACTATTTCAATTACCCAATAAATGCATGAAACATGGGTCACCTAAATGAAAACATGGGTTGAATATCTAACGACTCCTCTAAAAATGTAGAGAAGGCACCACGTGTCAATTTAGAAGAGTTTAAAACATTATAACAAAAATGATATCTACTTAAACTATTTAAAAACTAATTAGACAACTCTAAAACTAATTAGATGAAAAATAGAAAAGGCTCTTTCAATGTAACCACTAGTGCTGTTAATTTTTGCTAGTCCATTGGACATAGGAACCAATCCACAGTAGTCTCTACATACTCTTTACAAGCACTTTATTGCTCTGATGTATCTAAAATTAGGTACAACCCTGATGGTTATCACTTCGCTTGTGGAGATTGCAATTATCATATTGAAGAACATAAGTTACACTGAAAAGGATGTAAGTTTCTATTTTGTAAAGATAGTTTCTCTAAAGTGAAAGAGTGTAAATCGATAGTTGTACCTCACTTGACACCCATGACTGTTGACCCTATATCACCTTTTGTACACGAAGCGTGTGTGTGTGTGTGTGTGTGTGTGTGTGTCTATATATATATATATATATATATATATATATAATTTTAATTATTATATAATATATATTATAATATTTTTTTACATTAAATATTAATTATATAGTATACGTGAATATTGTATTGTACAATATGTATAATTATTATATTATAACATTTTTTTTATATTAAAACATTGACAATTTAATAATTATCTCTAAATTTATGACAAATTTAAATTTTCTTCTAAAACACTTTTATCATTTATTACTAATTATAAAATATTATTTATTAAAAAATAAATCTAATTATATTTAGATATTTTTCTAAAAAATTACGTCCTTTCCAACGTTCCTTGCACCATTAAGGCAACTACTAGTTCTAATTAATTTCTGAATCTGAACTCCTTAATTGAGTGAGGACGCTTAAAAACCTCTTAGCATTTTGTATGTGAGATTATCTATTTGAAAAACATGAAGTGTAAAATAGTGATCATGTAATATAATAAGAATGAGAAATGGTGAAGTGGTGGAGAAGGGCAAAGCCATATGAAACATGCAAAAAATAAAATATTTCAATGTGAGTTAAAGGATGATGATGAGGAGAAATGACAATATATTTAAATTGATATCATATACCACACTAAACTAAAATATAGGACAATAGATAAACGTTTGTATTTCCAACAAAACCTCTAGAAACTTTAACCACAGACCTCTCCAATCTATTCAAAAAACATTCACATTTGATTTGATAGCCATAATACTTTAACTTTGGTGACCAACTATCACCCACTCAACTGACCAACTATGTTCGATGTGAACATCTTAAAGATGTACAAAGAAATCTTTGGTCTATTCCTGACAATAAAACATCTATAACATAATTATAAAAAAATTCTTGATCAAATAAAATATAAACTAATTAATATGAATGATAAAATCTCTTATCACATCATCCTTTAAACTATAAATCAAAAAGCCAAAAAAAAGAGAAGAAATTGCTCACCCAAATTAGATCGAGTGGAATGATAATTGCAATAAAATCAAGTGGATTATCTACCATATTAGATGTTTAATTATCAACTAAAATTTTAATAATTTATATTTTTAAATAATATTAAACATTTTTATAAATTATATGAACAATTTTATATGACATTTTATGATCAGCGTTAAATAAGATTTTTTAAAAAAAATCTACACCTTAATAATTAAATTTAAATCTACACCCAAAAAAATCCATATAATTTTTTTTAATAATGATTATAAATTTGAAATAAATTATTATAACTAAAATAAAACATAATTTAGGTGGAATGATAACTGAAAATTAGTTTATATAAAATTAATTAAGAATATTATTTAATGAATAAGAATATTTCTATATTATTCTTAATTTAATTTAATTTTACTCCATTTTATTTAATTTGATTGTTAAAAAATTGTTGTAATATCTCTTTTTTTATATAAATAAATTTAAAGTTACATAGATATTGTTATATTTATTTATTTTTAGATTATATATAGTAAATCTTAAATAATGAGTAAGTGTACATCTAAATATGAGTACTCTTTCAGTTAAATAGTCAGAGATAGAGATTAATGTCTTGATGAAGACCATTAACAAAAAGAAGCTCCAAGATCCAAAAAATGGATCTAAAAGAACATGCATACAAGTCACTGAAGAAAACTTGATCGCCATCTAGATCTAATAGAAATCAAGAAGAATATAGTGAGTCTACATGGTATAAGCCTGATTTGTAAATTTATGGGAGCATAATTAACCATGGAGGAGTTGCATACATGGACCATAAGAAACTAGAAGAGAAACTGAGAGTATGAACTAAAAATTTGTGCTAAAAGGTACTTCATAGGAATATTTTCCAATGAATTAGATAGAGAAAAAGTGTTTTGGAGGAGGGCCTTACTTTGTTATAAATATGGGATTATTCATGAATCACTAAAATACAACCTTCAATTAAAGGAACTTCCAAATATGACACTTGTCTGGATTTGAATGTACACTTAACTACAAGAATTTTGGTCTAGATATGTCTTCAAAATCATTGCTAATATTATTGGTAAAAAATTTGACATATTAAAACCATATCATGGCAAAGGCCTATCTAGCTATGATAAAATATGTGTGGAGCTAGATCTCCCACAATGACATATAAAAACCATATCATGGCAAAGGCCTATCTAGCTATGATAGAATATGCGTGGAGCTAGATCTCCCACAAACCCTTCCAAACAACACCACACTAAAAGCAGGAGAAATGGAGTGGGTGAGATAGTTAGACTATGAGAGTATCCCATTCTGCTACAAAAGATGCCATGAATATGGACACCTCATCAAAGAATTCCCAACATTAAAGAATATAAGTACCATCGAGAAAGTACCTAAAACAATAGAAAATGATTTAAATGGATCTTCAATCCGAAAATAAAACATACTATAATGAATGAGAATAAAATAGTTAAAAAATATGTGGTAAAAGAAAGCAAAAAAGTCATTAATAAAAATCCACCTCAATGGAAGGAATATAATTTATTCCATTAACTTAGCCCTAAGATAAACAAAACAACATAGAGATGGAAGACATCATTGATAATTACGGATTTAAAGACGATTTGTAAAATGCACTCAAAGAACAAAGCCCATGAAATTCGACTCAACAAAAGATAAAAGGGATTCAAGGTAAGCAAATAAAAGGAAACTTCATAACAAAGACTTGAAACACAAGGAAAATTAGACAAGCTTGGACAAGGAAGATAAGACATTCAAAGATGGATGAGGATAGCATGAGAATCATGTAAACATTAAATCTTAATCTTAAAGGAAACTTAAGAAAGAGGAGAGAGAGACCCAATAAAAAATAAAATGAGGTATGAGGAAGAAATGGAAGTTATTGAAGTAGGGATTCAAATTTAATTAGATACTCTCTTTACAAGCACCAAGTAAAATAATATTATTTGATATAGATTATTTCTTGGAAAATAAGGGATCTCAATGCCCCCTTCAAGAGCAAAACATTGAAACAACTAATTATCCAACATAAACAAGATGTAGTGATGCTTCAAGAAACTAAACTAAAAAATCTATCGAAACACAATGAAAATCTTTCAATTGTCAAAGAAGAGAAATGGTATGGAATGATGCTATATATATGATAGGAGGCATGGCTTTCGTATGGGATTCAAACTCAATCAATCTTGAAATCATTCAAGTCCATAATCAATATCTTATTTGCAAATATGTTTCTTTGAGGACAAGAACCAACAATATATTATCATGAAAAAATCTTAAATTCAAATTACAATATATTTTATTGATTGAAGGTGTATACCTATAAATTTGAATTAATAAAAAAAATGTTTTGTTCATCTAATTTTTTTTTCAAAGAATACCTATCATCACAATTACAAATTAAATTTATTAAATTAAGTTGATTGGTCAAATTAATATATTACGAAGAAAAATCTAGTACAAATTTAATACACATAAGTAAGTGATCCCAAATTTGATAATTGATTCTTTAGGAGGACATTATTTCTCTTTTTAGAATTGAATTTATAGATCGAGTTTTTTAAAATTGAAATTATGACTTATTTTTTCTAATATAAATATTTTTATTACTTTTATTTTTTAATTTTGGGTTGAAAGGAAATTTTAATAAATAAATAAATTTATTTGAGTTTAAACAATTATTGGGAGTATTGGAGATAGATGGAGATGGAGATGGAGGAGGCATGCTCCTTCCTTCTCTTTGTTAAAACTCTAATCTTAGGGTTTACTTTGCAACAGTATAGTGGTTTTGAGGAGCACATCGATGGGGGCCTCGTGTATTGAGAAGGGAGGATTAGGGAGCCGCAACTTCTCTCAGTAATAACTTGAGTTTCTTGTTAAGTCTATGTGGTGGCCTTGCTTTTGTTCAATCCATGTGGTAGCTTGTTTTCGATCCTTGCATGATGTGGTCGTTTGTGTTCTGTAAATTGTTGGTGATTGCAGTGGTGGCTCTCTCTATCACTGCCCCTGTGTTTGTTTTGGGTGTTGATGGTGGCTCTCTTTGATCCAAAACTCAAAATATTTTGTTGAAAGATAATTAAAAAAATAAGAACAAAATAATTAAATAATTCTATCTCTGAGAAGAGATGTTTTATTGATCAAATTTGTAGACCCAAATATATGCTTATCTCTGAGAAGAGATGTCTACTTTCCATTTTGGGTTACATCTTCATTTATACATGTTTTGAAGGTGTGGGGAGGATGTGGAAGGTCACCAATCTTGAGAGAGATGAATTGGTTTGATTTCCATGATTTACAACAATACATAATTCGAGGAATTACTATTTTTAGAAACTTACTATTTTTACACTGCACTACTAAAATTAAAATTTGGGACACTTTAATTGGGGTTTAGGGGGTCAAAGTTCATTAAAAAATTATGGATGCCATCTCATGATGTTCCCATCATTATTAGCTTTCCAACGGTTCAAACGGTGAGTCAATTAGAGCTACGGTGCAAAAGTTATGGCTCTTAGAAGTTCCATCATGATTTGGGGTGGACCCATCACCTGAATTGTCATCTGAATTGTTGCCCGGATCATTCCTCCCTCCTTGAGAAGAAATGGTCCCCATTACATTAAGATTTCTCATCAAGTGTGGTATTTGTGCTTTAATTTTATTCCTGATGCATTCTTGGAAGGGACTGTGATTTATAGAACCGTGCAGGGCCTGATTGTTCACCATTTCTGTGTGACCATCAGTTTGTGGATGGAAGGCCGTGAAATTCTTCAGCTTGGTATTTATTTTCTTCTATTGTTGTGTGATTTGTGTAGTCAGGGCTGTAACATCAACCCTTTTGGACTCTTGTGGCTTGACCACCATGAGAACAAATTTCTTGGCACTAATCAAAGAGACAGATGTAGAAGGTGGTACCTTTGGTATCCTGGAGCACCGTGTTCCAAGAGTGAGAGTGATCCTTTGAGTTCTTGATTCATAGGTGTCACATCGATCATACATGAATGGCTGACCAAAGAGTACATCACAAACATCTAGATTTGCCACATCACATAATACCTCATCTTAGAAAGGTTTTATTGCATATGAGAGAAGACATTGGTGGGTGACATGAAGGTTTCTCCCTGGACTCAACCATCTAATACTGTATGGCTTTGGGTGAGGCTTCATGGATAGATTTAGGCTTTCCACAATATTAACAGAGATTAAATTCTTTTGACTTCCACTATCAAGAATGAAATGCAAAGGCTTATCTTTCACCCATAACTTAGAGTGAAACAACCTTTCCTGGTCATCTAGCCTCTCCTCATGGGTCTATGATGAAGCAAAAATGGCTTTAGGCTCATCATCTATAATCTCTTCTTGAACCTCTTCAACTGTAGCGTCTGTATGAGGCAGAGTAGTAGATGTCGAGGATTGTGACTTAGAAAGCAGGGACTTGATGGCTTGACATTCTTCTTTGGAGTGAGTTCCAGATTTGTGATAATCACACCATTTTCTAGCCTTTCCTTCTTTTCAATTATAATTTTGGCCTTGTGTTTGACCTTCTTTGTCACTTCTCCATTTTGATCGCTGACTCTTCATATTAATTCTTCCATGCTTCTGCTCGATCATCAATGCAAACTTGTACGTCTCACCAAGGGTTTCCAAATTGAAGAGTTACATTTCTCCCCATATTTACCATTATATTTCACCACGATATTTGAGAACCTTATGTTTCTCACTTTCTTGGATGCCCAATCTTGCAAATAGAGAATAAAAAATATCAGTGTAATCTTGAATAGATTGTTCCTTACATTAGCGAAGTTGTTGCCACTCTATATACAGATCGTCATATGCTCCAATGGGGTAGTATTCTTCCTTCACAGCTTCTATGAAATCATCCCAAGTAGGTTCTATCTCAAGGCCAATACCATCTGCACTGAATCTCTTTTTGTACACTTCCCACCAATTTTTGACAGGCAATGATGCTTTCAGAAGAGCAAAAGTAATCTTCTCTTTATTAGTGAATTTATTTACATAAAAATAAGATGACAATTGATCCAACCAATTTTATACTGCATCAACATTGATTTTGCCTTCAAATGTAGGAATATCAAAATTCACCCGAACCTTGAAGGATGTTGGGGCACTAAAAGGATGTGCGAGTGCAAATGAGGAGCCAAAATTTCCCATCGAGATTTGTTTGAGAATTTTAGTGAATTATTGTTGCATCTATGCTTATTTTTTTGGAGGGCTTCATTCACCATTTCCTTGAAATGATTGGATGTCTCGGTGTTGTCTGCCATTTTAAGTCATTTGGAGCAAATAGGTGGATAGTCTGCTGGTTTGATTTTCCACCCAAGCTTTCTGTAATCTAACCTCATTCTTGGGATCATACACTTTAAAGACAAACTGATCTGAGACCACTGATCCAAAACTCAAAGGCTTTTGTTGAAAGATAATTTAATAAACAAGAACAAAATAATTTAAATAATGGTATCTCTGAGAAGAGATGTTTTATCGATCAAATTTGCAGACCCAAATATATGCTTATCTCTGAGAAGAGATGTCTATGTTCCATTTCAAGTTAAATCTTCATTTATACATGTTTTTAAGGTGTGGGGAGGATGTGGAAGGTCACCAATCTTGAAGGAGATGAATTGGTTTTACTTCCACGATTTACAACAATACAAAATTCGAGGAATTACTATTTTTAGAAACTTACTATTTTTAGACTACACTACAAAAATTGAAATTTGGGACACTTACATTGGGTTTTAGGAGGTAAAATTTCATTGAGAAAAGATCGATGCCATCTCATGATATTCCCCTCAATATTAGCTTTCCAACGGTTCAAACGGTGAGTCAATTGGAGCGACGGTGCAAAAGTTATGGCTCCCAGAAGTTCTGTCATCAATTGGGGTGGACCCATCACCCAAATTGTCATTTGAATTGTTGCCTAGATCATTCCTCCCTCCTTGAGAAGCAATGGTCCCCATTTCATTAGATTTGTCATCAAGTGTGGTATTTGTGCTTCAATTTTATTCCTGATGCATACTTGGAAGGGACTGTGATTTATAGAACTATGCAGTGCCCATTTGTTCACCATTTCTGTCTGTACATCAGTCTGTGGATGGAAGGCCATAAACTTCTTTATCTTGGTATCTATCTTCTTCTGTTGTTGTGTTGTTTGTGTAGTCAGGGCTGTAACACGAACCCTTTTGGATTCTTGTGGCTCGACCACCATGAGAACAAATTTCTTGGCACTAATCAGAGAGACAGATGTAGAAGGTCATACCTCTGGTACCCTGTAGCACCATGTTTCAAGAGTGAGAGTGATCCTTCGAGTTCTTTATTCATAGATGCCATGTCGATCATACATGAATGGCTGAACAAAGAGTACATCACAAACATCTAGATTTACCACATCACATAAGACCTCATCTTAGAAAGGTTTTATTGCATATGAGAGAAGACATTGGTGGGTGACACGAAGGTTTCTCCCTGGACTCAACCATCCAATACTATATGGCTTTTGGTGAGGCTTCATGGATAGATTTAGGCTTTGCACAACATTAACAGAGATTAAATTCTTTTGACTTCCACTATCAAGAATGAAATGCAGAGGCTTATCTTTCACCCATAACTTAGAGTGAAACAACCTTTCCTTGTCATGTAGCCTCTCCTCATGGGTCTATGATGAAGCAACAATGGCTTGAGGCTCAGCATCTATAATCTCTTCTTGAACCTCTTCAACTATAGCGTCTGTATGAGGCAGAGTAGTAGATGTCGAGGATTGTGACTTCGAAAGCAAGGACTTGATGGCTTGACATTATTCTTTGGAGTGAGTTCCAGATTTGTGATAATCACACCATTTTATAGCCTTTCCTTCTTTTTAATTATAATTTTGGCCTCGTGTTTGACCTTCTTTGTCACTTCTCCATTTTGAACGCTGACTCTTCATATTAATTCTTCCATGCTTCTACTCAATCTTCACTGCAAACTTGTACGCCTCCCCAAGGGTTTCCAAATTGAAGAGTTCCATTTCTCCCCATATTTACCATTATATTCCACCACGATATTTGAGAACCTTATGTTTCTCACTTTCTTGGATGCCCAATCTTGCAAATAGAGAATAAAAAATATCAGTGTAATCTTGAATAGATTGTTCCTTACATTAGCAAAGTTGTTGCCACTCTATATACAGATCGTCATATGATCCAATGGGGTAGTATTCTTCCTTCACAGCTTCTATGAAATCATCCCAAGTAGGTTCTATCTCAAGGCCAATATCATCTGCACTGAATTTCTTTTTGTACACTTCCCACCAATTTTTGACAGGCAATGATGCTTTCAGAAGAGCAAAAGTAATCTTCTCTTTATCGGTGAATTTATTTACATAAAAATAAGATGACAATTGATCCAACCAATTTTTAACTACATCAGCATTGATTTTGCTTTCAAATGTAGGAATATCAAAATTCACCTGAACCTTGAAGGGTGTTGGGGCACTGAAAGGATGTGCGAGTGTAGATGAGGAGCCAAAATTTTCCATCGAGATTTGTTGGAGAATTTGAGCGAATTGTTGTTGCATCTATGCTTGCTGTTGTTGGAGGACTTCATTCACCATTTCCTTGAAATGATCGGATGTCTCGGTATTGTTCATTATTTGAAGTCATTTGGAGCGAATAGGTGGATAGTCTGTTGGTTCGATTTTCCATCCAAGCTTGCTGTAATCTGACCTCGTTCTTGTGATCATACACTTTAAAGACAAACCGCTCTGATACCACTGATCCAAAAATCAAAAGCTTTGGTTGAAAGATGATTCAAGAAATAAGAACAAAACAATTCAAATAATGCTATCTCTTAGAAGAGATGGTTTATTGATCAAATTTGCAGACCCAAATATATGCTTATCTCTGAAAAGAGATGTCTACTTTTCATTTCGGATTACATCTTCATTTATACATATTTTGAAGGTGTGGGGAGGATGTGGAAGGTCACCAATCTCAAGGGAGATGAATTGGTTCAACTTCCATGATTTACAACAATACAGAATTCGAAGAATTACTATTTTTAGAAACTTATTATATTTAGACTGCACTACTAAAATTAAAATTTGGGACACTTATGTTGGATTTTAGGGGGTCAAAATTTATTGAATAAATCTCAATGCCATTTTACGATGTTACCCTCATTATTAGCTTTCCAACGGTTCAAACAGTGAGTCAATTGGAGCTACGGTGCAAAAGTTATGGCTCCTAGAAGTTTCGTCATCAATTGGGGTGGATCCATCACCTGAATTGTCATCTGAATTGTTGTCCGGATCACTCTTGGTGTCAGTCTGCTTGTAGTTTGTCTTTCATGGCTCTACGGCTATGGCATCACTAATGTTTAATGGATAGAGGTTTTATGGCCTTTGATGGTGGCAACCATTTTTTCTCTATTTTCTAATCTTTTGGCTTTTCACTTGTTCGGCTCTGCTCGGCCAGTAGGGGTGTTTTGAGGGCTTGTTTTTTATTTTTTGAAATTGTCTACTGAGTTTTGCCCAACCAACACAGTTGTTTTGAAGGAATAATCTTGGTCTTGCTTTTGTTTGGCTTTGCCTAAACTGTGAGGGTTGGTGCCAAGTTTCTCAACCATTCACTTTATTATGTAACATTTTGTTTATTATTTTTTATAATAAATTTTCATAAAACATTCCAATAATATTATTGGGAGTATCATATTATCCCAATTACAAATTACATTTTCTTCATATTTATAAATTCATTCATTCACAAAAGACAATATAAAAAAATAATTATAAATTTCAAATAAAGTGCAATTGATGATTTACACTCTTTCACTTAACAAAACCCTATTTACCAAAACAAAAAAATTACATCCCTCCTATTTAACTCCAAAGGCATCTCTCATGTCCAGCTGACTCTCATTCATTCCATCTGGTAGTGTCCATGCAAAAGAATGGACAAGCGAAGCCAAAATTAGATGAACCATTCGATGCGCTAACGGGAGCCCCATGCATATTCTTCTCCCAGCTCCAAAGGGTATCAAATCAAAATCATGCCCCTTGTAATCCTTCATACCATTCTCAGACTCCAAAAACCTCTCTGGGAGGAATTTGAAGGGTTCCTTCCAGTTTGTAAGATCCCTTCCCATTGCCCACACGTTCACCATCACCTGGCTATGTTTTGGTATCATATATCCAGCAATTTCACAGCTACTCTCAGCTCTATGAGGAATGAGAAAAGGAAGAGGTGGGTGCAGTCGAAACCCTTCCTTCATCACTGCGTGGAGGTAAGGCAATTTGTTCATGTCAAATTCTTCTACTTTTCTGTTGCAACTAACTACCTCTTCCAATTCTTCTTGGACTCGTTTCATCGAATGGGGATTGCAAATGAGTTCTGCCATCACCCATTCTATTGTTGTAGACGTTGTGTCACTTCCAGCTACTATCAAATCCTGCCCGCCCAAAAAACGGAAAGAATATCCATTAAATTTTTTATAAATCACTTACAGCTTCTTCTGAAGGAAATTTTAATTTTAAAAAATCACACTTACATAGATAAATGCTCTAATATCAGTCAGAGTCATATGATCGCCTCTCAACTCGAGCAGCACGTCCAGAAAATCCTTCTCGTCTGGCCCTCTCTGATGGTCAAGGCCCTCCAGCCGATTGTTTATGAATACATCTAAAAATTTATGAATTTGGGTAAGATACTTGGTGAGCTGACGGCGCACTCCCTGAGGATCGAGGAAGGCAAGAAATGGGAAAAAATCGGCCACATTGGCCTTCCCCCCAATTATCATTACCATCGTGAAGGCCTCGTGGAACTCCATAGAGGCCCGACTGTTGGGATCCAGCAGGCTTCTACTGAATATCATGTTGGTTATCACATTCAGACCCGTGCAGAACACCAAATGGGAATATTCACTCTCTTTCGCTCCATTTCAAAAATCGTTCGAGTCATACGAGAGACTTCATCTCTTCTAAGATGGTGCAGAGATTGCAGCATCTTGTTAGAAATGAGCTGAGTGCTGGAAATACGTCTGAGTCTCTGCCACCGAGCTCCGTATTCACCCACAACTATGGACGACTTGTGGTGAGAAAGAACAGTTGATGCTTGTGTTACTACCCGCCCTGCAAAGACGTGGTCGTGGGTTTTGAGAACCTCCTTCGCCATTTCAGGAGACGACACCACGATGGCTGTTTTCATGCCCAGTGAGAGTGTCATCAGAGGGCCATATTGTTGAGATAGTGTAAACAGAGATTCATTAGGCTTTTTTCCTAATTGAAATAAATTTCCTATGATAGGCAAACTAGGAGGCCCAGGAGGAAGGGGAAGAGAGGCCCGGGTCGTCTTCTTTCTTCTCCATATAAACAATAGCAGGTATACCAAAACAGGGGTAACCACCACAGAAAACCAATACAATGATATACCCATCTTTAGGGCAACGCAAATGCCTCTTTTACTGATTTGAATGAAGCTATCAAATCTCAAAATTTAAATGTTGATCAAAAGTGTTGTAGTCTAATTCGTTTGCAGGTCATTTACTAATGTACAAATTTTTCTAGATATTTGGTACAAAAAGTCATTTGGATAAGGTTAGGATTATTTTTTGAGTAATTTTGATGGATTTGATATTTCTGATCGTAGCTGCTTAATTGGATATTTAAATTTAGATGTATGCTTACCCAAAAATTGTAATATTTAAGTAACATTGACGGAGTCAATACCTCTAATTGTAATTACTTGGTCGAATAAATACTCAGATTTAAATGTACACCTACTCAACAATTGTATTCTACTATATACAATCCAAAATATAAATAAAAATGCATCTATATAACTTTAAATTTTTATATAAAAAAAATTAAATACTTAATACTTTAGGTTGGTATATTTTAATGTCAATAGGGCCTAGTAAATTATGATGTCAAGAGACTAATTTACTTGCAAAAAAGCATGTCTTTGATTTTCAGCTGTAAAAAAATATTGTGTCG